>CM061918.1:9727755-9785057 GCA_031002005.1 Vandiemenella viatica
CAGACATTTAAAATATTAAGGGCTCTCAGGGCTCTGGCTTTAACATATTTAAGATGTGACAGCCATGTAAGCCTACTGTCTAAAAAGAGACCCAGAAATTACAGTTCACTAAAACTTAAAATGGTTTTCCTCAAGGTGAGATGAGGTTCTGCTAAAAGACTTCTACTGCGGCTTTCTCAGCAGAGAACGGAAGCCAGTGTGTACTCACCATTCATCCAGCCTGTTAAACGCGAGCTGCAACTGCCGCTCAGCTCTTCTCAGGCTAGACGATGCATAAAAATTAAAAGTCATCAACGAATAAGGAGTACCAGATGAGCCTTCTTATAACGGATGAGATGCTATTAATGGCAAAACGGGTCACACTAACGACTAATCCTTGAGGAACACCTTTTTCCTGGATAAAAAATTCAGACACTTCACTACCGACTCGGTACCGAAAGCAACGTCCTGTTAAAAATGATTTTAAAAATCGGGGGAGATTTCCTCTGAAACCCCATTCGTATAACTGTTTTAAAAAAACATGTCTTTTTCTAGCTTTAAAATTGGAATTAACGTTGCTTCTTTCCACGAGTCGGGAAAGCGACCTCCGGTTCAAACATCATTAAAAATACCCGGGAGGTACTCTTTAGTATCATTGTTAAGGTGCCTCAGCATCTGGCACTGGATCAGGTCAGGTCCTGGTGCAGTGTCCTTGGAGCTGTTTAGAGCCGACTCCAACTCCCAAGATGAAAATGGGCTATTGAATGCCTCCAAATCCGACGAGTCAAAGCTATATATTTGCCTTTCGGCAGATTTTCTTCGTTGCTGGACCTGATGGTTCAAAACCGCAGACAAAGTGATGGCTCTGCCATCAGCTGCACAATGCTTCGCTCGCCGGTGACTTCGCGCCGCTGATCCAGTAATAAAGATACTTTCGATCGAGAGTTCCTGCCAGATATAAGGCGGACTGACTCCCATACTTTTTTGGATGACGTGGAACAGTTAATGGATGGGCTCACAAAGGTCTGCCATGACCTTTTTCTCTCCTTAATATCACGACGTGCCTTGGCTCTAGCAACTCGGAATGCTGCGAGGTTGTCAGATGTCGGTTGCAACCTAAAACGTCGCAATGACCGAACTGTTGGCACTTGAAACAGCGCATCGGGTCCGGTACTTACGGGCGAACATTCAGATGCAAGTAGCCAGCTTTTATTGACTTTGCCAACGTTGTAGTGTCGAACATCAGGACGAAGGTGGCAGTCTTTTTAATATTGCCTTTCACCCTTCGTGTGATCTGACATACTTCGACCACTTTTTCACTCTCCCACTCCTTAATGAGTTCCTCTGTCCCTAGGTCCATCATATCGCGGCAGGCCTTTACTACAGTTTACGGACCTGTGAGTTCACATTTCACGGCGAATTCCCCGAGCCTCTCACAATTAAAGAGTTGGGAAGCCTACCTACTGGTAGATGTTTCAGCAGCAGCGTCCAGTTCCTAAGTTTTTTCACCGATTTTATTGTCCCTACCAGACCTTCCAGTCCTTTGTTTATATAAGACGGGTATACCTTTTCGAAGGTTCCCTCTGTTTTCAATGAATACAGCTTTTCTGATACAGTCTTCTAAGTCGGTTGCAGCAGGACGGTTAGGAATCCTGTTTTTTTTTCTTACCTGTATGGGTGATAGAAGACCCGTGTGGTCCACCCTAGCCACGAGGGGGATTTTTAGAATGTTTAGCTTGAATTTTGTTCCCACGAGTAAGGGAGGAATGGTCCGTGGGGCTACCTCCATAGCTTGTTCCCCCAGGCTAATACTACAGGGGTGCGCAGGTGTCCCTGGGGTTGCACGCTAGCGAGTGATCTGCCTCATCAACCATTCACCTCCTCGGCCCGTGTCTGACCTTGAGGTTGAGGTTTTTTTTTAATAAAGGTTTGTACGGTACTCGCGACCCGGGCGATTAAGTCAAGATCCCCTTTTCTTTCTTGAGGCAGGGCGACCGATTCGTTCCCTGTTTGTGTTCAAGTATTGTTGTAAGTGTGTGGATGACCCTGAACAGTATTCGCTCGTGTCCCCCGCGCCGCATTGCTCAAAGGTGGGCTGCCACTGCAGGATGCCGTCGTATGAACCAACGTCTGTCACTGTCGGCACCGGGTTGACTCCTGAACGTACAAGGCGAAGAGGTTCGAGATTTAATCTAGGTCTTTGAGGCACAACCGGTTAATTAGTAAATGTCCACAACCACCTCTTCTACCATGCTGGACAAGTATGGGATGGTAAATTTTTTACCGGTATAGGGGTACGAAGATGTTATCCATGTGTAGAGCGCCAAATACTACCATCCTGCCGCGAAGAGCAACTCGACCAAAATCTCTGGCGCAGTCGAGCAAAATATCATTATCACTTCATCGGTAATAATTTTTTACATAAATGTGATCAGTTCATTCTGAAAGTCGTGATTTAAATAATGGTGTGCAAGTTATTTGCTATCAATGTGTTTTATGTGTTCCCGTAATATTTGGTCGTATTTAGATATCAATTTATAGAAGTCTATAAACTTACTAGAATTCAAATTGTTGTCACCAATCTTGAGAGATTCTGTGTGACCTCTAAATGGCAGATTATGAGAGGGTTAAAATATTAATGCTACCAATTAATGTCTCAAACAAATTGTGCTAATGTTTTGAGATCACGAAATGGCCTTTCGTTTTTCTGGTATCTTGTTTCTTCATGCTTTATTCCTTTTTTAATGTAATATATTGTAACAAAAATGCCATATGTTTTTGGTATTCTCACGTCTTTGTCAAATGCTACTTGAGTGTTTCTAGTCTCAGCACATTCCCTGTACCATCTGAGTTTTTGCATTGCAAAACAGTCTGCATGGAAAACATAAAACTTTATTTGAGATTTTACATAAACCAATCAGGGACGATGTTAGGTTTCACCATTATTTAGTTTTATTGAGAAATGGAAATGAGAAAGGTGCCATGGGATGTCGCCCTCGCCTTGCGCCGCTCCTGGACCTACGCATTAGATATTCCGTCCAGGTCACCCTGCAGCTGTTCAGTCTTCACCTGCTTTGATCCTATTGTATACCATTGTATCATCTGCAAAATACCTAGATTCTGACCGTAACCCATCAACACAGTCATTCGTTAGAATAATGAACAGCAGCGGTCCCAGCACACTACCCTGCGGCACTCCCATATTTACTTCCACCTCTTTTGCTACGTAGGCGAAATACTGAGACCTGCGGGTGCCCGCATACCGCCGTCCACCCCCCCCCCTGCTCTAGCAGTAATATTAACTCAGCTTACCCGCCCGCAATGCTCCAACGACCCCAACACATATTTCTCTTTAAAAAAGGAGAGAGGAAAAAAAAAAAACAGAAAAATTCTCGCGCGGCAGGCTGAGCAGCCTACGGTCTGTTAATTGCGAACTCATTAAAATTCCAAACATTCCTTCTGCGTAAAAAAGAGTTGGATTTAATTCCACTTTAAAGAGAGAATATAGATGCGAGTTGGCTCCACACACAGAGACTGCATTCCAGCAGTTGTATGCCGTCTAATACTTCAATGGAACAATATACATTCACGTGTGTGGCTCACACCCTATTTACTATACTGTGTGCAAGTTCATTCCCAACGCCAACTACGACAAAACGACAATCAATCATACCACCTAAATTGGCAGCTAATTTTTGCAAGATTACTTTCAAGTAATTCTAAACATTCAGTATTTGTTCGGATCCGTTACTGTTGGTCATACAATGCCGCCAAAGATGTGTTTCTCATCTGCAATTAATTACCGATCACCTCATTGGCTAACACACACATTCAGTCGAGAAGAAGAATACTTTATAAATTATATCAGAACCAAGGGTTTATAATACAAGCAGAGAACCATGAGGGACATGGATCAGTTAAAAAGGGTGTGAGACAAAGTTGTAATCTATCCTCCTTAATATTGTAGAAGAAACAATAAAGAAAATAAAAGAAAAAACTTTCGTGTGGCATAAGTGTTCAGGGAGAAAAAATAAGTATGCTGCGATTTTCTGATGACATTGTCTTGCTAACAGAACAGGCTGAGGATATTGAGAAGTCACTAAATGACGTAAACAAAATACTGAAGAAAGATTTTGGACTGAATATAAATCAAACCAAGACAAAAGTGATTAAATGTAACAGAAATGATACTAACTACAGTATATTAAATATAAAAAATATGATCGGATGCAATAGGAGAAATAAGTGAATCTGCTACTTGGGAAGCAAAATTACAACCTATGGCCGAAGCAAGAATGATGTTAAAAGCAGAATAGTACTACCAAAAAGAGCCTTCAAGAAAAAGATAAATCTTTTTGTTTAAATATTGAAATTATAAATAACTTTTAAAACTATGTGTGGAGCACAGCACTTAATGGACTTTAGGATACCAGAACGAAACAAAATTGAAGAAATTTGAAATGTGGTGCTACAGAAGAACGCTGAAAATTAAGTAGACAAAGTACGAAATGAACGAGTTTTGGAAATGATGGGTGAGGAAAGAAGTTATGAGAGAAGCTTACAGGAAGAAGAGACAGGCTGGTAGGTCATATATTGTGACATGCTGGACTGGTTAACTTGTTACTGATGACAGAGATTAGAATATATGAAGAGGATAATTGAGGACGTGGGTTGTAAGGAATATGTAGAGATGAACAGTTTGCGCAAGATAGGAAGGGATGGAGGATTGCATCAAACCAGTCGAAAGACAGTTAACAGCAAAAAAGATCAGCAGGGACATCAAGAATTTTGACAATACCTTTTGTCTCGCAAAATATAATGCTCGAATCAAAAGTTCTCATCGTTTGAGACACATTGTCTGGTTGCTGCATTCCGGGATTTCTATCGCCGTGATGAGTGTGCAGGTAGACTTACTACTAAACACATCTACCACTGGTCCGTCGGCCAGACCGCGAAAGGAAGAAAGTCAGCAGCTGATCATTCAGGTGGGATGCGGCGAGTCTGTGATGAGTGTGCAAGCTAGTGGTGCCTAGGTATGGAGCACCAGACATAACTGTGCACCAGTGATGGAGCAAATTTAAAGAACGTATATAAAGTTACTAGCTAGAGTGTTGATCATCAAAGTTTTCGTTAAAATTTCTGCTTTGAGCACTGTATATATATTAACATTAGCTGTTAACCGCGTCTTCGTACGCGTGTACTTAGAATTTCACTGTCAGAATTAGATATAGAAAGCTTTTAATAACGTGAGTTTTGTCGCAAACAACACAGAGTCGGCATAATATGACAGGATAGCCATCGCTATATCATTCCACCGTCGAACCTGTCTCATGACGAGAATGAGTTTCCAACACGTTTCAAAACAGGAAAATAAACGAAAGGTGCGGGGATGTGGGGAAGAGAGGGGGGGGGAGTTAAGTGATGGCGGCTTTATTTCAGCATGGTCTTTTCTTCTCTCTTCAGCATGAGCATCAGATTCTTGGGTTGTAATAACTTTATTCGCTCGTGCTCTGCTGGAGCTATACCTAAGGCTAGGTACGTCAAAAAAGAAGACAAAATAAAGTGGTGCCAGAAACTTTTAGGCAGACACAAAGTAATAGTAGAGTGCAGAGCAAATCGACATCTACACTAAATAATAAGTTTTGTATCTAAACGAAATTTACTAAATCATACACTAACAGACTGCGCGAGAAGCACAGCTTGAGCAACCGACGTAACGTTACAGACCCATCCCAGACACATTCCATAAGATCTTAAAATTTTCGTAACTAAATCTGTTATTCATACCGACAAAATGTTCTGTGTCCTTCCAACAGATACAAAGTACTTCCTTGAAAAATTCCATCAATATTCATATAGCCATTTGGTCGTGAATATGTAAGAAAAAGACAGAGGCTTAATTCCGCATTTATAATAATACTAGTGCAGATTACACACACAGTGACTGCGAGAAAAACAACGTCTGAGGGACAAAAAAAGTATACACCTACAGCACTGTTGGACCGCCTACGATTTGCCACGCATTGTACAGTTTAACATTGAATCAGAATAACTGACCGACCAGGCGTGGCTCATACGATCAAAAACAATTCTTAACAATCTTGACTTCCACCGGGATTTGAACCGGAGACCATGCTCCAAACATCAGTAATCAAGCGCATTAACCACTGAGCTACCACACCGATATACCGGAAGGTACTACAGAGACTTACACATCCCGTGCGTCTGTCTATAGCCATTCAGTAATTTTTCAAAATTATATGACAATACTGTATGTATTATTTATACAGAAAAAAATATCTTTTCCCATTTTAATTGCAAATAGCATCTCCTTGTCAAATTTCATCACGATCGGATCACCTGTTTAGCTCAAGAAACATAACAAACAGACAGAGAGTTAGTTTCGCATTTATAATATCAGTATCGATCCACTCCGAGAAGTTTTCAGACTTGTATCGCAGATGCAGAACAGGGCGAACAAGGAAGAAGAGATGGGCGGTGGTTTGCTGCCAGCAGCGGCCTGCAACATGGAGTGGAGACAATTAGGTTCCTTCGACAGAGCGGAGCGACGCGGCGGGAAGTTAATTAAAATGCAGGGTGAGGGCGCTGCTTGTAAATAGGATCGGATGCTCGAAAAATGGAGAGCCAAAGCCCAGTGGGCGCACGACGGCGAATTAATCTGGCGAGTGGCTATTAGCGGGGCTTATCGCTCAGCGGCCCAGTCCTCCGGCTGCTTCACCATCAGACACACAGCACCAACCACATGCATCGCGTTCTGTTCTGGGACTGGAACAGCACTTGTAACGGCATTTTCTGAAAATTTTGTCCAGGTGATTACATCTTCATGTACGAGAACGTTTATTTCTTTTTTAACTACAGTAAGACAGTTACTTTTTTTTAACTTCTTAACG
This sequence comes from Vandiemenella viatica, assembly GCA_031002005.1. Taxonomy (NCBI): domain Eukaryota; kingdom Metazoa; phylum Arthropoda; class Insecta; order Orthoptera; family Morabidae; genus Vandiemenella; species Vandiemenella viatica. The sequence continues at coordinate 9,734,646 of CM061918.1, forward strand.
ACTCTTAACAGCGAGGTCTTTAGAGACGAGAAAGGATGGGGGGCAAGGAATGGGAAGGAATTCGGCCATTGTCTTTTGAAGGAAGCATCCCGGCATTCACCTGGAGTGATTTGGGGAATCCATGGAAAACCCAAATCTGGATGTCCGGACGGGGATTCAAACCGCCGTCCTCCCAAATGCGAGGCCAGAACGCTAACCGTTATACCAACACGCTCCAGTTTTTAGTATGAAAGATTATGACAGGATGACCTCATTTGAGCAAATATGGACTTGTGTTTCACGGTGAATAAAATCTCTTGACCTTGAAGAACACGGAAGCATTAATAGGTATTAAAAACGAACAGGGACGATAGCGCAGTCGTATGATTGTTTCAAACGTCGAACTTGCCTAAATATACACCCTAGTACAGCAATGTTCCTTCACTGATGTTATGTATGAATTAGAGCTAATTATAAGTTATGTATATTGTAAACAACCCCAGTTTGTATGATCATGGATACGGCAAAGTAGCCTAACGCAGATGTCAAACCTAACTGTAATATCTTACCTCTGTACATGTCGAACCACTTCCTATAAAATGTCTAGATTTAATTAGAGGATAATACTGTCAGTGCAGCTGATCTTGTATGATTATGTATATGGGCTGTCCCATAACACTGTAATATCCATGTAACCTGTACATGGCTTATGGGTGCGCAGCCCAAATGCCAATAAAAAAAAACTTGCCTAAATACAAATTTGAGTTGTATTTGACCCTAAAGTTCACACTGCAAAATTATAAAAAAATTCCTGTTTGATTCGAAGGCACCACTTTATTGAGACTGGACAAACACTCATAATATGTATAATCAATGGTCATAGAGTCTGTAATAGCCTGAGAACTTAATACGCATTCCATATCATATTATTATTGTATGCGGATAAGCCCATTAGGACTACGTAAAGTACTCGAAAGCGTTTGTTCGCTTTCCTTTGTGCCCATATTTCCTTCATACGCTTGCTGTGAGCTTCTTTCCTCTCATCTGACCATGTTGTTCCTGGTCTTTTCTTAAATCTTTCCTCCCGGTCACTTGCCACTTGTGAATTTTGGATTTAAATATGTCTCTGTTTTCGATATCTTCTGGAACAATTCCTGCTAATTTGAGGTCTTTCTTGATTTCTCCAACTCATTTCATTGTATCCGATATTAATTTACTTCGGTTTTCATAGAATTCAACTATTTGTCTTGTCAGTCTGTTAGGGTTCATTCTTTTGATGTGTCCATAAAATTTTAGTCGGCGTTTTCTAATATCACTGTGAATGTCTGCATATTGTAAAATTTCCAGATTACTTTTGAGTCTGTACTGGTCTCCTATGAGTTTTGGGCCCAAAATTTTCCTTATAATTTTCTCAAAGTTTTCTATATCTTTTTTTCTGTACAAAATAAGTGTTTCTGATCCATAAAGACATTCTGGTTTAATAACTGTATTGTAATGTCTCAGTTTTGTGTGCTTGGAGATGCATTTTTTGTTGTAGACGTTTTGTGTTAGGCAATAAGTTATTTTCATCTTTTGGCATCTAATTTCATTAGCTTTTGCTTCAGTTCCATTCTCTCGGATTGTTTCACCGAGATACTTGAAGTATGAGACTCGTTTGATTTTTCCATATTTTGTCTCCATGTATTTTGGTGTTTCTTTATTGCAGGTCATAAAATCTGTTTTCTCAAATGAAACCTGTAGACCCACTATCTCCACTTTCGATCTGTTTTTGGGCTATTGCAATGTCACGGGTTAAGATTGCTAAGTCGTCTGCAAATGCTAGGCAATCTTTATTTAATTTTCCTCTGCCTAATATAATTTGCTGGTCAATTCCAAGGATTTATTTTTGTTTCCGCCATTCCTGTATCACTTTTTCAGGTACGCAGTTGAACAGTAACGGAGAAATTCCGTCTCCTTGTCTCATTCGAGTTTTAATAATGAAGGGTTCTGATATTTCCCCTAAAATTTTTATTTTGGACTTCGTATCTGTTAGTGTTTGTTGTATCAAAGCAAGAGTTTTGGGGTGTAAGCCTTGTTCTTTCAATATTTGGAATAATGACTCACGATAAATTTAGTCATATGCTTTTTTTAAAATCGACAAATGTGCAGACTAAACGGTTGCTACAAATTGTTTGGTGTCTGAGGATAAGTTTTAGGTTGAGTATTTGTTCTGTGCAAGATCTACCTGGTCTAAATCCTGCTTGATATTCTCCGATCCTTGGTTCTAGTTGTTGTTGAGCCCTATCGAGGAGACACTGGGAGAAAGTTTTGTATGGCACTGACTGCAGTGAGATTCCTCTATAATTATTAACACTTGCTCAGTTATTTTTTGTGTAAAGGGTGGACTAACACATTTTTCCAATCTTCTGGAATTTTTTCTGTTTTTCAAATGTCTTGGATAATTTTTGTGATCTGTTTTATAGTGTTTGATCCCGCTGATTTTAGAAGCTCTGCAGTGATTCCATCTTCACCAGCTGCTTCGTTGTTCCAACTACGAAGATATGAATTGCCAGAATAGTCGATTCGGTAACATATTTGGTCTGATGTCCACTTAAATTAACCTAATAGCTCACGTAAAGCCAGCATGAATAAAGACCATTAACGAAACTGGTCAGTAAAATACCTAAAAAGCAAATAAATCGTAATTCATAAACTTTCGTCAAGCAACAACATTAGTGAAAGTTTTAATTAAACTGAAATTCCTAAGCCGGAATGACAATTGGCATTCAAGGTTACAACATAGACCATGAGTAAATTAATTTTTTTAAAGTTTTTTAAGTTGGTTTCATTAGCAACATGTTACTGAAAAGCAGAATCACGTTTTTTCATGCGCAAAATTTAGGATTTTTTTTAACTATGAAACGCTACGAAAAGCAAACTTAATGAATGTGTTATCGCATCTAATTTGGTGGCAGTTGCTTAGCTATTAAATTGTGGACATAACCACGAATTTCTTCTAATGGTATCTCCTCTGGTCGCTGTTTTGCGAGCGAAGGCTGACACGTGACACCGTTCTCCAGCCAATAGCTATCGAGGTGAGCGAATGAGTGAGTTTACGGAATTACACAGTGGACTGCATATTCTAGTGGATGAAAAAATACGTACGCCTTGCCCACGACCTTTAAATCACCTTCAATGTTGATAAAGTAAATCCGAAACAGCGTTAAAATGGTATCCTAAAGTCTATGTGTGTTTCAAGAGTTCTGAACGCTGTTCGTCTCTGTACTTTTAGCCACGTTCTGTGGAGTAGTGGGCTGCCGCTGGTAACAGATACACTGAACTGTCGCCATGTCGACTGACTGAACAATTCAATTAAAAAATATGTTTACCTACAAAAAGCTAGTGAGATTGAAACTTTTTTAAATAAAATTATGCAGTTAGAAAGTGTTTCCTCCACGGAAATGCTCCTTCGAAACCAGTGCAATTGTAATAATAGTGAAACACTGAGACAGAGGTATCTATGTTGGTTCCCGCTGTTGCTGGTTGTTTGATTTACAGTATCGCGCAGTGAGTATGAGCTGGCTACACCGCCGGACAGGGGTGTTTTCAACTGCTATGGAGACCCGCTTACTCAAAAATAAATCATAGCGATGCTTCTACTAATCGATACTTACAGATAACTAAAAGGCTGCAAGGGCCGTATCGAAAAGACGCATTGAAGTTAGGCTTAATGGTTTCACTAGCTCGGATCTAAATGAAGAAAATCGCTTCACGTACCGATTTAAAATGAACTCATTCTCATATGAATTTTCACTATAAGAGATACATTACAAAATGTAATATAACCCGTAAATACGCCCAGCCCTAGTTCTCAAATATTATCGGATTTTATTTATTTTGGCGTATTGCTTTGAATTAACAGCTTAAATAAGTTTTTTTAATATACTTACGGCTTTACGCCTCGTCGACGTCGAGGTCATTAGAGTCGGGATGGGACTGGGGACAAGGAACGAGAAGGAATTCGGGCATGGCCTTTTGCAGGAAGCTTCCCAGAATTCGCCTGGAGTGATTTGAGAAACCATGGAAAACCCAAATCCGGATGTGCGGACGGAGATTCGAACCTCCGTCCTCCCGACTGCGAGGCCAGAGCGCTAACCGCTCACCCACCACGCTCGGTATTAATAAGCTAAAGTTGGCTGCGTGTTCCTGCACTCACTTAGCACGCCTGCCCGCATTTGGTTTACACCTGCCAGTACTTTTATTTATCATCGGTGTTTCGTCTCCTCCTCTATTCAGCCGAGCTCTTTATCACTCATGCCACTTACTACCGCCGCGCCAGTTAGTTCTTTCGTTAAGTACTGTAACACCCACAAGGAACGGGCAGAACCACTCCAAATTCGAAGGATGTGTGGAACAGTGAACCACAATAAGCGATTAAACCCAAACACATTTACACCCATTACCTCTTTTATCATCCTTCGTATTCATCTGAATACTACCCTAGTCAATACATTTACGTATTTAAGACGCTCTGTAGGAATATCGCCAAATTGTAACGCCTTATTCGAGTTCAAATCTTTCAAAGCTTCGAGAAATTCTATCCTTAAAACAGAATTTCTTAAGTTTATCAATATCGACATCGTCTTCTCTTTCCAATCCACTGTTTTTCAAACCATTATACTGTTCCTATCATCGATTAGATCTACCATCTTTTTTATGTTTGTTCCTCCTATTGGTAACACATACTTTACCTAAACACATTTCGCATTGTATTTCTCCCTTCTGTCACGTTCCTTGAAGCTATGTTTCTTTTGCTTTCTTGCATCTCCTGTTTCTTTCATTTCATGCTTCATCCTTGAAAATTTTTGTGATTTGTGGTATTCAAGCTGTAGTAATTTTTTGACACTTTCTATTGACGTCACAATTCAAACCTCCACATCGACATCGAATGAACACGAGAACCTGCTATTCACCTGCAACAGGCCTCCCATCCGAGGCTCGCTGACCACTGCTGGCCTGCAGTCAAGGGCCTGATTATGATACCAGACAGTCGAAGACATTCTTACGAAGGAAATCAAATACAACAGAATTCTACAGCAAATCCCGTTGGCTCGTTTGGGTTCTGAGGAGCTGGTCGTCAGTACTAATAATGGCATGTCGGGGTTTCGGAATTTTTCTCTAATTTGAGGGACGATCATCACACCTCACCTCTCTAGAAAAACGACCTCAAACGATTGCCTTGACTTGATGCACCAGTAAAGATACTATCGATATTAGTGCTCAATCGATCAGAGTAACGGAGTTCGATCGACCTCCATTAGTTTGATTTCTTTTCCGATAAGTGTTATAACCTTGCGACAGGCGCGCTTCCAAAAGCCACACTTCACGACACAAGTAGGTATCAAAATGATACAGACCTTAGAAACTCACATTTTTTTTGTACTTTAATTATTAATATCAATTGTTTGTAAACTTATAAGGGGCATTAAAGACAATCTTTCATTTCAACAAAAACTAAAAAAAGAAAAACTATAAAAATTAATAAATAATAAAACAAAAAATAATAAAATCTATTAGCTCCTATTGCTTCAACGCAATCAGTGCCTCTTTTCGTTGAATGTTGACCGCGTGTAAGACTGGCACAAAGAATGCGAGTGCTTGCTGTGAGTCTTGTTTCAGTCATAGTCGACATCTCTCCCACAAACTGCGCCATATTCTCTTCTGCCCTCCGGTTCGCGGCTAATTTTCTTAATTATTCAGGAAATTTCTTGTGCTGCTGAAGATATTCTTCAAAAAGTTTATAGTATCAGTTTGATACCAATGGTGTTTACAAATAAATACACAAAGAAAATTTGATATACTCGAGATTATGTTACTTACAAATAAAATAGTAAAGGCTGGGTCGGAAAGAAGTTTTAATCTTCAACTGGCGAGAAATCACACTAACTGGTGCAAGTATCAACTTGATACAGACAAGTTTCTCCAGAGGAAACAAAACACTGGCCGGAGTCGGGGACACCACTGAGGGGAACCCCACTCACCCATCACGTGACTTCAAATTAGAAGAAAACTGTTTCACGTGCATCAAAATGGCAGTGGTGCCCGTCGCTGGGTTAAAGAAAATCAGTCGTTATCGGAGTAACAGAATCTTAATGATTAACATATTTTTCTCTAAACTATTACGCTGGTGCAATTTTTATTTGATTTAAGAAAAAAAATAGGTAACGGAAATCTTCCTCAAAGGAAATCGGAAGAGACTGCAAAAAATTCTAAACTTATGTTGGTCGAAATTGTTCCTTCTGAAATGCACCAGACTAAAAACAATACAAGTATAGTCTGACGAGTAGAAAAACCAGCTTGTGTTAGGGGCGTCCTAACAAACTGCAAATGCAGGTCAAAAATGCCTTTTCATTGTACTTCTTCAGATGTTCGATACATTCGGAGAGCATTATAAAACAGATACAAAAGAAATTTAAAAATTTAAAAAAAAAAACACTAATTTAACGTTTCTAATAAAATCATGTCAAGAGTAGGTTATGGAATGGAATTTATAACATTATTTTTATTTATTTATTATTACAGCTACATCAATTCTTATTTCAGGATGTAGTCTCTTTAAGTCTAATTAGCTAAATATTAGAATTTAATTCTACATAGTTTTGTTGTAGTTCTTTCCATACTGATCGATGCTGAGCCGCCCTCTTCCAGTTCACGCCTGTAACTCGACGTATATCCTTATCCCAGCGATCCGGGGGTCTTCCTCTTGCTCTTTTCAGGTTTCTTGGTATCCAATCCAGCACTACCGTAGTCCATCTTTCATCTCTTTTGCGAGAAACATGACCGGCCCATTGCCATTTTTGGGTCATGACTCTTTTTAAGACGTCTGTCACTTTAGTTATTGACCGCATGGGCACGGCCCTTTTCCTGTCTCTTCTTGTAAACCCTAGCATTGCTCTTTCCATACTTCGCTGGGCAGTTATCAGTTTTTGTCTTTTTGGGGCCAAGTCTGGAAGTGAAGGAATTGGTTTACAAAAGTTTGGTCAGATCATTGCTTGAATATGGTAGTGTAGTATGGGACCCACAGTTTGAGTATCAAATACGGGAGTTGGAGAGGGTGCAAAAAAGGGCTGTTAGATTTGTTTCTGGAAATTATCGCAGAATGCAATCAGTAACAGATGTGATAAAAGAGCTGGAATGGGATTCATTTGAAGACAGGAGTAGGGTGAAGAGAGTCATGGGAGTGTACAAGGCGTATATTGGTGACGAGGCATAGAGAGATATTGGTGTAAAGATGAAAAGTAGTGCATGGAAGGGAAAAGGTGACCATGACCACAAGCTGGCACTCGATTTCAGGCACAAGGGTGTGGGAAGATTCTCTTTTTTAGGTAAGGATGTCGAGGATTGGAATAAGTTACCAAGGAAAATGATGAATAATTAACCAAAAACGTTTAAAACATTTAAAGTTAAAATTTGTAGAGGGTAAATGTAGGCAGGTGGATGAAAGGGGGAAGTGGGTGGGTTAGGGAAATTGACACAGGAGCATGCGTTCCATTGCAATTTAATTTAATATTATTATTATTATGTAGTCACAAACATGGAGAATACAGCACATAACACCTCGGGTCTGTTATACGATAAAAATCCTCGTTGTATTATGAAGTGGTTGTAAGATCAACACGAGTGTGGTACACCGCTATCTGTACGCGGGCGACCTGAACAACACCTGCACGCAGATCCCGGCGACTGCTCGCACGCATTACGCTATCGCCGGCCACTTATCACTGTTTACTGCAGTCATAAAACAGTTTCATTGCCGCTCACCTCTCATTACCTCGGTCGATACCTGTCGCGCCCGCTACCACACACACACTCGAGTTGCGCACGGTGTATAACACGCAGGGGACTGCGAGGGAAGAGTCGCTACGCACAACGTGGTACAACAATACATTTCCCAAGCATATCCTCGTTTTGGTTATTATTGGTAATATTATTGCACGAAACAACAAAACGTAACCAACACATCTTGTTTGCACACCTTTAAATATATACTAGCAGTTACCCGCGACTTCGTCCTCTTGAACGTGTTTTATAATATAAAGAGTTTTTGTTTTTGTTCAATGTACGATCAGCAGAAAAATTTATCTTTAGAAGTTGAAAATATAATCAACTTTTTCCTTGCCTTTTTAAAAATCAAAAAAGTACCTCGAAGCCAGGAAATAGATAACAAAAGTGTGAGCCGAAAGATACGGTTACGCACATTACTCACTTAGCGACAATGGACGTCTTGAGCCGATTCTGACGGCATTGCAGTCAGAACTCGGCATGGCAGCCATCTTCTGCACTCCACTATGCACAATGAAATATTAGTAGTCATTCTGGTCTAGGCTGCATTTCAGCCTAACAACAAACTTAACACAGCTCCTCGAAAATTAGCGTTTTTGTTTTTTTTTTTTTTAAAATTCTGATTTTTCACATATATTATGACACGTATATTACGATGTGATACATGAGGTGTCATAATATTTTATGCTAGCAACTGAAGACATCTATCTGCTTGTCAACTTACCGAAGTACGAATTTTTTTTAAAAAAAAAAATCTGACTTAGTACGATTTATATTTCTTTCTCCGAAACTACAAATTTGGTACAATGTGATATATGAAGTCACTAAACTGGCGCTCATTAAAGCAAGTTAAATTACTAATAAAGTTTCAGTTATCATTTTCTTCTAGGCTGCATTTCAACCAATCCATGAACTCCAGTAATATTGTCGTTAGTAACTCAAAGCTTCTATCTCTCATGCATTAATACGTTCTGGACAAGTCTGCACTATGTAATATTTCATCATTTGTGATATCCGCAGCATTATTACATCGAAGATAACTGAGCAAGCAACATATGGCTTTTACAACATGTATTGCATTTTCAGTTTCCGTCTCCACAGTTGAAATATATATATATATATATATATATATATAAAGCACTTCATTTTCGGGCTAATATCCGAAACCATTTTCAAAGACACATCGCGCTCTACTAAGCAGTTTATTAAATATTTTCTTTGATTGTCTGTCGGGAAATGTCCCATTAAATAAGTCTGCAGTGCGAAACCTTCGTCACTACAAATATATCATGGACGGGGTATCCATACCGGGCAATGGTTTCGGAAATAGAATGCTTTCACAGTGATCGAATCCACAATACAAGGAACTTGCAATCTGGATCAACAATAGCCAGGAGAACTATAGAGAAAATGCAATTGAGCCATTGTTGTTAGGACATTTTATTTTCATGTGTTTTCTGTCTAAACGTCCAATGAAATTCGGAAAGAGCCAGGGTTCTCTGAACCCTTCCTCTGAGTTTCTCACATTTTATCGATCGGAACAGGTAAATACGCAGGCTGTAAAACGTCCCACTTACTTCTTTCACTACGCTGGAGACAGTCGTACGACTCACCTGTGCCCAAATACCTGGAAATAAATGTGTGCCACTTGGGTCGCCTTGGACAGCCGCGCTCTGTTTGAACGGACCTCAAAATTTTCACAAATTATTCGGGTTCTAAGTGGATTGATGGAGTACCAAATATTACGAAATATTTAGCATGTCTACGTTAGCGCAATAATTTTTCGCAAGTCTTCTGCCTCCCGGTGTCGCACTTTGCTACCGCTACTCTCCAAATACCAAAACGTCAAGTCACCAGAGATACAGAGCTTGTAGGACTGCAACCCTCGGCAGTCAACAAACATCAGAAGAGGGGTCCATGTCAGCTCAGCGCTACCATCAGTCATCTCGCCTGGAACTGGAGAAATGAATGACGCAGTGACGGAGCCGCTGGAAGAAGAATTCACGCTCTTCCAGCACCAAGGGCAAGAAAAATCTAAGAAGCAATTGAAAATTGGACTGTTCGCCTGGAACGAACCTCGCGTAAGCGGGGCTCAGTAATGCACGACCACGCCAGCTGGTCCAGGGAGCAATAAGCTGCCTGTGTCTTGATAACGGACGTGAGATATGGCTGCGGATTGACTCGACCTCACATCATTTCAGCGTCGCCGCCACGACGATCCCCGCAGAACCTGCAAGGGGGGGCTAAGGGCGTTTCCACCGAGAGTCCGTACCTTCCCTCCAACGGATATGGCCGAGGAAGGGTGATTCTTTCAAGTCACAATCCCAAAGCAGGGGTGGCTGCCGGGTGGCAGGGTAGTTCTGGCTTGGTTCTGGAGGGGGTGCAAGTAAATATGAATATCGATAAAAATATCGATATTTATGTCGATGCCAGGCAGATATCGATAATATCGGCCACATCAAGCCGATAATGCTGATATTTTCAGATATTTGTATATGTTATATTAGAAATTAAAAATAAGTACGTCAATAAAAATCAGGTAATAAATTTGAGGTAGTTTATTGAAAAAAAGTAGGTCTGCAAACATTCAACATCAAAATATCGTAAGAACAGTAGTTTGCTTAATGTTTTCGCATGACGGCTATTACTAGCGTGCGTGTCTTTGAGAAGAGGCTACTTCGAGTAAATGATTAATTGCAATTTTGAACATATCTTATTCGAAATTTTATACCAACCACGATTGATTTTAATTCATTTTGCAGAAAAAATCTACCGTAATCTCCAAATAACGAAGTTTACTCTAGACCAGATGAAAGTAATAATAGAAAAAAATCATTAAAATTTTAACTTCTCGTTCACAGTTTTGAAAGTTTTTCAAATATTTATCAATTTTTGTTTTGATAGTTCTAGGAGAAGGGACTTTATATAATGGTGCTAAGTGTTTCATTTAATACAGTTCTGATAAAGCCTTTGTCTTGAACTGCATTATAAGGGCCATCATCAACACTGATGAAACAAGCAATCCGGTTTGCAGTATTGTAAACTATGTCAGAGAGAAAAAGAAGAAACAACAAACGCGAGTAGATAAAAAAACAAAACGTTGAACGTAAATGATTGAGAATTGAATAACGCACACGACACGGAGTAGAAGGACAGATTAGGAGAGGGCGTTACCTATTTTATTATCGTGCTACATCAGTGTTTAAAAATGTAATCATTCCCTTACCATAGAAACTAGGTGCTAAAAAATGTGAGCAATATCGAACAATAAGCTTAGTAGCTCATGCATCAAAAATTATCACCAATGTAGTACTACAGCGAATGGAAAAACAAGTAGAAGAGTTTCTAACAAAAGACCAATTCGGTTTCAGGAAGAAGAGAGGTACAAGGGAAGCACTGAGGCTAATTTTAGAAAAGAGAATAGACAAAGGCAAAAAACGTCTTTAGGTTTCATAGATACTGAAAAAGTATTTGATAATGTTATGTGAGAAAGATGTTTGAGATCCTCAGAAAAATAGGTATTCAATACAGAGATAGGCGGGTAATATGGAATCTTTACAAAAATGAAACGGCTGTAATAAAAATTGGAAATAAACAAGAGCACGCAGCAATACGTAAAGGAGTCAGACAAGGCTGTGCCCTGTCTCCCTTAATTTTCAGTGCCTATATTCAAGACTCACTGGATAAGATCAGAGACGAAATTGATGTTGGGATAAAGATACAGGGAAGACTTGTAAATATGATTCGATTCGGAGATAACATTGCGATAGTAACAGAAAGTGAAGAGGATCTTGAGAAAATTTTGGAAAGAGTGGAGGAAACAATGGGGAAAGAGTACAATATGAAAATTAATAAAGCCAAGACGAAAGTCAAGGTATGTGGGGGGAAAAAATAAAATTAAAATTAATGGAGAAGCATTAGAGGATGTGCCAGAATTCTGCTACCTAAGAAGCAAAATCACAAATGATGGAAGAATCAAGAATGATATAAAATGCAGGGTAGCTCAAGCAAAAATAGCGTTCAACAGAAAAAAAACGAATTTTTACAACAAATAATATCAGCTGCACAACGAGGAAAGGACTATTACATTATTATGTCTGGAGTATTGCCCTGTATGGATGTGAAACCTGGACAGTTCGTACAGAAGAGAAAAGAAGATTAATTTCGTATGAGTAATGGTGCTACAGACGAATGTTAAAAATTAGCTGGAGGGACAAGATTACTAATGAGGAAATTTTTGAGAAAGTGGGAGAGTATAACGCTTTATGGAAAAGTATAAAAACGCGGAGGACAACGTTAATTGGACATATCTTAAGGCATGAGAGCTTAGTAAAAAGAATAATGGAGGGAATTGTAGAAGGAAAGAGATATCGAGGAAGACCACGTTTAAAATACATCCAGCAGATAATGGAAGATGTTGGCTGCAGGAGATATGAAGAGGAGGGCAGAGAGTAGAGCTGAATGGAAGACCGCCGCAGACCAATCCCAGGATTGACTACCATAGAAGAAGACATCAGTGTTTAGCAGAGTGGAGGCAGGGTCAAGTTTGGTCTGTCACACACAAACATTTGCAGTATTTGTTTAGTGCTGCGGGATTTGCAGAGCTGCTGTGGCGTGGGCACTCACCTGGTCGCTGAGTGCGTTCCGCACGCGGTCCGCGTCGGAGCGGCAGCGGTGCAGCTCCAGCTGGAGTTCCAGGCAGCGCTCCTGCCAGTTGACGCGGGGGTGGCCGAGCGGCGGGGGCGGCGACCCGCGGCCGGGGGGCAGCTCTGCCGCCCCCAGCCAGCGCGAGGGCGGGTCCGCCTCCAGCAGCTCCGCGAACAGCGAGGCGGCCGTCGCCTGCGCCGGGGGCGGCTGCAACAACACAGGGGGCCTCACTCGGCTGCCAGGTGCCACTTCAGATCGACTTCTAGGCTTTAGTGCGAGGCGTATTTTTTAAGTAAGTACCGTTTTGTGACACCGTGGCTGCAGCGCTACGGTCGGCGTTCCGCGCGTGCGCAATGGGTACCTGCATCTCCTGCCTACACACTGACGCCAGTACAGTCTAATTCTTCCTTGATTAAGAACTTGCTGGCAGACAAGACCTACGAACCATTAAGCAGAAACCCACTACAGAAGATTAGGACAGAGGTGGCCCGAAGAGTTAACACCTCCAAAGCGATTGAGCAGGAGGACAAGAAAAACCTAAAAAGAAACAATTGCATGATGCCTAGGTTCTATGGATTGCCCAAAGTGCACAAAGAAGAGGTTCCCTTACGTCCGATTGTGAGCGCGGTCAACTCACCTACTCATCCACTTGCGCGTTACGTTGCCAATAAACTGAAACATCTCACGGAAGATATCAGATCAGCTGTAAAGAACTCAGCTCACTTTATACAAATTATTGATGATCTGACGCTAGAGAAGACTGATGTCATGGTGAGTTTCGATATTGTCTCATTATTCACTAATGTGCCGGTAGACGAAGCCGTTGCTGCTAAACTTCTTGCACAAGGAAAGTTTACTGAGTGGGCTGACCTGACCGAGTTCTGCCTTAAGTCAACTGTGTTCCAGTACGATGGTCAACTTTATGCTCAAGTTGAAGGTGCGGCAATGGGCTCGCCACTTTCACCTGTAGCCGCCAACATTTTCATGGAATCATTCGAAATGAAGGTGCTTAACAACGCGCGCCTAAAACCTACAAAGTGGATCCGTTACGTTGATGACACTTTTGTCATCTGGCCTCACGGTAAGGAGAGTTTGCAAGAGTTCTTAAACCACCTGAATAGTGCCCACCCAAGAATTCAGTTCACTATGGTTGTGGAAGAAAATGGACAACTGCCATTTCTCGATGTCCTTGTTCACAAGCGAAGCGATGGAAGTTTGGGTCACACTGTGTATCGCAAGGCGACCCACACTAATAGGTATCTGCACGCCATGTCGCACCATCATCCGGCAACGAAGAGAGGCGTATTGACATCACTCAACTTAAGAGCTAAGACAGTATGTGACTCGGAAAGTCTGAATGAAGAAATGGAGACACTTACAAAAATATTCCAAGCCAACGGCTATAGTGAATCTGAGATCAGGAGGGTTTTAAGACCCAAAAAACCTATGGGAGACGTCAACTTATCCCATGATATTAATGTGCCAACAAAATTCGCCTGTCTCCCATACATACAGGGTATCACAGATCGGATTGGGAAATTGTTAAAGCGGGTGGAGGTGCGAATAGTATATAAGGCTAACTGCAAACTTGGTCAGTCACTGACAAAGATAAACGACAAATTACACCCACACCAGCTTATGGGTGTTTACGAAATCCCCTGCAGTTGTGGCAGCGTTTATCTCGGTGAGACAGGTCGCACTGTGGCGGAGAGACTTAAAGAACATATCCGCCACTACAAATATAACAACAGCGACAAATCCGCCGTAGTCCGCCATGCTATTAATACCGGGCATGAAGTAAAATTTCAAGAAACGAGGCTATTGTGGAGAGAAGACCAGTGGTGGCCCCGACGGGTGAAAGAGGCAGCAGAAATTTTAAAAAACACCAACAACATCAACGAAGATAGCGGCCTCTTACTCTGCGATGCTTGGCGCTCGTTGCTAAGTCAACATAAACAGTATCTCTGACGAAGGCTGGAGGATACCAGCCGAAAGCTTAGGTAATAAAATAAACAACGCGGCAAACCCCGAAAGTCAATTAATCATGAACAAAGATGGCCGTGGAAGTCTGAGGAATCATTTAATTCTTCCTTGTTTACGTTGTTCACTGAGTGTTTAAGATGCCCCCGATAATCGTGTGTCCCGCCGACTGTGAAGTACGGGCTGTTATAAGATTTCTTTGTGCTAAAGGCCTAAAACCGATCGATATTCATCGTGAGATCTGTGCAGTTTACGGACAAAACATTGAGAGTGATGGAATGGTGAGAAAGCGGGTGAGAGCATTTAAAGATGGCCGCACAAATGTGCCTGATGAACAACGGAGTGGGCGTCCTTCGGTCGTTAATGAAAGTTTGGTGCAGAAAGTGGAAAATAAGGTGAGAAGAAACAGACGCTTTACGATTTCCTCCTTGTTTGATGACTTTCCTGTTTCTCGTAGTGTTTTGTATGGCATTGTGACCGAGCACTTGAATTACCGAAAATTGTGCTCACGTTGGGTACCGAAAATATTAACGGATGTGCACAAAACCAAACATTTAGGCAGTGCATTGACTTTCCTTGAGCGGTACCACAACGATGGTGATGATTTCTTAAGCCAAATTGTTACGGGCGATGAGACATGGGTGGCCAACGTCACACCTGAATCAAAGCAACAGTCCATGGAATGGCGGCATTCAGATTCACCCAAAAAAGTGAAGTTCAAGCAAACGATTTCTGCCCGGAAAATCATGTGCACAGTTTTTTGGGACAGAAAAGTAGTATTGCTTGTGGAATTTCTGCCTCGTAATGAGACAATCAATGCAGCAGCTTATTGTGAGACATTGAACAATCTGCGCCAGGGATGGCGAACCTTTATTGATCTACGTGCCATTTTTTCAAAAGAAATGTTGAATGAAGCCATGACGTGCCGTCAAACCATCATGACTTAGTGATTAATGAGAAAAATAAATAAAACTAAATACTATCACCTGAAAACTTTATATTTTCAACCTGAAATTTACAATTTTTTTACTAAGCAGTAGTAACATCAACAGTTTTGTATTTATTTAAATACATGAAACTACTGCAAAATCTGTTGTTACATATTAGATGCCAAATAACTTATATTAGGTTCATACTTTGTTACTTTTAGCATAATGCAAGCTGAAGTGCAGTCATCTGATAAACGTTTTCGAAGTGAATTTTTAATGTTAATCACTTCTGAAAATTACATCAGTACTTTCGCCAACTTATAACTGTATAAAAGGAGATGACTTGATGTCATTTTTTGTTCTTTTACATTTTCCGCCAGTTTTAGTACTCTGTCTTTTATTGTGTTTCTGTATAAAAGAGGATCTTTGATTCGCGGAATTATCTTATATTTATTTTCAAAAAGTGAAGGGGCGCATGTTAACCAGGCTTCTTTCAAAACTTCCCTTTTCTAAATCTTTACCGTGCTGAGCAATAACAACTGCTGCCGAAAAACTAGCGACACCAGTATGACAATCCTTGTTAACATACTTAATCGTAGACGTCAATTGTTTATTTTTTTCTTTAATTTCACATTAAATTTATTCTTTTTGCTCTGGTTCTCTTTTTTAAGAAAGAGATTTGTGATTTGTTTCATAGCACCGTTTTACAGATGATGTTCTACGCACCACTGCATAAAATACACGCCCCTTTATCACCTTTATTAATCATGCCATATTTCTCAGTCCATGAAAGTTGAAATTCTGAATTACACTTATCTTACACTTTTTGCCAAACTAGCTGTGTTGAATATGTGTAAATATAACTCAAAAAACTTAAACAGCAGCTGTGTTAACGAAATTAGCTTAAAAACCACAAGAACTACACTCCTGGAAATTGAAATAAGAACACATTGACGCCGGTGTGTAAGACCCACCATACTTGCTCCGGACACTACGAGAGGGCTGTACAAGCAATGATCAAACGCACGGCACAGCGGACACACCAGGAACAGCAGTGTTGGCCGTCGAAGGGCGCTAGCTGCGCAGTGGTTGGGCACCGCCGCAGTCAGTGTCAGCCAGTTTGCCGTGGCATACGGAGCTCCATCTCAGTCTTTAACACTGGTAGCATGCCGCGACAGCGTGTACGTGAACCGTATGTGCAGTTGACGGACTTTGAGCGAGGGCATATAGTGGGCATGCGGGAGGCCGGGTGGACGTACCGCCGAATTGCTCAACATGTGGGGCGCGAGGTCTCCACAGTACATCGATGTTGTCGCCAGTGGTCGGCGGAAGGTGCACGTGCCCGTCGACCTGGGTCCGGACAGCAGCGACGCACGGACGCACGCCAAGACCGTCGCATCCTACGCAGTGCCGTAGGGGACCGCACCGCCACTTCCCGGCAAATTAGGGACACTGTTGCTCTTGGGGTATCAGAGAGGACCATTCGCAACCGTCTCCATGAAGCTGGGCTACGGTCCCGCGCACCGTTAGGTCGTCTTCCGCTCACGCCCCAATATCTTGCAGCCCGCCTCCAGTGGTGTCGCGACAGGCGTGTATGGAGGGACGAATGGAGACGTGTCGTCTTCAGTGATGAGAGTCGCTTCTGCATTGGTGCCAATGATGGTCGTATGCATGTTTGGCGCCGTGCAGGTGAGCGAGGACTGCATACGACCGAGGCACACAGGGCCAACACCCGGCATCATGGTGTGGGGAGCGATCTCCTACACTGGCCGTACACCTCTGGTGATCGTCGAGGGGACACTGAACAGTGCACGGTACATTCAAACCGTCATCGAACCCATCGTTCTACCATTCCTAGACCGGCAAGGGAACATGCTGTTCCAACAGGACAATGCACGTCCACATATATCCCGTGCCACCCAACGTGCTCTAGCAGGTGTAAGTCAACTACCCTGGCCAGCGAGATCTCCGGATCTGTCCCCCATTGAGCATGTTTGGGACTGGATGAAACGTCGTCTCACGCGGTCTGCACGTCCAGCACGATCGCTGGTCCAGCTGAGGCGCCAGGTGGAAATGGCTTGGCATGCCGTTCCACAGGACTACATCCAGCACCTCTACGATCGTCTCCATGGGAGAATTGCAGCCTACATTGCTGCGAAAGGAGGATATACACGGTACTAGTGCCGACATTGTGCATGCTCTGGTGCCTGTGTCTATATGCCTATGGTTCTGTCTGTGTGATCATGTATTGTATCTGACCACAGGAATGTGTATATAAAGTTTCCCTTTCCTGGGACAATGAATTCACGGTGTTCTTATTTCAATTTCCAGGAGTGTATGTGTAACTTGTAAAAGTAGTCAACGACGTCAACAAAACAAACAAGTTCCCGCCGCTTACTATGTCCGTTCGTTCAGAAACTCACTCGAAATCTACCTCCTTTGCTCAATCTGCAATTATTTATATCCATTAGGCACCTACTTAACGCCGTGCCCAAATTATTTGGTCGCGTGCCATCATTGGCACGCGTGCCATTGGTTCGCCATCCCTGATCTACGCCGTACAATCCAGAACAAAAGACGTGGCAAGTTGAGCAAGGGCATCGTTTTGCTGCATGACAATGCCCGTCCACATGTGGCTAATCAGATCAAAGATCTCATCACATCTTTTCGATGGGAAACTCTAGATCATCCTCCGTACAGCCCTGATCTGGCGCCCAGTGACTACCACCTGTTCCTGCACTTGAAGAAACAACTGGGCGGTCAGCATTTTGAAGACGATAATGAAGTCAAAACAGTTGTGATGCAGTGGTTAACAAGTCAGGCGACAGACTTCTATGAGGAGGGTTTTCAAAAACTGGTACATGCTATGACAAGTGCCTCAATATTCAAGGGAATTATGTAGAAAAGTAGAGTAAGGTTCAGGCTTTCATGTAAAAATAAAATTATTGAGATATATTTGCACGTCTTTTTTTAATTTCAAAAAGGTACTTACTTAAAAAAAACATGCCTCGTATATAGCGGCCTACGACATTAATAATGATGTCCTGTTTGCTCTGCAGGGGACGGACTTGCCTGGCAGGCGCCAGTAACACACACACTGCTGCCAACTCTACGCATTCATCCGCAAATCTACGGATTTTTGTTTTTTAAAACTTAGAATTTTCGGGTATTGTTCAAATATCTACGGATTTTATGCTACTTTTTATTATTTATTGATTTTTCCTGACATTCGTGTGTGATTGAACTTTCAGCGTATAGCATTACTGAATTATAGAATTGTCAATAATTGTGAATCGTTTCCTTGGAACGGCTCTCGTGAACCAACGATTGAAATGAAATGAAGCTCATATTTTGTATTTTGACTATATATTTTATAGATCTTAAAAGACGGTACGTAATACAGAACTTCCGGCGCACTCTTTATGCACGGCGGTTTTTTTTTATTATTATTTTTTTTTTTTTTACTGCTTTACGTCTCTTTTTAACATCGAGGTCTTTAGAGACGGGAAAGGATGGGGGGCAAGGAATGGGAAGGAATTCGGCCATGGCCTTTTGAAGGAAGCATCCCGGAATTTGCCTGGAGTGATTTGGGGAAACCATGGAAAACCCAAATCTGGATGCCCGGACGGGGATTCGAACCGCCGTCCTCCCGAATGCGAGGCGAGAACGCTAACCGTGCACGGCGGTGACACGCTCATTGAGGCGACGTTACAAAGCAGTGCCTTCTCCAATCAACCAATGTTCGCCGTCTAACCAATAACCGAGAATCAAACAATATAAATACTAAACCGTCCTTCAACATTTCCTATTATAGAAGATATGGCAAATTTAATGACAACAAAGAAAATGTATGGTGACTTTAAAAAAAAAAATAGAATCACAGCAGTAGCAGTGGCGAAAGTGACGCCGCATTCAACAAGTTCAGAGATACTTCCTACTTGCAATGTAAAATATTATTTTTTATTTCGAATTTTAAAGATATACAGAAGTTTTAGCTGCCATCTGTGTATAAACAAGCTTAACTGGGCAGGACACATTGGACAGGTGGTAGGAAAACGTTTCAAAATCCTGCACTTGTTGGAGAGAGTGATGAGGGGATGTACGGGAGAAGTAAAGGAATTGGGTTACAAAACTTTGGTGAGACCATTGCTCGAATATGGTAGTGTAGTATGGGACCCTCATTTTACGTATCAAAGAGTTGGAGAGGGTGCAAGAAAGGGCTGCTAGATTTGTTTCTGGAAATTATTGCAGAATGCAATCAGTGACGGATATGATAAAGTAGCTGGAATGGGATTCATTGCAAGACAGTAGGAGGATGAGGAGGGTCATGGGAGTGTACAGGGCATATACTGGTGATGAGGCATGGAAAGATATTGCAATAGGTATGAATAGTAGTGCATGGAAGGGAAAACATGACCATGACCACAAGCTGGCACTCGATTTCAGGCACAAGGATGTGGGAAGATTCTCTTTTTTAGGTAAGGGTGTCAGGGATTGGAATGAGTTACCAACATAAATGATGGATAATTTACCGAAAACGTTGAAAGAATTTGAAGATAAAATTTGTAGAGGGCAAATGCAGGTGGTAGCAGGATAGGGGGAAGATGGGTGTGTAGCGAAATTGCCACCGGAGCCTGTGCTCCATTGCAATTAAACTAAATTAAAATAAATTCAAAGCCTAGTGGCTGGCAGTACAGTTAGGACGCAGCGAGCGACAGTAAGGTTAACACTCAGTGCGCATGCGTGGGGCTGCAGCCTTACCTGCTATCAATGGTCCTGATGGAAGCTGCAATAGTTCAACAGTTACTTCGAGGAAGATTGATTAATTGGAAAAGTACATTTTGAAGATTTTTGTGGTTTAATGGCTGAGAAATTCGTGGAGCAACGTGTAGTCAATTGCTAGCATTTCATTGGAACTGAGAAATCTTATTATATATAAATAAAAATAGACATGCGTTTTCCTATATTCCACTTTTCAGCGACAACTAGTGAATATCAGACACAATGAAATGGATTGGAGAGATCAAGAAAGACGTAAAATTAGCAGGAATTACTAAAAAAGTTTTCGAAAACAGAGATATATTTAAATCCAAAATTCACAAGTGGCAAGATGTCCGGGAGGAAAGACTAAAGAAAAGACCTGGGAAAACATGGTAAGACGAGAGAAAAGAAGCCCACAGCAAGCGTATGAAAGAAATATGGGCACAAAGGAAAGCGTACAAACGCTTTCGAGTAATCCTAATGGGCTCGTCCGCAAATAAATAATCATTTAATTGGTCATTAGAGAATGGGAGAAAACAAACAGACAAATAAAACTAGGCAGAAACCGACGAAATATCTCCTGCTTGGCCTTCGCAAATGATCTGGCTATTCTGTCAGAAAGTGAACAACAAGCCATCAAAGAAATAGAATCCCGCAAAGAATTAGCAGAAAAAATTGGACTAAAGATTTCCTTTGAGAAAACTTTTTTTATTTGGTACGCAAACTGATCATAAAACACTGAACACAAAATATGAGAAAATCCACAGAGTCGAAGAGTTAAATACTTAGGCAAAATTATCAGTCGAACAGGAATCGAAAAGAAGGCACAACAAAACAGACTCAACAAGACAGACGGGTAACGTCTACGACAAAAATAACATAGGAACCCAATCAAAAGTTAGGCATTACAATACAGTTATTAAACCCAACGCTCTCTACGCCACAGAAACACTCACACTAAACAGTAAGAGGGGCATCGAGAACACCCAGAAAGAAGAACGAAGAATCATCAGGAAAATTATTGAAGCAACCAAAACGGAAGAAGGCTACAGATTAAAGTCAAACAAAACAGTAGAGTCCCACTCAAACATAGCCAACGACATCAGAAAACGGAAACTAAAATTCTACGGTCACATCTACAGGATGCCAGATCACAGAATAACTAAGCAGATATTCAAACTCATGCAACCATTAAAAATGCCTAACAGCTGGTTCGATCAAGTAAGACAAGACCTGGAAAAAGCAAATATCGAGAGATCAGAAATCCTAGATCGCAAAATCTTCAGACAAAAAATACACGACTGGGTAGCGGGTAGTCATGCTAGAAACCAAAGCCAAGAAGACCGGCTCAACATGGACAGAAGAGAGAGAACTTGCCTTCAGTAAACAGATGCGAGAACACTGGAGTGGCAAAAGAAACTCAGACAGAAAATGATTAAGTTTAGCATGATCTTTATAGGTTTATTCGCATAAAATAAATAAATAAAATTTAATAGGTACTGTGTGAGGGCTGGGAGTACTTCTTGATCTGCTCTCGAGAGAGGGAATCCTTCCTCGTGTACCCTTGTCAGGAGGTATGCTCTACTGTTGTATACCTGCTATCTCTTCAACGTTTCGTCACATGCTGTGGTACGTTCCTGCGTGGTCGATATCCGGTGCCGGGGCTTCGCTGTTTACGTTTAGATGTCTACTTGTTTACTATTTTCTCGACGGACACGCCTCTCACTTCGGTGACGTGTTTATCAAACAAACATCTAATCACAACCAGAATTTGTTTCAGATTGAATGTACACCACCGCTTTCGGAAACTGTGACAAAACAAAAGTTTGTTATTGTAATTTTGCATAGTAATCTCAAACGGAACAAATAATTGCAAGGCCTGATGCGTGAAGGAAGATTATCCGACGTGTCACTGTTAAGCGGTCTCAAGGGTTTGCTTATTCTATCATGTGGTCTGTCGTCTTCATCAGGTAACAATGCTCGAAAAGATCATCAAGTTCGCGGTCCCAGATGGAAGGTTACATGTGCCGTCGGTCGTGGATCAGCAGTGTACTTACAGTTCCTTCGAGCGACGTGCATACCTGATGAAGACGGTAGAACACATCGTCGAAACATCCTGCGTAACAAAGCCACCCGCTGATGTCTACATCTACATCCATACTCTGCAATTCACAAATATTGTGGGTGGCAGAGAGTGCTAAGCACCAATTCTATTCTCCGCATTCCGGTACAATTGGTGGTGGTAATAGTAGTATTAGTAGTAGTAGCAATGATATTAGTAATAGTAGTAGTAATGTTAGTAGTAATATTAGGGACAATAGTAGTAGTAGTAGTAGATGTAGTAGTGTGTTGCCCATTCTGTTTAATAACAGTAGATGTAATAGATATTGGAAATTTAATCAAAATTTTTCTTGGATTCATTGTTTATATGTTAATACGTTATATATATATATAGGATAAAATATATGTACATGTTAAATAATGGAAATAAGGGCCCAGATTAGATACTAGTTGCTGGGCTATGTTGTATATGGAAAATAAATAAATAAAAATAAATTCCAATACCGAACAGAACGAGGAAAGAAAGAATACATAAAAGCATCAGTACGGCATCTTATTTCTCTAACCTTATCCCTCCTGTCATTGCGACTAAAGATACATACAATAAGAAAAATCTCTCAAGTAAAACTAAAATCAAACACTACAACACAGTAATCAAACAAGAAGTTCTGTACGCCTCAGAATGTTTGTTCTGTGTGAAAACTGGAGAAATAGAAGAGACAGAGAAAAGGGAAAGGAAAATCTTGAGAAAAATTTCGGGACCACTAAAAATTAAAAATGTTGAGTTTAGACACTGGAGGAATAAACATCTAAACAAAGAAGACGAAATTGAAAGGATGTCAGACACGATCAGAAAGAGAAGAATCAGTTTTTTTGGTCACATAATGAGAATGGATAGCAACAGACTTGCAAAAAGAATTTTCAACCATGTTTACAAGAGTAAGAAGGGCAATCAGTGGATCCAAGGAGTCAAGAGAGATATGATTGAGATCGGAATAACAGAAGGTTTAATACAAGATAGATCAACTTCTAGGAGACTGATCCAAAATTTCAAGGGTTTCCAGGAGAAGGAAAAAAGGAAATGTAATAGCATATGGACGGAAGAAAGGAGGAAAGAGCAAAGTGAAAGGACGAAGTCAAGAAAAGAAGGAATGAAATGAATGCAGGGGATTATTTTCGTGCTCCTCAGATGGCCGATATGGAAGAGGAGAAGAAGTGACATCTGAGTGGTGCTTACCGGCAGAGGCTGCGGCAGCGACATCTGCTGCTGGAGGTGGTGGTGCAGCAGGTGGTGAGGCCTCGGGGGCGGCTGCGGGGGCGGCGAGGCGGCGCGCAGGCGCGAGCGGCGCGGCAGCAGGCGCGGCGAGCCGGGGGCGGACCCCGCCCCCAGACCGCCGGCCGCCCCCGTGAGCTCGGACAGGCGCGACAGCGGGTCGAAGATCTGGGAGAGGCGGCGGGCGGGGCTGCCGCGAGGCGAGTCCTCCGCCATGGCCTGGCCTAGCCTAGCCTAGCCTGGCCTTGCCCAGCCTACAGCTCCTAGTCGGTCCCGACCGCTCACGCGAAACCAGCCTTCTTCTTCCTCTTCTCTCTCTGAAGCTGCCGGACGGTCATATTTGGATAACGCACGACGCTTGCAGTGTTAGCTTAGCGTCCTTGCGACCCTATACCCCAGGCGGGGTCTGCTCAGGTCGTCATCACATCCAACTGCGTGAACCATAGTCGTAACGAGTTCAGATGGCAAACCAGCAAGTTTAGGGTGTCGAATAGGTCAACCGAGAAGGAAGAGCGTGGAGGCCAGCTAGTTGTGGTGTCACCATCCGCACACACCTGCAACAAACAGAAACAAAATCGTCACACAACAATAAACGCAGCGCTACACATAGCTAGCAGCAGGGATGTACGCTGATATCAGTCTCGATTAATATATCGATATTGGTTTCGATACCAGACAGTATAGATAAATATATGGATATCTGTATCGAAGCCAGCCAAGTATCGATAATCGATAATATCGACCTCATCAAGCCGATAATATCGATATTTGCGGTATTTGTAGTTATTAGAATAGAAATTAGAATCATGTTAATCAAGTAATAAATTTGAGGTAGTTTATAGAAAAAAAAGAGGTCTGCAAACATTCAGTTTCAAGAGATGCTGAAATCATCTTTGCCTGACTTTTTACCCCCAGGAAGTCCATTCCCAGTTTGAGTGACAGTGATTCCTGCCTGCGAGAAGAGGCGTTCAGAAGGCACCGACGAGGCTATTTTCGGTAAATGACTAATTGCAATTTCGAACATATCTTACTCCAACTTGTATGCGAATCATGGTTGATTTTAATCAATTTTGCAGCAAAAAATGTACCGTAATCTCCAAATATCTAGTGTGACTCTAAAACATATATACGTAATAATAATAATAATAATAATAAAATGTTTCACACTATTCACGTTCTCCTTCACAACCTATGAAACTTTTCCTACTTTTAATCAATATTTGTTTTGATTGTTCTATGAGAAGGGACTTTGTATAACGGTGATAACAGTTTCATTAAACACGTAGAACCTTTGCCTTCGACTGCATTAAAAGTTCTGTTATCAACACTGAGAAAATAAGCAATTGCATCAGTTACGTGGTCATATTTTTTACCCTCTTTAGAATAACAATACGTTCTAGAGAGAAACAAGAATCCGCGAAAATGAGCGTAACGCAACAGATTA
The DNA here is from genome assembly GCA_031002005.1 of Vandiemenella viatica. NCBI lineage: Eukaryota > Metazoa > Arthropoda > Insecta > Orthoptera > Morabidae > Vandiemenella > Vandiemenella viatica. The sequence goes on from CM061918.1 coordinate 9,759,541, forward strand.
AATAATAAAACTATGAACTTGAATGAATAAGCAACTAATAACGCGCACGCGAGGGAGGGGAACCACAGAGTAAGAAAGGACGATATCGATTTCGTTATAGAGCTAAATCAGTGTCTGGCATGGCAAATTTGGTCACTGCCACACATATGTGCAGGATTTTTTTTTTTTTTTTTTTTTTTTTGGTGCTATGGGGTTGGTTTATAGTTTTCGATATTTCATTGCAACATTTCAATATTATCATATCGACCATATAAAAATCATATATATATAAAAATAGACGTGTGTTTTCCTATATTTCACTTTTCAGTCACCAATACCTAGCACAGATCACTGGTCTTTGTGTGTGGAAGTAGCATGGAGTATCCTGTCGTGCACAACGTTGGCCGAATGTCGATAGCTGTGGGGATGTGGGAGATATGATGATTAAAGTTGGCCAATGCAGGGCGTTTTCATATTTCGACAAAAAATTTGTATCTTCTTATACTTTTCTTTCCTGCCACAACTACATAGCATAGACCAGTGGTGTTTATGTGGGGTAGTAAAATTGTGTGTCCTGTCGAGCACTATGGTTGTTAGATGTCGGTAGCTATGTGGGAGATATGGGGGTTGAAAGAGGTCGACCTGCGGCAATTTCATATTTCTGCCAAAGACGCATGTGTCATGGTGTATCACTTTTCAGCAAAAACTATCTGGCGTCGTCACTGACGTTTATCTGCGATAGTAACACAGAGTCACCTTTCGATTACAGCATCGCCGTGATTTCAGTAACTGTAGTAGTGTGGGAGATATGATGTTTGTAAGTGGCTGATCAACGATATTTTCGTCTTTCGACGAAAGACATGTGTCTCCGCATATGTCATTTTTCTGCTACATAGCATAGACCATTGGTGTTTGTCTGTGGTAGTAGAATCGTATCTCCTGTCGTGCACTATGGTTGTTAGATGTCGGTAGCTATGGAGGTGTGGGAGATATGGGGGTTGAAAGAGGTAGATCAAGGATATTTTCGTATTTCATCCAAAGACATGTGTGTCCGTAAATTTTACTTTGCTGCCTGAAGTACATAGCGCAGATGACTGGCATTTGAGTGTGGCATCGCGTCTCCCATCGTGCACTATGGTGGTTAGATGTCGGTAACTGTCAATCCAAATTCTTTACAAACACGAACGAAGTCGTGGGTACCAGCTAGTATCAATATATATATATCGATCTTTTGGTCCAATATTATCGTATTGATCACATAAAAATATCGATATTTTTGGTCCTATATTAGCGGTTGACCGATATATCGTTGTAACCGTAGCTAGCAGGTGTAAATACGCACCGAGATCTGCGTGGTGGTATCCAGGCAGACAGCTACACACTGCACTGTGCCTGGCTAAGCAGACGAGGCATCACTGGGGGATCTTAACCGTCTCCCTGCCATTGCGGCCCAAGTTTGTTGCTGAGCGAGGTACTTCTCGCGATCATAAATCAAGTTGCGTGTTCACTGATAAATTCAACGGAACTCTACTTCTCCGGCCTGCGAGACAACCTCAGCCCACTCCGCCAGGGGACACAGCGCAAGCAGACAGCTGCTTATCATATCACACCGCACAAGAGGGTGCTGTAGCGAAAATTATATCTGTCATAGGACACAATCTACACAACGCACCAACGAGTGTTGTGTTACTACGTTCTGTTGAAATCAGTGTGTATCGTGCTCAGAACACTATATACGAGGGTGGCCCAGAAACTAATGCACCATTTTTTTAATTTTTTTTTAATCCCCAACAATGGTACAAAATTGAAACTTTATCAATTCTTTGAAGTTTTCAGAGTGCGCGCGCAAACATTCCGTTTCTTCCCACAGATAGCGTACTTGCAGCAGTGGTTCAACATGGCGTCTGTGAGCGAAGTACGTTATAAGCAGCGTGACGTCATTGAATTTCTCACTGCGGAGCAAGAAACTGTTGGAAACATTCACAGCCGTTTATGTGCAGTTTATGGAGCATCAGCAGCCGACAGAAGTACGGTTAGTCGCAGGGCACAGAGGGTGAGGCCATCTGAAAGCGGAAAAAACATGTCTTCTGAGTTGCTGCAGGGTTGTGAAGCTGAGGGAGAAGTCTTCTTGTCCGGGATTGTGACAGAAGAAAAAATTCAAAGCAACTGCTTCCGCTCGTGAGGTCATGATTACTGTGTTTTGGGACTGTGATGGTGTCAAACTCATTGATGTGATTCCGAGAGGAACCACCATTAATTCTGTGGCATATGTGAACACATTAACCAAACGCAATAAGCGCTTCCAGCGACTTGGACGCCATAACAACCCAGGTGATTGTTTGCTTCAACATGATAACGCACACCCTCACACAAGTTTGAGGACATTTGAACAAATTCCCAAACAGGGTTCGTCAGTGTTACCCCATCCACCCCATAGCCCTGACCTAGCTCCCACAGACTATCACTGGTTTGGGCCATTGAAGAATGTCATACGTGGGAGACATTTTGAAGAAGATAAAGAGGTGATTCGCAGAGTGAAGAAATGGCTTCGTGGACAGAACCAGGAGTGGTACCGCCAGGCGCCAGGGCATACACGCTCTAGTGTCTCGCTGGAGGAAGGTGATAGAATGCGAAGGAGATTACGTGGAAAAATAGGGAGTGTGGGAGATATATCATTCTTGCTTGTGTATAAGTTTCATTGTGTTCAATAAATAATTATTGGAAAAAATGCGGTGTATTAGTTAGTGAGCCTCCTTACTGTATTACACTTGCTCAGACAGTTCTTTTTTCAGCTGAGTATCGCGAAATTAGGGTTTCACAATCAAAGGTCCTTCAAAGATAAAAATTGGATCTTAAAACTTTGTGCGTGACGTGAGGTGTCGCACTCCGCTCCTGTCACGTCTCTGGTGCAATCGTTCAAGTGGAATGAAACCTACTATAAATACTAGTAATGAAGTAGTACTAATTAAAATAGAGGGTTTGCTTGTTTCGTTGGTTACTTGGAAAATATATTGGAAATTTTCAGGTTAGGTGTAGTATGTACTTGTAAGGGTATTTAGTATTTTATGTTAGGTGTTGTATGTAGTTGCTATGTGACAGCTTTTTGAGTCAAACCTATTAACAACAATGGTCTGATAACTCGGTTCTCTACTTGACGACTCTTTGCATTGTGCAAAAGCGTCTCAAGGAACCATGACTTTTCTTTCCTTTAATTCAATAATAATAAAAGATACAGCATAAATGTTGATAAAAACATTAAAAACAAGGCGAAACATTTTTTTAAAGTCAGCAAAAGTACTGTAGTTGCACGACGGAGCGCCAGGTGATATCTTTCCGAGTGAATATTTGATGACAAATCGTCGACGTCATCGTCATCGTCGCTGTAGCCTAGATTTTTCTATTCTCTGCTGTAGCGGTTCTTCATTTATCATCTCCCTGATTCTCTCATTCCTTATTCTCTCTCTTCTTGTTACTCCTACCCGACTCCTCTGAAATTACATTTCCACATATTGTACTCTGCCTTTGTCTCTCTCCTTCATCACCCAGGTTTACGACCCATACATTAAAATTGGCACAAAGTATGTTTTATAGATTGCCTCTTTGCTCTTTTGCGGGATATCCCTACTCCATACCAGACTCCTAATACTCTTAAAAAATCCATCTGCACATCTTCCGCTTTCTTTTATCTGCATCCGATTTCCTCCATTTTTTTCAATACAGCTTCCCAAATATTTGGAACATTCCACTCTATTTAGTTGCTCCCCTCTAGGTGATATGCCTATGTCCGTCCTGTTCTTCTTTCTTGCTGATATCACCACTTCACTTTTTCTTGCAGAGAACTTCATACCATACTATAGGCTGCAACTACTCTCTCCCACACATCAAGCTGATCCTGCACCTCTCTTTCATCCTCTGCTCAAACTAATAGGTCGTCTGCAAGTACCATTGCTTTCATTTTTCCTTCCCAAATGCTCTGCACCATCTTCTTCAATATTTCATCCATAGCCACAATAAACAACAGGGGTGATAGGGCACTTCCTTGTTTTAGTCTATTTTTCAAATGGAACCATCCAGTCTTATCACTTCCCACTTTGACACAGCTCTTACTACCCTCATACATATCCTTCACTCTTTGCACTATCTCCATTTTTACTGACTTTTTTCTCAGTCCTTCCCACACTTTGTTTCGGCTGAGACTGTCAAGTACCTTTTCAATGTCCAGGAAGGCCATCACCAGACCTTTCCCATACTCGTAGTGCCGCTCTTGTAGCTGTCTTATTGCAAATATAAGATCGATAGTTGACCTTCCTGGTCTAAATCCATACTGCTCTTCCGTTAGCAGCCTACCAACCACTCTACTTACTCTGCTTTCCAAAACTATTCATATATCTTGGCACAGTGGCACATCAGGATAGGAAAACATAGTTCTGGCAGACAGTCCTGTCCCCTTTCTTAACTATGGGTATTATTACCGTTTACAATACGTGCAGTAAACAATATTACTTTAGTACGCTACGGTATTCCACCCTTAATCAAATCTAGACATTTCTTTGCGCTTTGCATTCGAGGTTATTAGAGCCGGGAGAGGATTGGGAGTAATAAGCGGAACGGAATTCGGTCATGACCTTTCGAAGGAACCATCCAGTCATTTCCCTGGAATCATTTCGAGAAACTACGGTAAACCGGAATCCCGAAGCCCCAGCAAGACGTCGAACCCACGGCCTCCGAACACCTGGCCGCGTGCCACCAATACAATCGACTGGCGATTACAGTCGATACAGTTTCCGCTCGCGTCGCAGCAATAAACGATGCCAACGAGTTAAATTATGGCGGAATCAATACCTCGAACGGTCGCCACTAACCGGCCTGAAGTAATTACTAAGAGCACACTCTCATCAGGACGGCTACCGCCGCAGACCCTACGCTCCACATCACCAAGTCGTCTGCTCTTCTAAATGCGTTTTATTTACGGCCTTACTTTGCACCATATCGCTGATTAAGGTGTATCATTTCTCCCCCCTCCTCCCTCACTTGGTGATTTAGTCCAATCCCGATAACCCTTACCTGCAAATGAAAACTTTCCCACCACTTCACGACAGGAGATTATCGATGTTCACCGTCATATATTACCTTCCAAGTATTACTTACTATTAATTCTTCTACCACTATCCACCCAAGCCTATTCGCCAAGTGCTGCCAAGTTTGTTCCTCGGACTCTGACTGACAATGGAAGACGTCAATGTCACCCCGTCCAAAAAACTGTCGTCAAGTTAAACATCAAAACAATGGCCACATCAGAGCGTCAATCAAACGTTTTATTTGAAAGTTTTAAGGAGATTACGCATCAGTGTTTGTCAAAAAAGACCCGATTTGTGGCAGACAGGAGACTGGTTCTTCCACCACGACAATGTACCTTCTTCCACCACGACAATGTACCTGTGCACACAGCTGTCTCTTTTAGGCACTTCTAGGCTAAAAATGGCATGGTTCCGCTGCCCCACGCACCTTACTCGCCTGACCTGGCTCCGTGCGACTTATTCTTATTTCGACGCATGAAAAGAGGGGATGAAAGGACACCGATTTGACAACACTGAAGAGGTCAAGAATAAAACGAGGAAGGAGCTGTCAGCCATTTCTAAAGATGACTACAGAATATGTTTCGAATAGTGGAAACACCGGTGGGACAAATGTATTAGTTGTAATGGAGAGTATTAAAGGAGATACGGTTGTTTGTATAAATTTGAAAATATATAGCTTTTAAAAAATAATTAAGATACACCGAAGAAATGAATTGCCAGAATAGTCGAATCGGTAACATATTTGGTCTGATTTCCAGTTTAAATAACCTAATAACTCACGTACAGCGAATATGAACAAAGGCCATTAACGAAAGTGGTCACTAAAATAAGTAAAAAGAAATAAAATAAACCGTAAGGTATAAACTATGGTCAAGCATCAACATTAGCGAATGTAATAATTCGATTAAAATTTAGTCTAGGCCGGAATGACAATTGGCATTCGTGGTTACAGCACAGACAATGAGTAATTTATATTTTTTTAAAGTTCTTTATGTTACTTTGATTAGCGACATCTTACTGTAAAGTACTCATAGTTCCACGTTTTTTCAGTCCTAGAGTTTTTTCCTATTTTTTAAGGCTACCAAAAGCAAATTCAATCAATATATTCCGGCAATTAATTTCGTAGCAGGTTCTCATCTATTAAACTATGGACTTAACCTCCAATTTCAAAAATGTCTTTGGTCGTTATTAATTTCCGACAGAAGGATGGCGCGTGACGTCACCATTCTCCAGCCAATAGCTATGAAGCCGAGTGAGTGAGTGAGCTTAGGAAACTATGTAGTAGATATCATAGAATTAGTAAACTCCCTGTACGCTAACATGCGTAGAGCAAGTGCAAATAAAAAGCATTTGGCCTCGGCCCTCGTGAAGAGCAGAAAGCTTGTGGCGGGAATTGTTATGTCCTGCTGGCTACTTATGAACAATATCGCCGATGGTAGTAGTTTCGTTTTATCACGTCGGGGACCGCCACCGTCGTAAAAAAAAGTATACGCCCCTAGTTCCCCGGGGATCCGCCAGATGTCACGGACGTCCGTCCACAGCTCTGAGGCCGTGGCGAGATTCACTGCTTCCAATATCGCAGGCTGTGCTTAAAACCAGCCCGAAAGTTTCCTAATTAAATGTTTTACGGTGCGCAGGCTCGTTAACAGCGCCTGTTCCACGCCGAAAACAAATTCCCCTGCCTCGACTGATGGGCGATCCAGATAGCAGGTTTCTCAGTTCGGGTTTAAGAACAGCTCAAGACGTATGAAGCACGATGCAGACGCAAGATTTCAGCCTAAGCAGTTCCAGCAAAGTCTGACCTCGAACTGCGGTCCTCTGGTTAACAGCCGCGATATTTCGTCCGAAGCAGAATCCAGATTAACTGTGCGTCACCTGCACTATTAATCAAAAAGTCAACTTCGTTAATCCGCTACTTAAAAAGTTAACTTCGATAACTGTTCAAGCGTTACATTTTTCCAAATTTAACGCAAGTTAAAAGTTATCAATTTAAAGTTAACCATCGAAAGGTTGTAGTGATGTTTAAGCATTATACATACATACATATACGCTATATAAAGATATTATGTATCGTGATTCGTGATGCAAGTATGGAAACTAACAAACTGGGCTCCCACTTGCTGAAGGCTTGGATTTGTTTTTCTTTTGACCACGAGTCGATGCTGCATTTACTTTCTTCAAACTATACGCATCTGGATGTGGTCGCCTTCTTCATATGTTGTTTGAGATTATTAAGAATAGAAATGTGAGACTCGACTATTGAGAGTTAAGAAAATCGCAGTTTGTATTCGTAAGTCAATTGACCTCCCAATCTTGATGTAAATGCAACATAGTTCCATAATTGTGGCCAAGGATTCTTAATGTTCTCGTTGCTGCTTTCGAGGACGCCGCGCCGGTTCGAATCCCCGTCCAGGCATCCGGATTTGGGTTTTCCATCGTTTCCCCAAATTGCTCCAGGCGAATGCTGGTATAGTTCCTTCAAAAGGCCGTGCCCGAATTCCTTCCCGTTCCTCGTCCCCAGCCCCATCCCGCCTCTAATGACATCGACGAGGCGTAAAGGAATAAAAACAGATTCAAGATCTTTAGTTTCCATGATGTAATCATGTAACCAACGTCAATAGATAGATAGATATGTTCACTTTGATCCCATGTGAGAATAATCTCGGGGATGTGGAACAGTACATACACTTATTAGTAATGTCAATATTACTATATAATTGATAATATTATTATATATTGACAACAAGTTAGCAACAACCCATTAGTATAACCAATATCTCCTGTAATCTACAAATACAATCCCGAGTTAATTAATACTTATTATGTGGAACAGTGTATACACTTGTTACCAGCATCTAATAACCAGTTATTTTCTTACCAACCAGTTTACCATGTAAGGTTTCACTGTAATTTGTGACTACATATTATATTATGTTAGTTGCTATTTTTGTGGAACAGTACACACACCTATTAGCAATATCAATTATATTACCAACAACTCATAAGCAGTCAATTACTTAAAAACCTGTTAATATGATAATTTTTCACAGCAGTTTTTGAGTGCATGCTATCCCATGTTAGTTACTATATATAAGTGAAATTTTGTAAACAGTGTAATTAGTTCATTTGTCAAGTTTCAACAGAAAGAAAAACCATATATCATTTTAGTAATTGTGGATAATTTTGTCACCTTTCCCTTCCATACACCATATATACTATTTTATCAGTCATTCTTAGTTACCAAATTCCAAGAAGAAAATTCTTTTACAGAGTAAAATGGGTTCTGAAGTAGAAACTCTTTCAGTTTGGACTTAAAGTAGTTGGGTTTTTGTAGATAACATTTAATTTCTGTTGGTAATACATTGAATAAGGAAGCTCCAGTAACTGTTAGCCCTTTCTGAACAATTGACAGTGATTTGTAATCCTTGTGAATATTATATTTATTCCTAGTATTATGGCTATGTATGTCAGCATTAAGATTGAAGTGTTCAGGATTTTCTACTACAAATGATAATACAGAGTATACATACTGTGCTGGCATTGTTAGAACACCCAGGTTTTTAAATAGATTTCTGCACGGTGTCTGTGGGTTTGCTCCACAAATAGTTCTTATAGCACGCTTTTGCAATTTAAATACCCTCTGTGCTTGTGTAATGTACTTCGTTCACATACAGCAAACCAACACAAACTAAAATGAAGCGCTATTTTCCTCGTTGTAAGAAGGTAAGGTTATAAAAATATCGAAACCAATCACGGATTGAAGTGATCGCCGTTTTGCAGACGTAAGATACAAACCCTCCACAACTGTAGCGTTCCTGCTCACACCAGCGGCATGCCTAGCATAACCAATACTGGGGTCTCGCATTACCTGATTCGTTCGCCACACAAACGAAACCACGTCAACTACCAATGTAACAGCCTAAAATTCAGTTTAACGGAAGTTAAGATGACCGTTAATGATTTTTTTAGGTTCACTTAAAAGTTATATTTTTGCTATTTTGTTAACTTCGTTAATTAACGGATTAACGGTTTTCTGCCCAGCTGATATCAGCTGGTTGTCAGAATCAACAAACAAAAAACATATTCCAGAGATGTTCTTTAAAAAGAGTTTTAGGGCCTTATTACACTAGGCGACTTGGCGGCGCAACCAGTCGCGGCACTGGTGTCTCTGTTGGCGACGCAACCAGGATTCTGGTGGCGCCGCCAGCCAGCCACTCGCACAACCGAGCAGTCTCTTTGCTGTTATCCTCGCATTGTACGCGAATTGTGTAGTTGAATATGTCCAGTGAACTACAGCATGTCACTGTGGAAATGACGGGAAGTGAAAGTGTAGAGAAGACAAAGGGGTAAAACAAGAAGAATTTCTCATTTTCGTATCTTTCCCGGTAATATCAACCTTTACTAAGTACAATGATTAAAAGAAAGACGATTTAGACATTCTTAAGAAATTAAAAAACTTGTTGTCGTCTGAATACAGTTTAATTGCGATGGAGCTAACACTCCGGTAGCAATTTGCACATTTACAGCACTCTCTTCACCCTCCTCCTTTCCTCCAATTAGTCCCAATCCAGCTCCTGTATCATATCAGTTACTGACTGGGTCCTGCGATAATTTCCACAAACAAATCTAGCTGCTCTTCTTTGCACACCTTCCAACTCCTGTATTTGATCTCCAAAATGTGGTCCCAAACTACACCACCATATTCAACAAATGATCTGACCAAAGTTTTGTAACCCAACTCCCTAACTTCTCTGTTACATCCTCTCATCACCCTCTTCAGCAAATGAAGGATTTTGTAACCTTTTTCTACCACCTGCCCAATTGAGTTTATCAAACGTTATGCAAAGAATTTACACTTCATCAAGCAAATCTGACCCCACTCTGTAATCATAATTAACCTTTAGATCTATTTATCTGTGTATCTTATATGCCGACTCTTCTTGGCATTTATCTTCATTCCATACTGACCTACCCATTTAGATATTCTATCCAGATCATCCTGCAACTGTTCAGTCTTCACCTGTTTTTATCCTATTGTATACCATTGTACCATTTGAGAAATACCTAGATTCTGACCGTAACACAGTTATTCATTAGAATAATGAACAGCAACTCCCATATTTACTTCCACTTCTCTTGATAATGTATTTCCTACTCTAACCATTTGCTTTCTGACTTTTAAGAATTCCTGTGCCCAGCAAGTAACTATTTCATCCAATTCAATACATTTCAGTTTATTTAAAACCATTTTATCGCTCACTCTGTCAAATGCCTTAAAAAGATCTAGTGCCACACTATCAACTTGGCCTCCCATTTCCAATTCATTTGAAATATCTTGCATATAGCCCACTATCTGAGATTCAAATGAATATCCTTTTAAAGCCATGTTGTCGATCTGAAAACTAGTTTCTTTCTTCACAGACATTTCTGATACAGTTGCATATCAATCTCTCAATGATTCTGCCCATCACTGATGACAAACTAATTGGCCAGGAATTTTCACCATATTTTTAACCCTTCCTTTATGAACTGGTACTACTATCGGTCTTTTCCAATCCTCTGGTAAGCAGCAAGTCTCCAAACTCATTTTAAACAAAATTTTAAGGTAAGGTACAATATCCTATCCCACAATCTTTAATAAATCTGTAGTAATATTACCTACACCACTTTTAGCTTTCTGAATTGCTTCGCAATTTCCTGAGAATTTATTTCAAATTTTGTAGGTTCGCCATTTATACTCTCCTCTGATTCATTCCCTCCCATCAGAGGATGACTGTCCCTAGTTGTCTCACCAAACCTGTCACTCAGTTTCTCTGCAATTTTAAAATTGTAAAGTAGGAAGGAGTATATGAACAGTAGACTGAACGCGTGGTGGCGAGTCTGGCGGCGCCGCTTGGCGGCCTAGTGTAATAAGCTACGTAAGATGCAATGCCCCGCCACGACACTCGGCCACCAGTGGTTGCCCGCCTGGTCGCCGGGCCCGGCAACCAGCCGGCCGCCAGTTTCTGGCGGCGCCACTGGTTGCCCTAGTGTAATAAGCTCCATAACACTCTATGCCCAGCGACGAGCAGAGCCACCAGTTGCCCGGCTGGTGGCGCCACCAAGTCGCCTAGTGTAATAAGGCCCTTACTGTCTATCGTTACAGGAGTCATATACTGAATAGAACGATTACTAACGAGGTACGGCATTAAACCAACTTTTAAACGCAAAAATAAGACCAACACAAATGATATTGGTTACAGAACCTAGTCCACTGTTGAAAGGCAAACATAGGGGAAACAAAGCGACTAGTCTAAATAAGAATCAAACAACACAACAATAGGCCAACTCAAGTAATCGATCACCACTCAACTGTGAGGTGTTACGTTCATACTAGGAGGCTGTTTTCGTTTATAGACCGGGAAGCGCTAGAGATATTTAAACATCCATTAAATATAAACACAGTTCGATGACACAGAATGCACGATTCGTGGAAATGCAGTTTTATAGGACCATTCACAACGCCGCCCTGAAAATAGGAGCACAGAGGAATAACAACATCCATCTCCTGTAGGTTGTTTGGTGTTGTTGGTGTCGACAAACAGCTAATATCCGCTTAGGAGCGGGCCGAGGCTTGGTCGGCGCAGTTACCATACTACGCGGCTTAACGTCCAACTAAACACAAGAAAACCACTAAACCTTTTTTTACTAATGGCTTTACGCCTAGTCGATATCGAGGTCATTAGAGGCGGGAAATAACTGGGGACAAGGAACGGGAAGGAATTCGGCCATGGCCTTTTAAAGGAAGCATCCAGGCATTCGCCTGGAGTGATTTGGGGAAACCACGGGACACCCAAGTCTGGATGCCCCGACGGGGATTCGAACCCCCGTACTCCCGAAAGCGAGGCCAGAGGGTTGCCGCTCACCCACCACATTCGGTGAGAAGAGTAAACCACTTTAGAAGTTCGTATGTCCTGAAATACACAGCTGAACAGAAATTTTGCGAAAACAAAATTTATCTTTTAAGGATCCACAATCGATTGGGTATGTTGAGATTCCTTTAAAATAATAATAATAATCTTTTAATGTGTTATGCGGTTGATGTAGATTCCACGTGAAATTTCGAAGGCGTAGGAATTACACCACAACCAACAGGAGCTAGAAGGTTTTCGGATCATTAGGCTACAATTGGTCTAGGCTCCGATAGAGCGAACCAATGACAAGTGGAAACCTCTGGGAGCATCACAGTCTCCTGGCACGCGGAGCAATCCCAGACCACCCCGCACCGCACCACACCGGGGTCAACTCGAACAGTCTGATAAACCATGCGCCAGGTCAACGGCACGCGCACAGCTCGCAAACAGCGGTGCGACGACGGGAGGGTAAGCAAGGCAAAGGCAGTGGCCGAATTCATTCCCGTTTCTTCCCGGCTTTAGTGACATCCTCACAGATCAGACAAAAATCACTTAAAAAAAAGTGAAGGACAGTGAAGTTGTAGAAAATTCATAGATGATGTTAAATGGGGATGAAATGCCTCGATTTCATGCATAAGAGACTGGGAAAATTTTCTTTTGTTGGTAACTGTGTCAGGGATTGGAACAAATTACCAACTGAAGTGATGAATAATCTAGCAAAAACGCATCAGGAATTTAAAATTAAAATTTGTAAATCGGAAAAGTAAATGGAGGAGGAATTTAACATTTCAATTATAAAAGAAAATTTTATATATATATAAAAATCTTGTGTCACTATGTTTGTCCGCGATGAATTCCGAAACTACTTAACCGATTTTGATGAAATTTGGTTTAATGTGTGTAATTTGATACAACTTAAAAGATAGAATAGTTTTTATCTCGATTATTATCCTCAATATTTAATATTGCGAATTACAAATGGAGGAAGGGGGGGGGACAAGGAACAGAAAAGAATATAAGTTAATCCTCGCAGTCGCATATTCACAGCAGCAGTTTTTATGTTCTTATTACATAATGTAAAAATCTCGCGCCACGATGTTTGTCCGAGATAAAATCCGAAACTCCTTAACCGATTTTGATGCAATTTGACTTACTGTGTGTAACCCGGTACAACTTAAAAGACAGGATAGTTATTATCCCCATTATTGACCTCAATATTTATTATTGCGAATTAAATGTTCGTTAAATGTTTGTCATAGGACAATGGTTTGTAATTATTTGTAACTTCCGTGGGTTGAAATGGCCTGCCTGGTGGCTCAGTGGTTAAGGCGTTGGACTGGAGATCGTAAGGTCCCCGGTTCGGCGGGGATCTTAATGCACACTTAACCCTGCCTTCACCTCTGGCACAGCTTGCTGTGTAATGTGAAGTACGCCATAACACTTCTATGGTTCGGATTCCACGTTAAACTGTAGGTCCTCTGTACCTGGTAGCACTACCGGGTTAGGTTAAGGCGGCTAAAATAGGGGTGGAATGCGCGGCCAATAGAAACCCTGTCACCAGGTCATTACGACCACACGGAATTATTATTATAGTTCCTACTGTTAGAAACATATGGAAGTACTTTTTTACGTTACATTGATCCCTCAGGGACGCATCATCGGTGAAAACATTTAGACTTCACTTACTATTCTTTGTATAAACATCAGTTTGTCAACGGTATAAAAATCAGTTGTGATATGCAGCCATGCAATGCGAGTTTTTTTTATCATAATCTCTTGTTACACACGTCAGTGGCAGACAACGAAATTGCAATTTGCAACCAATGAAATTAGTGACAGTTACATTAGCAGCAGAAGCGAAAATGTGTTATAACGTCGCGAGATTCCACAGCACAGCAACAAACCAGTGGGGCCAACTTCCAGAACTAGACTTGCAGACGTCACGGGGAATCCCCGACGTTATTTCCGCCCACAGGCAGGGCAGATATGCGGGTGCGGCCGATTGCAAGAACAATACAAAGTAAAAACAATGCGAACAAACAAACCACGCCCCGTTAAAACTGTATGGTTCGTCGATGTCCTGGTCATTATGCCAGGGTCTCCACTGGCAACGAATTCGTCCGAACTGTGGTCGAATATGACGGAGTAATCCCGAGACTGCTAAACACGCGTCTGGAAGTTCTACGTAACTATCGAAGGGCAAAAATCCTCAACATATGACATCCCAGCTGGGATACCACAAGGATCCGTAATCGCAGCCATATTTTTTATTATATACACAAATGACGCCCCAACAGCACTATATGTAAGCCTAGCCCAGTTTGCAGACGATACCACACACTACTCCACCGGAAGACAACATGAACTGAACATACAACATCTCCAGAGAGGACTAGACAACTACAGCGAGCGGTGTCGCAAGAACAAAATAAAAATCAACCCCACAAAACGCGGGGCAATCTACTTCACCAAGAAGAAACCGATACTTAGAACTCAGCTGACAAGACATTCCATGGTCCGACGACCACAAACACCTAGGAGTGACACTAGACAAGAAGCTAATTTTCAATCGACACGTGCTGGACAGGAGCTAGCACTAGTGCTCAACCTCTTCCCTGCACTATACAGCAGGGAACTGACAATCAACACCAAACTGAGACTATACAAAACAGTAATCAGACCGTACCTGCTCTATGGTTGCCAAGTGTGCGGCACGGCCTCAAAATCAAACACAGAACAAATACAACGTTTACAAAACCGGTGTCTCAGGATAATGTTCAGGGTCCCAAGGTATACACGAACAGCCAACCTCACCGCCGAAGCCGAAATCTCGACGATATATGGAGAAATCCAACAACAAAGAACGAAAATGCACAACAACGTAGAAAAACTAAGGGACACAGAGGAATAGCTTAGGAACAGTAGTACCAAGGATATGGCACAAAGACAAAGGGCCCTAAGCATAATATCTGACAGCAACAACCATAACACGAACCCTGAAGGGGTTTTCCAAATAAGATCATCATGATGACCACAGCCCGGTTTTATCCCCAAAGTGTAATAAAACAGAGCCACCAAAACCAACCCTTCCAACACACTTGAAAACAAATAGCAAAGCTACCGACAAAGCGGGGCTGCACAAACAAGCCGCAGAGGAGAAAAAAAAAAAAAATGGAAAACGCATGTTGCGCTCCTGATAAAGAAATCTTCATTTTTTTATCTTTGATTTGATCTCGATTTGTATGTTTTCAAATTCTATCATACACTGTGGTGGCACGCAATCACTATAAATATTTCAGTAAAAATATCTACGGAAAGGACTCCACGCAGTTATAATATTATTTTATAAAAAAAAATTTTTACAGTAAAGACAATTATTTGAATTTCGTACTGGAATATTCTCCAACGATTATGAGATATCACTCTTGTCTGGACCGAATTAGGAGTAGGCTATGTAGGCTGCACACTATGAGCCCACATCTTACAAAAATAAAAATTTGCTGGTTTCTTTGTACCTTGTTTTTTTCTTGTATGTTCATTTATTTTTAAAATTGAAATATTGACTTCTGCGAAATTGGCAACATGCAGATAACTCTCAACTTCAAAATCTTTTTTTTCTTTTCAATGATTGTTCAGAGCAATGTTAATAAATTGTAATGAATATCTTAGTGATTTTCCATTTTTTCATTTCAACAATTGTATATTCTTCTAAATACAACACAGTAAAATATTCAACAGTAAAATAATAAATTTTAAATGTTTATTTTAGAATTTTGGTTAGAAAATAACTAGAAATCGTGAGTTTGAATTTCACAATACTTGTGGGGCAGGGAGCGCATCACAGGGTCTACACATCCTAAATACGGCCCTGATCCTCGTAATATTTCGCGAGGGCAGGGTTAAGTCTATTTTTATGAAATGTTAGTCACAACGCCCCGTTGCTTGGTGTTGAAGCAGTTGACGTACTGGCAGTATGAGTCTGACGTGATTCGGCTGCAGCGGACGAGGCTAATCGGACGACAAGTCGGGCGTTACTCTGACGAATGCGGCGCCAGTGGACGACCGGACTATGAGATTCAGCGCTGGCCTTCTGAATGAACCTGAACGCCAGGTAGCACGTCCGGCCCGATCATAGGCGAATCTGCTACAGTGGCGAGCGGGATGGGAAGGGCCACGAAAGAAAATCACTCTACTAGTACATGAAAAGCAATTACGTCACATCTAACGAATAATAATATATTGGACATGGAAGCGTGGAAGTGGAGTATGTTTTGTTACTGCTTTATTGTTAGCGGTTGCTTCCAAGATTCTGAAGAACAGACGAAAAGTCTCCGTAATTCAACAATACTCATGGAAAGTGATTATCATCATCATCCTCAACAGTTTCCAGCCTCTGGCCGGGTCTGCTTCATGCACAAGCCTCTCCATTTCCTTCTTTCATCCCACCACCTCTCTGTCACCACTTTGTTCCAGTCCTCTCCTCTCTTCCGTACATACTCTCCACTCCTTTCAGCCATCCATCTCTTGGTCTTCCTCTGGGTCGTTTACCATGCATCTTAATTTCGTGGATTTTTCTCGTGATTCTCTGAGCCTCCATTCTCTTGATATGTCCATACCATCTCAGTCTGGTCCTCTCTACCCTTTCCTGTAGGGGTTCCTCTTTTATGGTGCATCTAATCACTTCATGCCTTATTCTGTCCATTTTAGTGACTCCCATTCTACCTTTTAAAAACTTCATTTTGTTTGCTTGTACTCTGCTGATGCCCCGCTTTCTCATAGTCCATGTTTCAGCAGCACAAGTCAAGATAGGCACATAGTACGTATGATAGATTACTCTCTGTGGCACCTCTTTATTCCACATCAGGCTTCTAATGCTAATTAGGAACGCCTCTGCTTGTCTTCCTCTTTCACAAAACAAGCCTCGGAAAGGAAAGAGATATTTTAACTAATTAAATTTAAACGATATGGAGCGCATCCATTGTCCCCTTTCATTACCCACGCACATTTGCCCTCTACGAATTTCAACTTACAGCTCTTTCAGTGTTTTTGGTAAATTATTCACAATCTCTCCTGGTAATTTATTCCAATCCGTGACCCCCTTAACTACGACAGAAAATCTTTCCACACCCTCATGCCTGAAATGGCATATGTAAATGTATTAAATGATCGGAAGGTAAATAATTTATAAAAGTAGTTTTCCATTGATAATGGTGAATTGGAGAACATTTTATGTTTAAAATGATGATGAATGGAGCTGAATGAAGAGGAAAGCTATTTCTTATTAGTAAACAGGAGAGAGACAGACATAAGTGAATGACACATGTTTGTCCACTATGTTGTGACATTATGTTTGATTTATTTTCTTTCATGATTGCTTTTAGTTTCAGATTAAAAAAAGAGAAAGTGCTGCAAGAACAGGTTAACACAACGAAACGAAAAGAAGAATCGTAATAAAACAAAAGCGAAAGTTAAATATTGGGAACAACACCGCAGGCTGATAATTTGGTTCGATGCTGGGCTGCAGGTGACCTATGCTGGCCTCTCAAACTATACTACGTTCGCTCTCATCTGGCGCGTCAAGGTCATGTGCCCCTCGCCCCGCGCCTCACCTCACCACCCCCTCCAGAAGCCTTCCCCTCCGAGCAGACCGCTGCCTACAGGTATTGTCTTTTGTCGCAGTATTGTCGTGTTTATTCCGATACACCGTTATAAAACGCTGTAAGTGAAATGGCCTCAGATAGTCGTTACATTAGGCGACAGTCAAAAACAATTATTTTTATGTGTATAATTTTTTAAGACGTTAGAAAACTCTGAAGAGAAAGTTAATATAGTCTACTTTTTAGGGAACCGCTAAAAATGACGGCAGAGGCGTGTCGAGAGTATCGTTACGAACAGTGCAACGTGTATATAGCGAAGCCCAGCTGAGTGTACTAGGGCCATCCTTTTCTTCTCCAAAGAAAAACATTCACCGAGATAAACTGGTCACGGAGATGGATGACTTTCAGAAAGATGTCATTCGACGTTCCGTTCTAGAATTTTATGACGGAGGTCAATACCCTACCTTACGAAATTTGAGGGAGGTACTGAAAGAGAAAATAACTACACTGGAGGCGTATAAATTATTAAAAGCACGCGACTTCATTTACAGAAAATGTAATGACGGTAGACGGTTTCTGATGGAAAGGACAGACATTATTGCAGCATGGGCCTCATTTTTAAGAAAAATGCACGATTTAAGAAATGAACATCCTCTTCGACTTGTCATCTACCTTGACGAGACGTGGATAATTAAAAATCACGCAAGGAAGCATCAACGATTTCTGTAAGCAGAAACTATCGCTTCCAGTAAATATCACTTTCATTTCAAAATTTAAACGACGTGTTTAGAGAATTAAATTCCACTGGGAAAGATATCTAAAAATTGGATTTAATCGTCGAAATGTCTTGCGCAACTTTTAAAACTAAAATAATGATTGTAAGCAGTAAGTTTTATTCATTGATATGTAAATAATTTTTATATTTATTAACATATGAAATTGTAATTGGTAAACACGAAATTTCCATGACATACGATTCACTCATTTTCGTCACCACAAATAGTTAAAATGTTCGATTTTTCTGAAGAAATCATCAAATTAGATGCAACATACAGTATTGTACCACATACGTCGTGATGACGTTTGCGCATGCGCGGCAGCTGTTTCCGCTTCGCCTGTAGGGGGTGGGGTAGCGGGGTGGGGATAGAGCAGAGTGACCTTGACCCGCGTTTCCTGTCTGAACATAGTATAACTTTTTTACGCTCTAACCTCGCATTCGGGAGGAAGCCGGTCGAATCCTCGTCCGGGCATACATATTTGGTTTTTTTTTATGGTTTCGCCAAATCACACCGGGCGAATGCCGGGATGTTTCCTTCCAAAAGGCCATGGCTGAATTCCTTCCCGTCCCTTGTCCCCAGTTCCATCCCGTCTCTAATGACTTCGACGTCGACGAGGCGTAAAGACATAAGTAAAAAAAAAAACACTTTTTTACCGGACATCAGTATTTTGGTTCGAATAGTTGAGTGGCTGCCCTGGTCAAACTATCGTATGAACACGCAGCAGCACCAAGAACTGATGTGGTGATATCTGAACCACGCTCAACTAGCTGAATGAGCATCTGAAAGACAACCTGTATTAACCTACCCAGGCAGGGTGGCATTTCCCCCCCCCCCTTTTTCCCTATCGCGCACGGATACTGTAAATTCGCTGCGTGCCGGATCGCACATTGTGACCGCTTACCAAAATGCGTTATATGGGTCCGCGGTGGGGAGGGGGCCTCACGACGCTCCGCCCGGGTAATGTGGTACAAACTTGTCTTTCAGAAACTTAACGGCACCATGTTAACAAGTAACTAAGACCCAATAGTGCACAAGAGTTCTGTTACAGTGGCCACCTACGAGATGTGCGAGAAAAGTAATGAGATTAGTAAAACTGCGAGCGATCAGGCAGCGCTGTGTCCGTGTTAGACTGGTTTGTTCGTCCCTTCCACAGGCTCAGTCCGAGTTTCAACTCCGTTCAGCCAACACATTATTTTTGACAGCGCCATCAGTGAAGTTGTTTTTTGTAGTGTGTTACGAAAATGGAGCATCGGAATTTAGAGCAACGTTGTGCAGTCAAGTTTTGTGTTAAATTTCTGGAATTTGCGAGTGTTACCTTCAAAAAGTTCCAACAGGCCTATGGGGAACATTGCCCATCAAGAGCACAGGTTTCCGCAGGAACAAATCATTTTTGGAAAGCCGAGAACACGTTGAAGATCAACCTCGCTCGGGGAGACCTTCTACTTCAAAAACTGACGAAAACGTTGAGCGTGTGAGTGCTCTCGTGAGATCAGACCGTCCTTTAACAGTAAGGATAATGAGAGAACAGTTGAATTCAAACACTTTCACCATATATCAAATTTTGACAGAGGATTGTGCCAAAATGGTGCCAAAAAATCACACAACTCATCAGTGAATTTTTTACCTAAAAACGCATTCCTGTTGTTCCTCAACCCCCCTACACACCTAATTTAAGTCCATGTGACTTATTCCTTTTCCCGCAGTTGAACCATGTCTTAAAAGGTCTTCGTTTTGGAACTCTAGAGAACATTCAAAAGACTGTGATCGACCAGTTACCAGCTCTATCAGTTGAAGCCTTCCAGCGCTGCTACCAAGAGTGGAAACAACGACTCCGCCGGTGTATAGTTATACTGTTGTTTGAAAAAAATAAAAACTTTCGTAAGTAAAAAATCAGTCTCATTACTTCTCTCACACACCTCGTATATTGATGATACATGTAATCAGTTAGGTGTGATGAGCACATCGTATGGATAAACAGTATGGTGTATGGTGAAGAAAAGCCATCCTTTGCACATCCCTTAACTCGTCAGTAGGTTGTGCAGTCCCTTTCTTCCAGTTATGTGTGTGTGTGGTGACGTGTCGTTTTATGAGTGTGTGTGATATCTTGCCACGTGTGAATATGTGAGTTATGATATTATTATTATTATTACTCCGCGATTCACTAAAAGTGTGTGGCGGAGGGTGCATAGCACCTATCGAGAAGGGTTATGGTTTGGAAGGGTTATAAGGGATATGGCAGGAGGCGCCCATGGGCTATTGTGAGGAACCATCCCCGCATTCGCGTGGAGTGATCTGGGAAAACCATGGAAAACCCAGATCAGGATGGCTGGAGTGCTTTATCGAAAGCTACTCCTGTCGGATTTTAAGTTTACTCGCCCGGTAAATCCTTTCTATTCCATTCCCTAATCGCTCGTGGGAAAAATGAGTACAGAAATGAATCGGTTCTGGCCCTGATTTCTCTTATCTTATTTTCACGGTCATTTCGAGATATGAATGTTGCTGGTAGCAATATTTGCTGACTGTCATTCCGAAATACATCTGTCGTGAATTTTTCAATTAGCTTCCGTCGAGAGCAACGCCTTCGGTGTTCCAGGTCTTCCCAACCTAACTCCTTCAACATCGCACTTACGCTTTCCCTCCAACTATATATACCTGTCACGAATCGGGCGGCTCCTCTTTGGACCTTCTCTAAAGCCTCCATTAACCCCTTTTGATGGGGACCCCATACAGAACAACAATACTCTAAGTGAGGACGTACTAGTGACTTGTATACAATCGATTTAACTTCCTGAGTGCATTGATTTAAATTACGACCTAGAAATCGGAGTATACGATTTGCTTTCCCCATTACATTCTCAATATGCTCATTCCACGACAAATTATTACGAATTGTTACCCCTAGGTATTTAGCGGAATCTACCGTTCTAAGGACAGTGTCATTAATCGTATATTCATAGTTAAATGGTGTCACCTTTTTACTCACACGCATGACTTGGCACTTTTTAGCGTTTAACTCCAACTGCCAATCTTTACACCACGCAATTATTTTCGTAATATCGTCTTGTAACAAAGCGCAGTCGTCCAGGGTTTTGATTTCGCGATAAATTATAGCATCATCGGCAAATAATCTTTTCATTCCCCCTATTATGTCGCATAGATCATTGATGTATATGAGAAACAACAGAGGCCCTAACACGCTTCCCTGGGGAACTCCAGACCCCACTTTTGTAAGTGATGAACGCTCACCGTCGAGAACTACACACTGTGTTCTGCCCTTCAGGAAGTCTGCAACCCAGTCGCATATTTGTCTAGATATGCCGTAACCGCGAAGTTTCCTAAGTAACCTAGTGTGAGGCACAGTGTCGAATGCTTTTTTAAAGTCTAATAGAACCAAATCAACCTGGGATTGCTCATCTATAATTCGGCACAAGTCGTGAATTAGAAGTGCAAGTTGTGTTTCGCAGCATCGGTCTTTTCTGAATCCATGTTGATTTGGATTTAAAAGCTCACCTTCATCCAGGAACCGCATGACATTCGAATAGATGATATGTTCTAAAATCCTGCAAAATATTGAAGTTAACGAGATCGGCCTATAATTCTGAGGATCATTAACATTCCCATTTTTAAACACTGGAGTTACGATAGCGGTCTTCCATTCGGCTGGTATTTTTCCTTGATCCAGAGAGACGGTATACAATTTCATCAAATACGGTGCAATTTCCTTTGCGTATCTTGAGTAGAATCTTGTAGGAATACCGTCTGGTCCGGGAGCCTTATTGGTTTTTACATTCATAAGCAGTTTAGTTATTCCCTCGACATCAAGAACGAGATCATTCATAATTTTGTCGGTACGATTGTTAAATATCGGTATCTCCTATGAGTTTTCTATCGTGAAAGCCTTTTTAAATATATCATTCAAAATTTCTGCTTTCTCTACGCTTGTTTCTGATAATTCACCATTTTCTTTAATCAGCGACGGCATAACCTTACGAGAGCCTCTTATTACTTTGATATACGACCAGAACTTTTTTGGATTAGTAATCAGATCTTCGGATAAATTCCTGGCTTGGAATTCTTTAAACGCATCGCGCATTGCCTTAACGCACTTCCGCACGCAACTGGACTAATTTAGCACGATTAGATGAGTCCCCCGATTTTTTCACCGCGGCATGTAAACGCCTTTGCCTCCTGAGCAAACGTTTCACTTCCCTATTGAACCAAGGGAAGTTATTACTGACCTTAATACACGTCTTAGGAACAACTTGTTTAAACGGGTCCATATTAGTTCTTTTAAATTAAAACCAAAGTTCCTCAACATTTGTATTTAGCGTGTACGTTTCAAAATTCTTCGCAAAATGGTCAACCATACCCGCATCGTTTGCCTTATCGAAGCAAAACACGAGTTTCTCTTTGTCATGCTTCAGACTCAGACTAGAGTTTAACGTTACCACAACCGCCTTGTGATCACTTATACCGTCTTCTATACAAACTTTATATACAATATCAGGATTGCTAATTAGAAAAAGATCCAGAATGGACGAGGAATCTTTGTGGCACCGTGTTGGCTCTTCGACCATCTGTTCAAGAGATCTTTCTGCAAATGATTCTAGGAACGCTTCGGTTATTAACCTATCTCTTCCACCCAACCTGAACGTGTATGTGTCCCACCTAACCGACGGTAGGTTAAAGTCACCACCCACGATCAATATACTGTATGTCCTTGAAATTTTTTGTAAATGTTATTAAGCGACTCCCTGAAGTATTCCGCGTTAGCTAAATCAGAATCCGGAGGTCGATAAAATGACCCGAGTATGAACTTTAAATTTTTGCCAATTTTTATCTTGACCCATATTAACTCGCAAAAATTTTCCGTTTCAGTTACGACAGAGCAATTAACGGTTTTACTTACGGCCACGAACACACCCCCCGCCCATTGAGACAGTTCTGTCCTTCCGAAAAACATTGAAATGAGGGCCAAATACTTCGCTAGATTCAACTTCAGGCGTCAACCAGCTCTCGGTTCCAAGTATTATATCGACATCAGTAGTGTCTGAAGGGGGGAGTGAGCTCGTACCCCGGACCAAAACACCTAATTGATTTTAATTGATTTTAATTAATGTTAATTGATTTTAATTGATTTTAATTAATGCTAATTGATTTTAATTGAGGCTAATTGATTTTAATTGGGGCTAATTGATTTTAATTGAGGCTAATTGATTTTAATTGATTTGCGGGGGAGCCCTAATTGATTTTAATTAATGCTAAATCCCGCTATGACTCACGCCTTGGAGCGAAGGGGAGCCGAGGAACTAGGGGAGTTTAATTGAATGCGGGTTCGTAATTGAATGCGCACAGCTGCGCCACACCCGGAAGCCATCAATTATCGCTCCACTCGCAGCTGCTGGATGCGGGTTCGTAATTGAATGCACACAGCTGCGCCACACCCGGAAGCCATCAATTATCGCTCCCCTCGCAGGATGCGGGTTCGTAATTGAATGTACACAGCTGCGCCACACTCGAATTATCCTCCCCTCGCAGCTGCTGGATGCGGGTTCGTAATTGAATGCACACAGCTGCGCCACACCCCGGAAGGCCCTTAATTATCGCTCCCTCGCAGCTGCAGCCCCACCCGGCGTCAGTTTGCAGCCAGACAAATATCGTAACTCCCATACTCATACTAGGTCTCACACACAAACATAACTGACCAAAAAACCATCAGACAGACGAACTCTCATGAGAATCTGTGGTTATGCTAATAGTTGTAATTGGACCAATTAAAACCTAACTATACATCTCGTATGCATGAGATTTTCCACATTTTTTCGTTAGTGATATTTTAGCTTTGTTAACATTTTACCACATATACATGTTTCATATTTCACACTATACTACAAATTTCGCAACATGGAGTATTTAATAAATGTTTGCTTTCTGCACATACTACAGAACCTTTGTAAGGCCTTTGCTACATTATGTGGGGACCCTCATCATGTGTATCAGATAAAGTAGTTAGAGGGTTAAAGTAGAACAGCTAGATTTGTTTGCGGCTGTCAACTTAGACCAAAACAATGTGTATGAATAAAGGAGCTGAGTTGTCTTTGGAAGACAGGAATGTGGGTAAAGAGTCGTGGTATATGTAAGGTATACATCGATGTGACCTGGACTGATGCTGGGAGAAGAAATGAGAACAATGTTTCACCGAGCGTGGTGGGTTAAAGGTTAACGTTCTCGCCTCGCATTCGGGAGGACGCGGGTGGGAATCCCCGTCCGGGCATCCAGATTTGGGTTTTCCATGGTTTCCTTGTCCCCAGTCCCATCTCGCCTGTAATGACCTTAGCCGTCGACGAGGCGTAAAGCAATAAAAAAAAAGCAATGTTTCAGGTACAAAGTGAAAAGTTTTTATACGTAAGGGAGTCGAGGAAAGGGAAAAACTTGTCGTGCGATGTGAACAATTTATTTCAAACGGTGAAAGAATTTCTAGTAAAAATTCTAATGAGGACGAACGCTTGTAACGTGAGCTCCATTGAAAATTATTTTAGTACAAAACGCGCGGAGGCAATGTGTCGGGGCTTCGTCGTATGCGTGGCGGGCTGTTTCGTTAAATTTACGTCTTCTCTACGCGCTCTCGCTTTCTATGCAGTTTCAATTTGGGAAGTTTCCAGCAGGCTTAATTTGACATTACCCTCGGCTTCTGACTACATTCAACACAAATATTTCATTACGGTTAAGAATGCTTGTACCATTTGCAGCAAAAGTGCCTTCCAAAGCATTGCACCAAACGTAATTCTGAAGTCTAGAACGTGTTCATAAATGTATAGTTTACAGGGCACCATCTCACTCCAACTTTACGAGATGCGACAAGAAATATGTAAGCCAGTTTGTTTAAATTTTGCAAACTGTTAGATGTCAGGCGGCCACGAACTCTTAATCTTTTATTATTAGGAAGCTGCCAACCGTCAATGGGACGTCACAAAACGGTGGTCAGGGGATAGGCGCTGCTGCATGGGAAATTTGTAGCCATACAAAAATTGCGCGACTTTCGGTGATGTATCATACTGTGGTGAGTAAGTCAATAGTCGTGGTGGTACTGAATACTTCAAAATGGTATCCCTGTGCCACCACATCAACCTGTTGCCTATATACAACGGTCATATTCGCTAGCTGCCTGTTCAACCTTCTGTAATGACTCTG
>CM061918.1:9786057-9866535 GCA_031002005.1 Vandiemenella viatica
ATGAAATTTGGACAATGCATTTGTCAAGTTAACATGTTTAATTGATTAAATTTTCAAGATCACAGGTTAATTTAAGCTCAAGAAAATGCATTTCAAATGTGAAATACTGTTAAATTAATAGCCGGTGTAACCTCCAGAATTTTGAATGCAAGCCTGCAAACGTGAATGCATTGTGTCATACAGGTTTCGAATGTCACTTTGTGGTATGGAGTTCCATGCTTGTTGTACTTGTGCTGTCAATACTGGGACGGTCAGTGCTGGCTGTGGATGATGCTGGAGTTGTCGTCCAATGATATCCCATACGTGTTCAATTGGAGACAGATCTGGTGATCTCGCAGGCCAAGGTAACATGTCGACACTCTGTAGAGCACGTTGCGAGACAACAGCGGTATGAGGGCGAGCGTTATCCTGTTGAAAAACTCCCCCTTGAATGCTGTTCATGAATGGCAGCACTACAGGTTGAATTACCAGACTGACGTACAAATTTGCAGTCAGTGTGTTTGGTATAACCACAAGAGTGCTCCTGCTGTCATAGGAAATTGCTCCCCAGACCATGACTCCAGGTGTAGGTCCAGTGTGTCTAGGCCGCAGACAGTTTGGTTGCAGGCGTTCCCCTGGCCTCCTTCTGACCAACACTCGGCCATCACTGGCACCAAGGCAGAACCTGCTTTCATCAGAAAACACAACAGATCTCCACTCCGTCCTCCAATGAGCTCTGGCTTGACACCACTGGAGTCGCAAACGGCGATGGCTTGTAGTCAGTGGAATGCACGCTACAGGGCTGGAGTCATGGTCTGGGGAGCAATTTCCTATGACAGCAGGAGCACTCTTGTGGTTATACCAAACACACTGACTGCAAATTTGTACGTCAGTCTGGTAATTCAACCTGTAGTGCTGCCATTCATGAACAGCATTCAAGGGGGAGTTTTTCAACAGGATAACGCTCGCCCTCATACCGCTGTTGTCTCGCAACGTGCTCTACAGAGTGTCGACATGTTACCTTGGCCTGCGAGATCACCAGATCTGTCTCCAATTGAACACGTATGGGATATCATTGGACGACAACTCCAGCATCATCCACAGCCAGCACTGACCGTCCCAGTATTGACAGCACAAGTACAACAAGCATGGAACTCCATACCACAAAGTGACATTCGAAACCTGTATGACACAATGCATTCACGTTTGCAGGCTTGCATTCAAAATTCTGGAGGTTACACCGGCTATTAATTTAACAGTATTTCACATTTGAAATGCATTTTCTTGAGCTTAAATTAACCTGTGATCTTGAAAATTTAATCAATTAAACATGTTAACTTGACAAATGCATTGTCCAAATTTCATTACTCTACAATAATTTTTTCTTGGTGTTGGGATTTTTTTTTCCGTCTGTGTATTAAAATACAGTAGAATTAAAATTCTACGTCACATCTACAGGATGCCAGATCACAGATTAACTAAGCAGATATTTAAACTCATGCAACCATTAGAAATGCCTAACAGTTGGTTCGATCAAGCAAGACAAGACCTGGAAAAAGCTAAAATCAAGAGTTCGGAATCCTAGATGGTAAAATCTTCAGAGAAAAAAATACACGACTGGATAGTCATGCCACAAACCAAAGCCAAGAAGACCGGCACAACATGGACAGAAGAGAGAAAACTTGCCTTCAGTAAACGGATGCGAGAATACTGGAATGGCAAAAGAAACTGAGACAGAAAATGACTATGTTTTGCGTGATCTGTATAGGTCTATTTGCATAAAATAAATAAATACAGTAGATTTTTTAAATAAAATAACAGCTTACTAACAGAAAACCGGAACGAGGTTCCTCTGCAAAAATGTCACGTGTTCAACTACGTTTCATTGCCCATGATTAAAACAGGTTCAGCCATATTTAACAACTATCACGGAACAAGACTTTCTAGTGTGTACATCATCTACGTATAGACAGTTCCTATACGATCGTATATACTTACTACTTAGTCTTAAAGTGTCGTATTGTTACAGAACATTTCGAGATATAGTCACTGGACGCTAATAATACTGACAGTTACTGACATTAACAGTTAACGCGTAAAGGTTACATTTAGCAATGTTATCAGTCACAAGCCGTAAAAGGTGAAACGACATCACTTAACCTGGAAGAGAGGAGAAGAATCAATTGCGGGTAGTGGCAGCACTGGGCGAGTCGTTTCGATCCACACCTCGGATCTTCTTGAGGGGACTGATGAAGCTTGAGGTAACGCTCCGCAGTATTACAGAGTCAGCGGGAGGATCATTCGATTACTGCAGAAAGGACGCAGCACTACGACCCTCACCCAACATAAATATGGCGGCAGGGTCAGCGTTTGAGGGATACTCTTCCATCCAAATGTCAACCTCTCCTGTTTGCACGGACGAGGCTCTGGCGACTGAAAGATTCTCGGTAAAGAGTCGCCCACTGCTTGCCAACGGCCTCCGATAGGAGGACGGAAGAACGGGGAGCGGTTTAGGGCACCCTCTTGCCCTTGGGGTTGGAAACGGCCCCTAAATGCGGATGAATCAAAAATGATCAACGGCATGGGGATGCAGAAGGCAAATGGCCACTACATTAACAAAAAAAAACAAGGCGCAATGCCGAAGCCATGTAATCCTCTTAAATTACACACAGAACAATGGCGTCTTCCCGGGTGAAATATTTCGCAGAGAAAATAGTCACGCCATTTCAGATCTGTAGGTACGGTCTGTTCAGGGAGGTGTTATAAAAATGGACAGAAACATTCTACGAGTCGGAACGTGGAATGTTAGAAGTCTGAATATGGCAGGTAGATTAAAACATTTAGGAAGAGAAACTGAATGACTTAACTTACATGTCGTTGGGATTAATGAGATTAATTGGAAGGACACAGAGCATCAACGCTGTCAGTGGAGTTACTGGTGTTTGATTAATAATGAACAACAGAGTAGCGAATAGGTGTAGTTGTTACGAACAGTTTAGTGACGGGGATTATTTTGATGAGGTTGGAAACTAGTTACGCACCAGCCACGATCGTACAGGTGTTTGTACCAACGTTGCAGAACAGTGATGAAGAAACGGAGAAAACATGCGATGAAATTCAAAAATATGTGATCTAGGAAAAAAAAAAAAGAATCGTGGTCCGTTCGAGCTGTGTGGGACTGTACTGATAGTGACAGCTCCGCGCGAATCTGGGAGGCAGAGAGAGCAATGTAACGCGGTGTGATCCAACTCAGGCGCCATCCATGAATTACGTCACACCTTGAGGGGGGGAGGGGGTCAACAAAGTGTGACATCGTGTGACAAGGGGGGGGGGCACGTGTCATAAGCTTTGTGACATCACATGCATAATTTGTGTCACTTTTTGGCTCGTGGCGGAAAATAAAGATGATGTTGACACATCGAATGTTCCCAACACTATCGAAACCAAGAATGAAGTGACTATTATGCCAGTATGAACAGTATCAAGGAATGGGTTCAAAATCCATGGACACATGATCACTCAATTTTGTATCATTAATTCGATTTTTTATGTTTTTTTTTAAATATTTTCTTAAATGTTTGATTTATTGTTGATATGATTTTTTAAACTAGAAATATATAAATCATTTTGGAAGTGCTGTTTTAATTTATAAATTTAAAATTGCGAAATATGTGACGTCACACCAGGGGAGAAGGGGGGGGGTCCCACAAATGTGACAACCTGTGACAAGGGGGGAGGGATGGGTCCAAAAATCATAAACTTCGTGTGACGTAGTTTGTGGATGGCCCCTTAGTGTTTATCCCTCGCGCCCGAGTGAAGGCTTGAACTCACTAAATGTTGCAGAATTGACTTCACAACCATAGTCACCGTTGCTGCTATGACTGGACGTAAAAACTAACTTAATTTGGGGAATGAATCCAGAAGTTGCAGACAGACCGTGCACGGCAAATGATTAAACGGGATATAGTGTGTGATTATTGTAGGCCATTTCTTCCACAGTTGCCTGTTAAACTAATAATTATTATTTAATAAATACGCGAATACAACTGTTGATGGATATTAATTTCACGGACGCGTTTCGCCTCTCGTAGAGATATCTTCAGCGTAACTTTTGAACAAAATGTTTTTTTTTTCAAACTGTATAACGAAATTATTCTTATACATAGGAAGCATAAAATGACTTAAATTTACATATCAGTTTTGAATTATCATTCAGAACATTTTGTTTACTTAGGTATAATAAGATAGGATTCATATTGCAACTTACATTTACATTTCCAGTTCGAGATGAGGCTGTTGGTCGCCTGCGATATCTAGCAGCTTGCTGTTTCCACTATCGAGCTTAATTACACAATTTGGATATAGTTGGGTTCTCATGACTCCTCTGATAGTCGATTGTGAAGCACAGTTTCTGATGCACGTCATTGTCGAACGTCAGTTTTCGCGTGCGCTCTGCTGCTGTTCAGCTGCTTTTTCCCCGCGGTGCTCTGTCGGAGGTGGCGTGAGCGGACAGTTTGAATTTTGTAATTGCATTCGCTCGTGTGTGTGTGTTTTGCTTTGTTTTAGCCAAAATTTGCATGTGTGTTGGGTGGGGCAGACACAAAGTGGTGTTAAATTACTGTTGCGGTGAAACTTTGTGTCTTTAATTCTGTTTTATGTCAGTTTCGATGTTTATTAACTTGTATAAAGTTTCGTTGGTTAAGTTTACATGGTCATTAAGTACTTGTTTTCCTGAGACTATTGATTTTTGAATTTGGTAGTTTTCTTGAAGCGTTAGAATATTGTATTGTTTGCTGTTAGGATTTTCATGTCTGTGGGAAACCATTATGTTCAAAAGTTAAAACTAATGACATATCACAGAAAAACATTGAACGCTGAAGATGCCTCGACGAGAGGCGAAACGCCTCCGTGAAATAAATAATATCAAGCAGCAGTTGTATTGGCGTATTTATTACATAATGAAGCGTACAGCTTGTACTCCGTCTTTTAAGAATTAAATTACTTTTTAATTTAATACTTTTATCAACAAAAATATTATTACTGAATGAAATTTCTGAGAAAGGGTATTGGAATGCTGCTTTACATGTTTTCAACACCATTGTAATGCGTTTGACATTAATATTTATTACAAATTTACTCTTGAATTACTACTAAACAATCAACTTGTAACACAATATGTTCATTATCTATCACTTCTCAGTGGTTTTGTCATATGTCCGTTCACTATGTTATGCGGGGCGATGAGAGTCTCTAGGGCGACGCTGGGTTTATCAGTACGACATCAACAGCTCTGTGCAGTTACCATTTTGCAGAAGGCGCCGAGTCCGCTTCCGTAGTAGTCCCAGGCGATGGTCCATGTGGTGCCCGTCGGACAGCGTCATCCACTCCGATGACGACATGTAACACAGAGCACCACCTCAGACCATGCTAACGGTAGTCTCCACACATCATGTTCTGTCTGGTCGGCTCGCGACGCACACAACCACCCAGCTGGCAGTCTACTGTGCTCTCTCCCCTCAGCCTAACGGCACCCAGGCTACCTGCCTCAAGGTCGCATACCGCAGCAACCCATCGCCCCTTTTGTTTGCACCATCCACCTATGCGAGCGAGGAACCTACCATATGGCAAATATTATCATGTAGTGCGGCGATACACTACAATAGTAATTATTAATTAAACGGGATCTTTTGCGAGTCGGCACTTTCAGGCCCCCTAAGCCATCATTCGATGAGCGCAGGTACTTTTTATATTATTATGGTCTATCCGAGTCTCGTCCAAATAATAAATTCGGTTATTTATTTTCCTATTGTCTAAACTCGTGCATTGTTCTCAGGAATGTGGCTCTTGTAACAGCGATATCTGAACTTTTATTAAGACACTTTCTCCCATCATTACATTTTGCATATTTGAAACCCATAGCCTTTAAAATATGTAGCACGTACGTTGTACTTCTCTGATCCCCGCAGGTTCACGCATTTTTGCAACCAGTTTCTTCGCAGTATGAAATTTTCCTGCAGCATACATGTCACACATTTTGCGTCTAAAACGTCTTTATTAAAATCATCTAAACCCGTCGCTGGCTTTCGGCGTCTGTGATGTTAACCTGGTGATTTCAAAACCACGCTCCCATATGCTGAGCATTCCTAAGGTTAATTACACAAGCTTCAGCAGTTCTCTCCTGGGCTTTGGTAACATCGCGAATCGGCACGTCAGCATCTGCTTCGCACTTAAAAGATTTAAATAATTTAAAAATTTGCTCTCTGATGCTCTGAGCTGAACATTACGCTTATGCTTCTCGGCATAGGAATTGTTGCAGTGCTCCCTGATTTACAACTATCGCATTGGGCGCACCGTAATCGCGACAGGCTCTGGAATCCGATTGGCTACTGGGAGATCGATGACGTATCAGACGCACAGCCTCTCTGGACTGGGTCGTCATCGTTCCTACTGCGCACTTCAGTAGTGAAGCATGGACGTTAGGAACACCAGAAAGAGGGAAAACTGAAGCTTACGAAATGTGGTGCTACAGAAGAATACTGAAAATGAAGTGCACGGATAAAGTATGGAATATTTTAAAAATCTAAATGCGTATAGCATTGTTTGATGGGAAATCCCAGAAGGGTCCCGCTACGGTTGCCACATACAAGCTTATAATTTCCGGCACATTTCTGGGATTAAAAAGTATTTTAGTGGTATGTTTAAAGAGTGAACAAAAATTAAAATTAATAAAAATGTATTTAGATAAAAAGTAAACTATCCATCATATATAAGGTTTATTAATTAAACTCTAGTTGAAAATCAATACTAAACTTAAAACGAAAACCGAGCACCTCTTTTAGGCTTTTTTTTTTTACTTATGTAGAAAACCATCTTCGAGTGTTATCAATCAAAACCTCAAAAATATTAAACTACAACAAAAATTGAACACTTCAGCTAGGCTTATTAATTAAACTTTGGTAGAAAATCAACATCAAGTGTTACCAGCAAATAAACAAAAATTGAATATCTATCCTTGGCTAAATTAAGATCAACCTCAATCAAAGTTAATCTTAATTAACTACTTTTTAAAAATATTTATCACTCGATTTTGCGTTATTCGTAGGTTTTTCTCAGTTACTGCTTTGAAAAACTGACAAAATTTCTGAATAAGATTCTTCAAAATTAATTGAGTTTGAAGTTCAGCCTTGATCAAATCCATGGACATTCTGTTTCACTCTTTAGTTCATAAATGGTTCAACAGGTCAAAAACCTTTCTCGCAAAGGCGTTGCTTGTTGGAATTGACAAAACAAAGAAAACTATTTTCTTTAAATTTACAAAATCATTAAAAACGTTTGTTCTAAAGAAATTGGCCAAGATTTTGCTGTTTGGCAAGTCTTCTGGTATGCCCTCAAAAACACGTTTCAGACGTGTGAACTCTGTATCAAGAGAATCAATATTAACCGCATCTAGAATTTTCAATATCCCACGAAATTCATAGAGTATTTCTCATGTCAATTTCAATTCTTCTGATTTAAGGGACAAAACCTCAAACTTTTAGTAAATTCCATCCTCCTGACGCGAGCACGGCATGCTTGGGTTGGCCTCTTGGCCACCGTGCGAAAAAAAAAAAATAAAAACAGTATACGGAATTCCGGGACAGTAACCCATAATTGCTGGACACGGGACCAGAAAGAAAATTCCGGTGGCAAGTTTTTCGATGTGCAGCGCCTGGTTGCACATACAGTTTATCGTGGCATCCGTAGCACGGAAGCGTCCTAGCGTTCTTGATTCACATCACACAACAAGCTGCGCTCGGAGATGAAAGCCGGGTTAAGGGCTTTTTTTAATCCCCGCCTAGACAGGGATTCGAACCGGGGCCTTCTGATCTCCAGTCAGTCACGGAGCCACAACGCCGCTATATCTGGAAACTGTGGGCGACGAAAGGAGTTTGTGGAGAAATAAGATACAGGATGGTACATCACATTCTAAGACATGCGGGACTGGAGGGAATAAGAATTCTTCTCGGGTATTCTGTCGGACAAGTTCTTCTGCCCACAACGTTTCGGCAGCAACTTACGCTGCCTTCATCACGTGACGCAGAGTCACAGTCGCTGCTGTGTCGTCGTAGTCGCAGCTTCGATCTGACATCTCACCTGATGAAGGCAGTGGAGGCTGCTGCCGAAACGTTGTGGACAGAAGAAATTACCCGGCAGAATAGCCGAGAAGAATTACGCTGGAGGGAATAGTCAAAGGCTTTCTGCAGAGGAAGACAAAGATATAGAAAATATGAAGCAGCACGTAGAGGTATTCCGAGATGAAGAGGGGAGCAAGATGGCGGCTGGTGTGCCACTGTACCGTGGTTTTCGCCCCGTCTTCCCCCGCTCGGAGCCGTGTTTATCTTATCTGGGGGCGCATCCGATGCGCTCACTCCGGCAGTTAATTGAATCTCCTGCCAGAGCGCCCTCCTTCGCTCGATCAGGCCGGACCTCACTACAGCTGCAAGTGAGGAAATTCTCAGTCGTCACCACTGCTCTGGCGGGATTAGAAAACTTAACATATATGCTACCATCCCAGTGCTACAGTAAATAGTTTTATAATTGTTTCTTATTAAAGCTATGGTCAAAGTATTATATTAATGAAATGTAATTGCTCACGAACTACACAGACTGGAAATCGTTATTGTCATGGGATATTTTTAAGTTAGTTCTGTAAAAAAGTAATATTAAAATGTTTGGTCTGCTAGCCCGGCCAGAGAGAGAGTTTAAGTCGCGCTGTGTGAGAGTGAGCTCGTACATCGCTGACGATACAAGCAGCGCGCACTGTATGCGATGAATGCTGCGGCATTGTTATTCATGATTAGTTAATGTGTTTTGAGTGTATATTTAATGGTACTGTTTGACATTAAAGTCAGTCAAAGTGAATTTCCATCAGTGCATTGATTAGAAGTATTCACCTGACCTCATGTTAGAGTTGACGGTTTATCATATTGTAATCTCCATACTACGTGCATAGGGACCAGCATACCCTCCAAAGACTCGTCGCAAGAAGAAGCCAGTGACTGAGCAGTTTATATCAGGCGACTCTCTGCTGAAGCTATTAATTGAGAGGCTCTAAACCAGACTCATGACCCGAGCCAGTTCATGATTGGTATTAAGATGTTACCCGCTCCAATCCAGATGCTACCGCGCGTTTTATGTACTTTTTAACAACTTGAAATAATTTTTCTATCGTGTTCGAGGACGATGAAAGATGTAAAGTTAACTCGTAACACTTTCAGGACAAATTTTAGTCGGAGATGGTGTAACTTCGTCTCTTACGGAGTAAGGTGAGGGACAGAGAGGTTAGTCAGCAGTCAGCGGATGCTTCCTCTCAAACTGCGCGTCAGGTGATTCGCATGCAGAACATAAAAAAAATTTCATTTAAATTGAATTAAACCTATCATAACAAAAAGAGTTAGTGAAAATGCAATGCTCCTACTGCATGTCGCTGTCGGAGAGTATTAGCCGTTAGCCTATAAACCATCCTTTACAAAAGCGGTGACTATTTCAAATATCAGGCGAAAATCTGGTATTTGCAGGATATTAAAATTTGACTGCGTATTCGTATGTAGTATCGAACGAATGTTTCTAATTGGCATAAAAAAAAGGAGCCTCATTCTGCCAGATTCTTCGGCGCCGTCGTGAAGGATAGTGGTAGGTGCCGGTAACAATTCTTAAGTTGCGAAATAATATAAAGGAGATTAAAAAATTAGGTGCATAGAAATTAGAGGCCTGTACAAGTATATTTAATATTTTACTGTACTCGGCTTGAAAAAACGTTGAGCAATGCTGGTGAGTGCATATACATCATTGATGTTCGAATCTACACCTGTCAGATGGTTCATAAGACTCACGCGGCGGGCGTTGTTCATGACTAATAGACTTTTGGGTTACGCCGCGTTGTTTAGAATGGTTTGAACGCCCAGCTTACGGGTTTTCGTGAAATCAACTGTGGCGGTGATTACATCGGCGAGACAGGCCGCACTGTGGCGGAGAGACTTAGAAACATATCCGCCACTGCAAATATAACAACAGCGACAAATCCGCCGTAGTTCGCCATGCCGTTAACACCGGGCACGAAATAAAATTCGAAGACACGAGTCTGCTGTGGAGAGAAGACCAGTGGTGGCCCCGAGAGAATGCCAACAACATCAACGAAGATAGCGGCCTTTTCCTCTGCGATGCTTGGCGACTATTGCTATGTCAACCTAAATATAAACAGTATCTCTGACGAAGGCTGTAGGATAGCAGCCGAAAGCTCAGGTTATGAAATAAACAACGCAATTCTTTTCTTATCTTCGTCGCGAATTTTTAGAAAAAATCCTACTTATGCGCGTGTTTTCACCGTGAACACATTTTCCGTAAAGCTTCGTGGGAGTCTGACAGCAGACGTGCGTAGGTGTTACGTATTCTACACACTAGGCTCCATAAGCTGCCCTCAGCTGAGCGCGAGTCGCCGGGCAGATAGGTTGCTGTTTAACTTGTCACTAAGCAGTGAAGATAATGATTGTACTGTCTCGACAGCGTAATATCTTTGCGAGGCCCCTTCAAGCAACACATCATATAATTAATTTTGTTACTTTCAGGGTTCTCGCCTTATTAACTTCTTGACTTGTCCACTATTTTAATTCTCAATAACCCCGACTAATTCACTCATTTAACAAATGAGACACTGTTCAAAAGAATTCAAGAACAATCCAAGACACAGGGAATATAATACACACAACAGCAAATAACAACAACGACACCATTACACAAACAGAGATTTACTTTAATAAAACAGACACAGATTTTATAACGCAAGCAAAAACATTAGGTTGGCATCACTGTACACGCACGTAAACAGGAAGGTTCTTGCTGTGCGTCACAAAAACAAAGTGTATATTTCAGCAGATTTTTACACTGTGATATAGTTACCTCCGATAAAGGGTAACAGTAGTTATGTGGAACCACAAGCATCAGATCAGACCTACTCCCGACCACCTTGTAACTGTCTCAACAGTAATCCATAAGTAGAGTGTATTTTGTTAATAGTTAGTTATATTGCAATTTTCTTAACCCCACCATGTATCTAGCATTGACAGTCACTGACGATGCCTCATTCCAGTAAGGGCGAAACGAGTCTGAGTATATATGAATTAAACCAGCTGTAATAGACGGTGTTTTCATTTACAGTTGTTTAACAAGGAACTGCGGAAGGATGGCCAATTTACTATATATCAGGGTGTTCAAGGTTGTCGAATCTTATTCAGTAGCGTTGGTCACAGAAAAGGCCGCTCCTCAGATGGAGAACAGAAGGCTTTGGCAGCCACTCCTAACCTGAAGGGCGCTAGCTGCCTCACGGGTTTAGTATCGTAACGAGGTAACCAATCAGATACGAGGAGCTCAGGACTGCGAGACTGGTGTTGGCGGTCGCTGTAAATTTTGTAATAACGTCACTAAATCTCTGAACCCCATCTGACAGGAGAGAAAGGAAAAATTATTATCTGGGAACGAAAGAGAAGCAGCCAAATGAAACTATCGCTCCCTAGTGGGCTTGAGTCAGTAACAAATAAATACATATTCATTTGCTTTCGGTACAGACGGCGTAGTCTTTAATGTTTGGTGTGTCTTTTGTTGCAGGTAGGTGACAGCGGGATGTCGAGCCTGGAGGCGGCAGCAGACTGAAGGTGGCAGCGCTGGTACCGACCTGCCTTGTTGTTTGATCTTGGTGAGGCTGAAGGCGAGCCGTTGTTTGCATGTTATTAAATGTACTTTGCGGCGCTTTTTCGACAGCTAAGGTGGCCATACACGATCGCTCCATATGGATGTCATCGCTATTGATGACATTCATTCGGATGACATCCACAAGCGTAGCTCATACACCATCATTCCATCACTCCAACAAAAAGCTATACAAGAATCTAGCTGTGCCATGTACTAAATAATATGAGCCTGAATTAATTTTTAAGGATATCCAAACTTATCGAATACTGAATACAAATGTTCAGAATTAAATAATCGTCCAAAAAAGTGCCTTATAATGAAAAGTAAGCTCTATGATATTACGAAAAATTGTAGAAATACTACAAAATGATTGTAAAACAGATTGTAGTGTCCCGCTCTGTATGTCTCTGGGATTAACTACTTTATAAACAGTTTACTGATTAATACAAAATAAATGATTGTTGGTGGGGTTCTCTTCCGAGGTGGTCCTTCACATTAATACAAGTGAAACATGAATTATTAATGAGAAACATATTGATTTTATTGATTTTATACATAGAAAGCAAAGTTATTTCGGAGAAGCAATTACTTGAATGGGTAAATGGTTGTTCCCTCTTTGGTACTGGAATTTACAGTTCTTTAATTTTGTTGGAGCTCGTTGTGGTCTCTGTAGACGATTGCGTTACCGTAATGTTGAGCAGCGCATGCCATGCGAAGAGTCGTGTCGGTGACCCGCGACGGGGCTTGCAGAGCTGCGTCGTGTTTCGGCAGGCCAGGTAGTCGACCCGCTGAGCGAAGGGTGGAGTGGCGTCTGGAGTCTCTCCTCCGCGACAGCCGGCAGCTCGTCCTCGACCCCGGGGGACCTCAGCAATGTGTCCTCAGTAGCGCAGATCGCCCGCTGCTGTCTGCTCGCGTCGAACCAGAGTCCCTCTCGTCCAGTCTCCGCCGGTCCGACATCAAGTGTCCTCCTCCGTCAATTCTGCCTTCCTCGTAGACTCGCCTTGGGCGGAGTTCGTTCCTCTTCTCTCTCCCGATTGGTCGAATATATAATAAAAAAAACAAAAATATCAGCAACCAGCGAGAATGAATTCCATTGGCTGGGATAACCCCACCACCAGCGTCATTTTCTTGGTTGGTCATCCCCCTCCATATAACCATAGTCTCTGTGGGCTGCACTTCTTAAGAACAAACAGTTTATTGTTAAAGAATGTTTCTTCGCCAGCGACGTCTGCGAAATGTCTGACAGCTCGGCTGGAACATTTTATGATTGGGGCTCTCAAAGAAACCTTTCATTCGTCGAACATCCACACAGGGGAGCTCACAATGTAACACTGTGTCCATTGTTTTAAACAAACCTCTACTATATCCGAGAAGCTCTCCATCACTTCAGTAAATTAATGCCCCAAAACACTCGGTAACACAAGGGAAGTCTGTTATTTTGAACGTCAACCAGACCTCAATAAAGTACATTCTTTATTACTCACTAGCCTGTCCACTAGGTTACAACCATTATCCTTTCTATGACAAGTAATAATATCAAACATTACTCATGTCGGTCGAGAACTGCACTCAAATCAAATGAAATGAACTTATGTAAATTAAATACATTATGGTAATAACGCTACTGAATCTAACAACAACATTTCTTGTTACTGATAAATAATGAGATCTACAGAATGGGACATCTCATTTACCCACGTTCCCGGTTTTTCAAAAATTGCTTTATCAATTTTTGAAAGTTCTTGATTCTTTATTAAAATATTCCTCTTAAAAAATACTACAATGCGAATCTAAACATTCCCGAACATGATACTAGTGTTTATTCATCTAGCGGGGTGAATCGTCTGTCATTAGCTCAGGTTTGTCACACATTCATACCACAATATTGCTATAGATCTAAATCTACTTAAATAAAACACATAGTTAAGTTCTTACCTATTCTACACATGCACTTATTCTACAAAATTAGATGATTTTGCTTATTCCTTTTAACAACGCTGCCAAAACAGTTCAACGCTATTTCAGTAACCAATTAACGTGAATGCAAATAAGATAAAATGACTATCATTCTAAAATCTTTAAGAAATCGTTTTCAGTCTTTGCAATATATTGTTAGATGTGAAAACTTGATCTCACAAGAAAAGGAAAATTAGTTAGCTAGCATGCAATTACTGCACTAGATAAGCATCATATTTTCTTACGTCCACGGTACATTAATTAGACGTACTTTGCGAAGCGCTAGACGTAGAACTGCGTATTTGCGTGTTCCTGTCTGACTATAACACTTACTGTATCTCAGCTACGAACATAATGCGACTTTCCATTCGCAAATTAATTCTCTCTCACTCAGAGAATTCATGACATTTATCGTCATTACAAAGTGAAACGAAAGGTATCAACCTTCGTTCCTTTAAGCAACATAGAACGCTAGAAATGCACAACGCTCTCTAATCATGGTCTTACCTTATTTGCCATGTAGAACATGCTGAAGGCATCTAGACTTAAACGTCCATAGCTTACTCAATTACATTGCACC
This sequence comes from Vandiemenella viatica, assembly GCA_031002005.1. Lineage (NCBI taxonomy): Eukaryota > Metazoa > Arthropoda > Insecta > Orthoptera > Morabidae > Vandiemenella > Vandiemenella viatica. The sequence continues at coordinate 9,800,297 of CM061918.1, forward strand.
ATTTTTTTTATTACCATGGGCAAGTAAATCAGACACAGGAAACATGTACGCTTTGCTCAGTTCTAAATCCTACTCTCCGTTTTATACCGCATTTTACTTCGCTCGTCATAATACTCTCGATTGTTATTCACTGCTGCTAGCTTTGGTGTTGTCATATAAATTATTTATTAATCTACTTCCTTTCCCTGCATGTCTTGCAAATTTAAATGACTGATTGACCTTGTTAACCACTCGCCCCCTTTTTTTTTTTTTTTTTTTTTTTTTTTTTTTTTTTTTTTTTTTTACAATACTGCAACTTATTTTTGGAATTACATGATTCAAATTCCTAATTCATGAACAATATTAATTCGCAAAACTGTTATTCTACTGTGCATTACTGTCCTTTGAACACATGATTAACGTTAGAGGAAGTTGTTTCTTTGAACAGAAACCTTTTTACAGATCATCCCACTATCTCTGCTTACTGAATTTTATTACCGGAATGAAACCATCGATTTCTACTGTTGCCTCATAAAAGAGCAAATGATTCCCTTTTATTTTCGGGTACAGCGTTTCTTTTAATCTACTGGAGATACGTAACACAGCAAATCATAAAATCTGCAGCTAATTCATAAATGCAACAAATTTACTCTTTCCTCCAAAAGAAAATTACATAATTTTTAGATCTCTGCATCTACAAAGAATATTAATATCACTCACTTTCGAGTATGTTCCTAGCAACTATCTAGAATGAACTGACTAAACTTAAAATCCTTACTGATTAATCATATACATTATGTATCAAGGTCACATGTACGAGCTCAAAACATTCATGAATCACCAGATCAATTTTCCAAGGTGCACAAAACCAAGAAAGTTTGATTCTACAAAAGTACACGATTTGGTATTCGTCTTAATATCGTTAGCCCCTACAACCTATTCTCTCTTCGCTGCACATTAATCTGGGTGGTGTAGAACCAGCATAATACCGTCTCAGGTTCCTGGTATTATATACTCCTATTACTCGAGTATCATCTCTAGCAGGTGCGCGTTTGGTGCGACCAAGTCCTTAATCCGATAAGGCCCATAGAACAAATGGAGAATTTTTGAAATCTGCTTCTTGGTAGCATCCGATTGCTTTGGACATTTTAAGAGAACTAAGTCTCCTACTTCAAATTTCTGTGTAGTCTGTCTATTTTCCCGTTCCTGGCGTCGTTTTGCCTTCTCCAGAAGGAATTCTTTTGCCTTCTCTTGCTTCTCTATCCAATTTTCCGCACATCCATCATTTGGGTGTTTTACTAGTTCCTCGGCTAAAGTCTTCGTAGTCCGGCCGAAGTGCAGCTCAATTGGTTTGCAGTTTGTGCTACAGTGAATGGTGGTGTTGAAGAACCGTTCAATCTCAGGGAGATGCTTCAGCCACGTGGTGTGTCTGTCTTTAATCAGAAGTCGAAAGTATACTCCTATCTGACGTAGGTATCTCTCAGATAAATTACACTCTGGTGAACGGATCGAGCTAAATATAGGTCGTATGCCTTGCCGTTGCAAGCCCTCAGCCCATCGCTTGCTTGTGAATATCGTGGCGTTATCACTTAACACGCAGAGAGGTTTACCGCACTCGGGTATATACTGCCGCAAGATGATATCTAAACACTGGAGTGTACGTGTGCGCGATGTCGGATATAGTTTCACTAATTTCGAAATGCATCGACAATAATAAAGACGTACTGTCGACCAAATTGCGACCTCGGTAGGGGGCCATAAAAATCTACACAGGCCAGCTGATTAGGTTTATCTGTAATTACTGGATGGCACTCTCCAACATAACGAATGTTCGGATGTTTAACTCGCTGGCATAGGTCGCACGCTCTGGTGATTTCCGCTGCCTTACGCTTTAAAGACCGATGATACCATTCCTGTTGCATCATAGCGTACAGCTTCCTTGTTCCTTGATGACCAAAATGCCTGTGGTAGAGATTCACAACTTTAGAGAGCATGTCCCGAGGCAACCAAATTTTCCATTTTTCACTGGCATTCGTTCTTCTAAAGCAAACTCCACTGTCCATTGTACACAGCATAGCGGTGTTTCGAACACGCACATCCTCTCCCTTCTCACCAGTTTCCAAAAAGACTCGCACATTTCTTATGTCCTCTTGTGACTTTTGCGCGCAGATAATCTCTCGTCTTATCTCTCGAGCAGTCTGCCCCTCGTATAAACGAATGACCGCCACCAACGCTTCTGTTGGTCGCACGCCAAGACCGTGTGAAGGTCTGCTTAACCAGTCCGCGACTATGTTGTCGCTGCCTTTACAATATTCAATCACTAAATCATATTGTTGTAATTCTAGGGCCCATCTAGTAATTCTTCCGGTCGAGTACCGGGCGTTCCGCAAAAACGTTAACGCTTGATGGTCTGTGCGTAAATACGTTTTGTGACCCAAAATATAAGCTCGGAACTTGGTAACGGCGAAGTAAAGAGAAAGCATCTCTAATTCTGTGGAAAAATACTGTTTTTCTGCTTCCCTTAACGTTCTACTCGCCATTGCTACACTCGGAAATTTCCCTCGTTATCTAATTGTTGAAGGCATGATCCGACAGCTTCTGTGCTTGCGTCACAGTATAAATAGAAATCACGTTCGTAATTAGGATGGGACAAACAGACAGATTGCTTGAAAGCTTCTTTAGACTTTAAGAAAGCTTCCTGTTGTTTCTCTGTCCATTCCCAACTCTGTCCCCCTTTCAGAAGCTTATATAGCGGGCCCATAAGATCCGAAAAGTTCGGTATGTTACCACGGTAATAGGAACAGACACCGAGATATTGGCGTAATTCGCGTATCCTCGTGGGCGGCCGAAAATCCGTAATCTCCTTGATTTTGTCCTCCGCCGGTCTTATACCGTCAGGTGTGATTATAAAACCCAAGTATTTTACTTCCTGTGTGCATAGTGCGGCCTTATCCGGGCGCAAGGTTATTCCATAATTCTGGAGCAGTTCGAGCAGGGCCTCGAGGTGAATTAAGTGCTGCTGAAAGGTTTCTGAGCCGATTAAAATATCATCTATATAGATTGTGCAAAATTCTTTCATCTCTACAGGTAATTGCGTTCATGGTACGCACAAACACACTTGAAGAATTACGCAAGCCAAATGGTAGACGTCGAAACATAAATTGTTTTCCTTCGAACAAGAAGGCCGTGTATGGCTGACAAGATTCTCCTAATTCTATCTGATTAAATCCAGATGTTATATCCAGAGTGGAGAGCCACCTCTTTCCGTGGAATCTACTGGTCAGGTCTTTAATCGGTTCGGGCCTCTCTGCATCACTTTCCATCCTGGCATTTAATGCTCTAGCATCAAGACATAGTCTTAAGCTACCGTCGGCTTTAACCACGGCGGCTAAAGGATTCAGATGTGGTGATGACGCTCTGCAAATTATGCCTGTCTCTTCCCATGCTTCAATTACTTCTCGTGCAGCTTGTCGGTGTTTATGTGGAATGGGATACGTTCTGCCTTTAATCGGCGCGTCGTCCTTGAGACGAAAGTTGTATATTATTCCTTTAACCTTTCCCGGGCGATACGAAAATGCATCTAGATTCCTCAGCAACATGCTCGTCACCCTTTCTTTCTGCTCAGCATTCAATTCTTTCACACCACGCAGCTTCGAAATAAGCGTATCTAGCACGAGATTTCTTTCGTGACTAACCGCTGCGATATTTTCTTGTAGCAGGTTGCCTACCCGCTCCGCTTTTGCAGGCGCCGAGCGCTCACAGGCGTCCGACAAAACAACTTTAATGCCCAGTCCGGCTTGTGTGGTAGCCCATGAAAGTTCTGCGCTCACTAAATTTCTTATTGTGTGCGTTTCCCAACTGATAACAACACGCCTCTTTGCGAGAGTGTCGCATCCCACGATAATGTCCACGCTTAAGCCGGCTATGATTAACGCGATCATTGAGAACAATGCTCCGTCCACGCAAATTTGCAAGCCCACTTGCATGTTACACTTCCGCTCCCTCGCCCCGAATGCCGGAACAAGTACCACGCGCCTTCCTCTTACCATCTCCAACTCCTTTCCTGTGGCTTTCACTCGATGCAAATACTGCTCTGATATCGCAGACACCATACTGCCAGAGTCCAAAAGGATAGTGCAAGGCACATCAAATACCGAAGCTTGTAAACGAGGGCACTCGGGTAGTTTCGACTCCTCAGAACTTGAATCTTCTCCGATATCTTCATCAAGCTCCAATCCACCCCTTTTCCAATAAGCTAAGCTTGTTACTCTTGACAAACTTCCGCTTTGCTTATCGGGGCCCTCGGAATCTCGTCATTCCGCGGAATTAACAATGGACGATCCCGTGTGTTCGCGAGCTGTGTGTTCGCGAGGCGGGTGGTCGCGTCTCTCTGCTTCAGGTCGGAATTTCAATTTCTCCTCTTTCACATCACGCCGTTCCATCGCCCTAATCGGCGCTTCTTTCCACTGCGGATTCCGATTACCACCCCCGTATTCAGGACGCGGATTGTTATCTCGTTGCCATGGCCTTCGATTTTGGTTTGCAGGCCACTGCTTTTTCGGCCATTGTAACTGCCTTTCTGCCCTGGGATTTTCATCTGGTCCTGCTTTGTCCTCTTGGCGTACCCTTTTCTTTTCATCCACGTCAGCCATGTTCAATGTGCCTTGAAATTGTTCCAACGTCGTCACATACATTGGATTTAGCAGCTGTTGAACATGTCTGGGGTAATGCGAACGCAACGCGCTGCATAATTCTGACTCCGTCATAGGCTGGTCCAAGTATCGAGCCAAAGTAATCAGCTCCTGTGCGTATGCTGACATTGTCTGCGTTCCCTTTTGCAGATACTTCCCGTGGTATATCTTTGTTTTGAGGTCCGTTTGTTCCGTCTGGCTCCAATAGGTCCTAAGGAACTTTTCCTTGAACTCTGAATACTTCATGCGGTCATTACAATTAACCTCCAGCCACGAGCGTTCCTCTGCATCCAGCACATGTTCCAAAATCAACATTTTACACCCTTCCGGGACGCCTTTGATCTTAAAGTAACCATCTAATTTCTTTAGAAATGCTTTCGGGTTCACATTTCTCTTTGCTCCGTACCTGGGTAATGGTAAGTCAATTGTTCCCGGCGGAAGCGCACTCCTTCCCGACATTTCACCCTCTTCTGACGGTATGCTTTCTTCACAAACTTCGGATGTTATTTCAGCCGTTCCTTCTTTCGACTGTGTCGAGAGCTTAATTTGTTCTCGGCGAATTGCCTCGATTTCCGCTCTGTTCTGTGCCACGTCACTCCGCATTCTGTCCATACCGCCTTTTATATCAATTATCTTCACCTCCGATGCTTGCGTTTCAGAACGTAAATCATCAATACATTGCTTGGTTCGTTCCCGCGTTTCTTCCAAACGTTCGGTTAATTTTTCTTGCCCATCTTTCAATTCCTTTACGTCTGCCTCGAGAGAAAGATTTGAACTTTGCAACAATTTTATTTCTTCCGACATTCCCTCCTTGGAAGCGTTCAATTCTTGTTCGAGAATTGTACGAAATTCGGATCTCAGTTCTGTTCTTATTGCAGCAAATTCTCCCCGAAAATCGTCCATTTGCGATGTCACTTCATTTAATTTCTGATCGATTGCGTCACACCGCGAATCTACTCCTTCCAAACGCGAATCTATTCTTTCCATTTGTGATTTTATTTCGGACTGCATGCCTCTCAAAAAATCCATTATTGATCCCAAATTTATCGGTTGGAATTCAGCAACAGTTTCTTCCCGTGAATTTAAGTTATCGGTTGGTAATAACGAATCTACACCTTCGTGTATTTCGGATTGATCAACCGGTTCGACTCCAACACTTGTCCCCGGTAACACAGAATTTTCCTCGGCATTCATATTGATGATCCTATTCCTTAATCGCATTAATGTAAAAATGGACTTCAAAATAATACAGAATTTATCCCAACAAGCAATGAAATTTAACACAGCAACAGAAAACACGGCTCATTGTAATCAATCCGGCACACCACAAGAAATGACAATATAACCCCACGTCAAATCACAATAAAGCAAGACAAACGAATGAAACAACGCCGCATTGCAACGAACATACCACAACAAATTTCAATGAAACCAATATACCATCAGAAAACTCAATACATTAAGACACAACAAAATGTGATAAAACAAACGAAATAATTGAACAACATCTGAACACCGGACTGCATTAAGCTGAAGCTGGAAAGAAAATACACACTGTATATTCTACAAGCTCTACAAAAGGAAAACAAACAGAAAATACAAGAAACACAAATCATTCACTCCGCCAAGACAGAAGTTCACCTGCTTCGCCATCTGAAATTAGCTGACATGCATATCCAAGCATTAACTAAATATCTCATGAAGTGAGAAAAATTAAACTAAACAAAACAAGCTCCAATAAAAATTTTGAATTTAACTTGAGGGTTAAAATGTGAATTTTGACCATCGGAAGCCACGAGTTGGGCGCCAATTTATGTAGTGTCCCGCTCTGTATGTCTGGGATTAACTACTTTATAAACAGTTTACTGATTAATACAAAATAAATGATTGTTGGTGGGGTTCTCTTCCGAGGTGGTCCTTCACATTAATACAAGTGAAACATGAATTATTAATGAGAAACATTGATTTTATTGATTTTATACATAGAAAGCAAAGTTATTTCGGAGAAAACAATTACTTGAATGGGTAAATGGTTGTTCCCTCTTTGGTACTGGAATTTACAGTTCTTTAATTTTGTTGGAGCTCGTTGTGGTCTCTGTAGACGATTGCGTTACCGTAATGTTGAGCAGCGCAATGAGAAGAGTCGTGTCGGTGACCCGCGACGGGGCTTGCAGAGCTGCGTCGTGTTTCGGCAGGCCAGGTAGTCGACCCGCTGAGCGAGGGTGGAGTGGCGTCTGGAGTCTCTCCTCCGCGACAGCCGGCAGCTCGTCCTCGACCCCGGGGGACCTCAGCAATGTGTCCTCAGTAGCGCAGATCGCCCGCTGCTGTCTGCTCGCGTCGAACCAGAGTCCCTCTCGTCCAGTCTCCGCCGGTCCGACATCAAGTGTCCGTCCTCCGTCAATTCTGCCTTCCTCGTAGACTCGCCTTGGGCGGAGTTCGTTCCTCTTCTCTCTCCCGATTGGTCGAATATATAAAAAAAAAACAAAAATATCAGCAACCAGCGAGAATGAATTCCATTGGCTGGGATAACCCCACCACCAGCGTCATTTTCTTGGTTGGTCATCCCCCTCCATATAACCATAGTCTCTGTGGGCTGCACTTCTTAAGAACAAACAGTTTATTGTTAAAGAATGTTTCTTCGCCAGCGACGTCTGCGAAATGTCTGACAGCTCGGCTGGAACATTTTATGATTGGGGCTCTCAAAGAAACCTTTCATTCGTCGAACATCCACACAGGGGAGCTCACAATGTAACACTGTGTCCATTGTTTTAAACAAACCTCTACTATATCCGAGAAGCTCTCCATCACTTCAGTAAATTAATGCCCCAAAACACTCGGTAACACAAGGGAAGTCTGTTATTTTGAACGTCAACCAGACCTCAATAAAGTACATTCTTTATTACTCACTAGCCTGTCCACTAGGTTACAACCATTATCCTTTCTATGACAAGTAATAATATCAAACATTACTCATGTCGGTCGAGAACTGCACTCAAATCAAATGAAATGAACTTATGTAAATTAAATACATTATGGTAATAACGCTACTGAATCTAACAACAACATTTCTTGTTACTGATAAATAATGAGATCTACAGAATGGGACATCTCAAGATTTTTTAAATTTAAGTAGTTTAGGAGGCCGAAAACAGTGACAGATATGTCACATGCTGCCAAACAACATATTTAAACAAGTAGGTTCAAGTAAAATTAATCTTATTTTACCCTGTTCTTTCTAAAAACAAGACTGCAAAGAATTATCTTCTTATTTTTTTATTTTTTTTTCAGCACAGTTTCTCTGTTGGCGTTTATGTCTTTATTTTTCAATAATACTAGCAACTGATCTATTGCCATATTTCTTTTTATTTTGTCGTCATAGTCAGGATTAGAGATCTGTCGTAGGCGTGGTAGGTCTTTATACTTCTCAATAATCTCCAGCACAAAGTCATGTTGAGACGACATTATTACATTTTTTTTTTTTAAAAAGTAAAAAAAATATCGTAATAACTGTTACTTAATAATACTTAAAATTATATTATTTTCAGTACTACATTCAAAATATCATTGAAGTAGTAGCAAAAGAAATATTTCTATACCAGATTCAAAAGATTAAAGAATGGCTCGGTATTCAAACATTTCGACATTCTGCAGAGTGCATGGAATTAGGCGTCTTATTGTTTTACTTCAGTTGCCGCAACGATTACTCGACGGTTGGTGCACCTCTCGACGTAGAAATGAAGTGCTCGTTTGCATTTTATGGGGATAATAGTATATAACTATATCCTGTTGTTCACTCGAAACTGACATAAGAGATATTTGGCATAAACCTTCCCCGAACAGACTGCCCTCTTTTCGTTGGTGGACCCTAGCTCGCGCGAAACGCATAGTCCCTACTGCGAGCAGTAAAGGCAACCGGTAATTTCGCTTTAATTTTTATTATATTCTGCAGTAAATGAAGTGTTGAGTATTTTCTTATTTTCACGTTCAATTATTATACTATGTTCCTAATAAATATCCTAATGAATTAACAAAGGCAAATATCAATATAATAATAATAATTGGCCGACTTCAAAAGGTAAGGAATTTCAAATATTTATGGGAGATAATTCAAGAAAATGGATTAGAAAAGTTTTCAATAGATGAAAGGATACGCAAAATCGAAATAGCGTATGGTATTACTAAGAATTTTTGCAACAAAAAGTGCTTATCTAAAAGCCTTAAAATAAGACTCTATAATACAGTGGTGAAGCGGAATGTCTGTATGCAAGTGAATGCCTGGTATTAAATTATAAACTGGATAAACTTGAAGTACTGGAAAGGAGAATTATAAGTAAATTTTTGGGTCCATTTAAAAATATAGTACAACGGAAAGTAAGAAATAATGAGGAAATATATCATAAAAAATAAAGGAATCAATCCGAAAAAGGAGAATGAAATTTTTTAGATACATCTATCGCATGGATGAAACCAGGCTAACAAAAATTATATTCAAATATCTTTGGGAGAAAAAAGTCAACTATAATCTGGATTCAAGAGGTTAAGAAAGATTTGAAACGAATAAAATGGGCGCTATGGAAAGAGAAAAATGTTCGAAAACAGATTTCGAATATGGCAGGATTCCAATGTAAAAAAGAGAAAAAAACGGGTGCAAAATGGTGTGAATAGAGAAAACACAATGCAATAATGAAGGAATACTGGAAAGGAAGAAAGAAAAAACAACAGGAGAGGAAATGAAATTGGCACGTGGTCGCCAGCTGGTCATAACGAAAAGAAGATTGTCGTTCATTAAAAATTCTGCGCTAAATTGTAAGAATTTGGAATAATAAATTGAAGGAACACAAAATTTCACCAATTAATTTGGGAAGAAAAATCAAAGGTGTTGAAATTAATTGCCTGGCACCGAGCGTGGTGGGTGAGTGGTTAACGCTCTGGCCTCGCATTCAGGAGGACGAGGGTTCGAATCCCCGTCCGGGCATCCAGATTTGGGTTCCCCAAATCACTCCAGGCCGATGCGGGGATGCTTCCTTCATAAAGGCCCATGGCCGAATTCCTTCCCGTTCCTTGTCTCCAGTCGCATCCCGCTTCTAATGACCTTAGCCGTCGAAAAGGCGTAAAGCAATAAGTAAAACAAAAACAAAACAAAAATGCCTGGCATTTGCTGACGATTTCGCTATACTTTCAAAGAACATTACAAGTGCGAAAACGCACATCAATCTCTTGGAAGCTATATCCAACAAAACAGGTTTGAGAATTTCGCTACAAAAAAACTAAACTTATTACAAGCATTACAAACGCTCCAAAATTTTTAACGACTGATATTGGACGAATAGAGAAAGTAAAGAAATTTAAATATCTGGGTGAAATAATTTAAGAAAAATGGATTAGAGAAACGATACACAGGAAACCAGTGCTAGTGAATGCGTAGTGTTTGGATAAATCGGAATTACTAGAAAGAAGAATCATGAGGAAAAAACTTGGTTCCAGTTAAAACAACAGAACTATGTAAATTAAGAACCAATAAAGGAATATACCAGAACGTAGAAAATATAACAAAATCAATAATAAAAAGGAGATTGCTGTTTTTTGGACATATCTACAAAACGAATGATAACAGACTAACAAAAGATATTCAATTACCTTTGGAGAAAAAATAAACCACCAGCTGTAATTAAGAGGTTAAGAAAGATTTGGAAAGCAATAGAAGAAGAGGAAATTATGGAAAGAGAGGTCTTTAGAAAGAAGGTATTAAGTTCTGAAGGATTCCAAGGCAGCACCGAGGGTGGTGGGTGAACGGCTAGCGCTCTGGTCTCGCATTCGGGAGGGACGCCGGCTCGAATCCCCGTACGGGCATCCAGATGTCGGTTTTCCATGGTTTCCCCAATCACTCCAGGCGAATGCTGGGATGCTTCCTTCAAAAGGCCATGGTCGAATTCCTTACCCTTCCTAGTACCCCGCCTCTAATGACCTCGACGTCGACGAGGCGTAAAGCCATAAGTAAAAAAAAAAAAAAATCCAAGACAGAACAGGAAAGAAACCTGCCTCCGAAGTGGTCTGAGGAGAGAAGGACGAAACATAGTGAAATGATGAAGAAATATTGGATTAATAGGAAGAGGGAAACAACTATTAAGTGTGAAGAATTGGAATTGAAACGTGGTCCCAGAAGGCCTTATCGGAAAGACGAATTCTACGCTAGGATGCGCGACAGCTCAGTGAGCAATGTGTTTGGAGTGCGAGCACTTAGAGGGTTGCGATGTCGCAGGAGGCGCCCAATTTGCAGTCCACTCGTCCGCTATTAATTGCACTGCGTGATCGCGTAATCCCGCTGAGTAATGGCGGCGCGCTCTGATCCTTGGTCCGCGAAGGCGTTAGTCGGATTACGGGCGCGGGGATTGCGCCGACCGCAATCAAAGCCGGGGGGGGGGGGAGAGAGGACAGTTCCGTCTGCTACCTGCCTCCCCCCCCCCGTTCCTGCGCACCAGGCTGCTCCGCAAAGGCTCTCCATGCAAACAGACCCAGTCACCAAAATTTCGTCATTTCAAATAGCAAGATCGGGCAAAAACTTCATTAAAGTACAGTTCGTAAGATACAAAATCAGATAATTATTTTTCATCATAGTCACGATTAAGGCCAACACGTTTCTCCCAACCGGTAACAAGTTTTTCTTTTATTCCGTCACTGAGAAATTCTTCCGTCTTTTCTCGAATCCGGGATTTGACAGTTGCGTTAACCTCATCGTCCTTGGTGGTGTTTCTCATTTGCAGACGGCCCACTTCTTCAGCATACAGTTAGGATCAACACAATTTAATTATTATTTTTAATTTGCAACTTCACATTGAGTTGTAAACTCGGGAAGGGGGTGCTACTATCAAGGAACCGACGTCCACACCCTAAAGTTAGGATAGACAAATTTATTTTATTTTTAATTACTTAATAAAAACAATTCTTAACCAAGTCAATTGACATATTATTACACTAGATGGGATATAGTTAAAACAAGGTTCTGAATCTGATTTTATTATTTATTTATGGGATTGGACTTTTTTTATTGTTACAGTACAATTAATTGATTGAACAGTTTCTCAGAGAGCAAGACTGATAAACTGCAGATCACTAGAGCTCCGTGGAGCACTCGCTTTGATATCTTAAGAATCAGTTAAAGCCTTACACGGGTGTGTTAACGTGAAGAACGACGGCTTCGTATGGCTGCATTCAGATCACGTGACTCGTATCTTCAGCGGATGCTATATAGAACTGTTGTGTAGACGGTGTCGGCGACAAAGTTTTCAGACATGCTTCGTGAAACAGTGGCCTGACAGTAGTCACGTACGGAGTTTGGAGTGGTTTTGCTGTGGGAGGTTACTAACCTTTCCCTCTACATCACACGATATGTAACATGTCATGCATAATGCAGTCAGTGGCGCTTTTAATTACGGGCTGATTGCGTGTTCAAATTAATTGCCGGCTAATCGCACCGGCACACATCAAAGTGAGGACGGTACTGATCGAACGTCACCGCTATGCTGTCACCAGCACACCATCCATATACATTATTTCTAACATCTTTTTGTCAAAAGCCATTATCACCCATCATACCAAACCGAAAATTATAGATGAAGTATCATTTTTCACATATTTCTCGAAAATATATTTTTCTAAATTTGACACTTGAACAGCAAATACGTCAATATTTCTAAATTGCAGTTTTTTTGTGTCACGAGCTATTTATCCCTGGATACCTAACCGAAATCGATAAATGAGGTGTCAATTAAAAGATTAAGGTCTCAAAAAAGCTATATTACATAGTCCAATCACATTAATGTGACCACCTCTCAAAAACCAGAATAACCACCTTTGGCAGAACGGACCGCTGCGAGGCGTGCAGGAAGAGAGTCAGTTAGGTTTCTGAAGGTGTTCACTGGGATGTTGAGCCATGCCGACTCCAGTGCCGTGGTCAGCTGCACTAGATTACGCGGTTGAGGATCCATGGCGCGAACAACCCGGTCAAGGTGGTCCCACAGATTCTCGATTGGGTTTAAATCCGGTGAGTTTGCTGGCCAAGAGAGTAAGGTAAACTCATCCTGGTGCTCTTCGAACCACGCACATACACTGCGAGCTGTATGACACCTCGCATTGTCCTGCTGGTAGATGCCATCATTCTGAGGAAAAATTATTCGCATGTAGGGGTGGACATGGTCCGCAAGGACAGATACGTACTTGTGCTGATCCATCGGCCTTCCACAATGATGAGTTCACCCAGTGAATGCCAGGAAAACATTCCTAAACCATAATGCTCCCTCCTCCACCCTAGATCCTTCCGGCAATTGTTGCAGGGTGTTTGCTTTCAGACGTTTCACACCGTATGCGCCAACGTCCATCTGTCCATGGAGCATTAAACGTGATTCATCGGAAAAAAGCCACCTGTCGCCACTCTGTGGCCGTCCAGTCATAGTACTGGCGTGCAAATTCCAGCCTTCGTCGCCGATGAACAGCAGTCACCATAGGTGCATTAGCCAGGCGTCTGCTGCGGAGGCCCAAGAGGAGCAACGTTCGCTGAACCGTTGTTGAGGATACACTCTTGGTAGCCCCCAGGTTCATCTGGGCGGTCAGTTGCTCAACAGTTGCACGTCTATTTGCCCGAAGGCATTCCGTAGCCTTCGTTCGCCTCTGTCATCTATAGCCCGTGGTGCACCACATGTTCCACGCCGCTGATTTGAATAATGCCATTCTGCCATGCGCGGTATACTCCCACCACGGCGGCACGTCAACAGTTCACAAAATTAGCCGTTTCCGAAATGCTTCCAACCCTGACCCGAAAGCCAATAATCATGCCCTTTTGGACGTCGGATACATCGCTACGTTTCTGCATTACGATTGAAATGCTTTCCAATGCCCTAGGACATCCTTTATATACACTCCACTGTAAGGTGCTGCCACCTGCTTTTTCTGATTGGTTATTCACGTTGACGTCGAAAGTAGGTGGTGGTCACATTAATGTGACTGGACCGTGTATAAATTAAGAACGGAATATTTCGGAATTTGACCTTGAAGAACAAAAGAAATAAATGTGAAAGTCGTGCGTATGAGACAGTTGAGAGTCTAGCCGCTAGATAGCAGCTGCACATTTCACAGAGATATTATTAAAAACTGCTTCACTGGCGTCGACTATTCTCACGTACCTATGACACTAAACAAATAACAATTGAAACAAATGAGGGGGTTCTTCTTTCAGCCAATTACAAATCACCAACCTTGCTATTCATTCATTATATTCGAGAATTTTCTGAAGGGTCATATAGTTTGATGTGATGGCGGGCGAAGTGTCAGTGTGGTGAGAACACTGTGCCTGGCAGTTTGCTGGAAGCCAGAGCCGGGTGGTGTGCGGTTTGTTTGCATGAAGGAGGCGAGTACCACAAAACAAATAACAGTAGACTGTCTTGCGGTAATGGAGTAATAAAAATTAAGCAATATTTAATTAAGTTACAATGAAGCGCACGCTCCGGTGGCTATTTCCCTACACACCCATCTTCCCCTTTCCTGCACCCACCTACATTTGCCCTCTACAAATTTTAACTTTTAATTCCCTGAACGTTTTTCGTAAATTATCCATCATTTCCCCTGACACACTTATCTAAAAAAGAGAATCTTCCTACACCATTATGCTGAAATCGAGTGCCAGCTTTTCCGTTCAATGCATTACTTTTAAGTCTTACACCAAATCTTTCCATGCCTCATCACCAGTATACGCTTGTACACTCCCATGACCTTCTTCACCCTCCTCCTCTCTTCCAATGATTCCAGTCCAGCTCTTATATCATATCTGTTACTGATTGCATTATGCGATAATTTCCAGAAACAAATCTAGCAGCCCTTCTTTGCACTCCCTCCAATTCCCGTATTTGATACTCAAAATGTGGGTGCCATACCACACTCAGGGGCGTTGCTATCGGAAGGCTAGGCGGTGCCGTGCACCGGTACCCCAAGATCAAGGAGCCCCCAAGCTCAGCTCAGGGGGCCCCCTAAAGCTCAGGGAGCCCCCGCCAGCAAACCTCAAGGTCGCCCATCTGGCCTGAGGACCCAAAATAGTTTTTTGCGCGGGGGCCCTTGTTACCCTAGCTACGCCACTGACTACGCTACCATATTCAAGCGGTGGTGTGACCAGAGTTTTGTAACTTTTCCCGTACATCCCCTCATCTCTCTCTCAAACAAGTGCAAAATTTTGAAACCTTTTCCTACTACCTGACCAATGTGTCCTGCTCAGTAAAGCTTGTTATGAAATGTATTGTCAAGATATTTACATTTCAAGTCTTCGACAAACAATTCTTTCCCCACATTATAATCATAATCAACCTTTAGTTTTTTATTTGTGTATCTGACAAGCTGACTCTTCTTTGCGTTTATCTTCATCCCATGTTTACCAGCCCAACTAGATATCCTGTCCAGATCACCCTGCAACTGTTTACAGTCCTCTACCATTTTATCCTTTTATATAGTATCATGTCATCTGCAAACAAACTAATTTCTGATATTAAAGAATCAACACAATTATTTATTAAAATAATGAATAGCAATGGTACCAATACGCTACCCTGTGGCACTCCAACTTTTAAAACTTCATTGTTCAAACTTGTAGCAGGATCCCAAAGTGGGTCACCCTACACAGTTTTAGTTATTAAAACACTAGTAATAGATAATAATATTAGGAACATACTGATAATATGTTTCTCAGACAACATTACAAAACTTACTGTAGAATTTTAACCAAAGTAGTAAAAGAAGCTAAACGTTTGGCCATAAACGATGAGATTAGTAGTTCAGATAATAAGATAAAAAGTGTTTGGAACATTATTAAAAGAGAAACAACTGTATCATCCCTTGAACATAAACCTATATCTATAAGCATTAATGATAAACTTGTAAATGACCCCTCGTATGTAGGAAGTGCTTTCAATAAATACTTTTTAACAGTTGCTGAAAAAATAAAAGGAAAATGTATTGGGAATATGGATGCTATAGCAATACTTAAATCCTTGTCACCAAAAGCAGCACCTATGTCTCTATTTCCCACCAGTAAAAATGAAATTGAAAAAATTATTAAATCCCTCAAAAATAAAAATTCATTTGGTTATGATGAGGTTTCAACCCATGTAATGAAACAATGTAACACCAGCATTAGTAGAGTTATTAGTCACGTTTGTAATAGTTCTTTTGAAGAAAGTATCTTCCCTGACTCACTCAAGAAGTCAATAATCAAACCGCTTTATAAAAAGGGTGATACCTCAAAGATTGAGAATTACAGACCAATATCACTTCTACCAGCATTTTCAAAAATCTTTGAAAAAGCAATGTACAGAAGGGTGTATGCACATCTACAAAAGAATGACCTACTCAGTAAAGTACAGTTTGGTTTTAGACAAGGCGTTTCAACAGATTCAGCAATTTTTGCTTTTGTAAACAACATACTAGAATCAATGCATAAGAAACTAAATTCCCTAGGTATATTCTGTGATCTTGCTAAGGCTTTTGACTGTGTTGATCATGATATTCTACTAGGTAAATTAGATCACTATGGAGTTAGTGGCAAGCCAGGACTTTGGTTTAAATCATACCTGGAAAATAGAAAGCAATGTGTATCACTGAAAGATGCTAATACAGGAGATGTTATAAACTCAGAATGGGGTATAGTTAAATTTGGTGTGCCTCAGGGTTCAATTCTTGGCCCTCTGCTGTTCTTAATCTATATAAATGATCTTCCACATATACTAGGTGATAGTGAACACATAGTGCTCTTTGCAGATGATACTACCATATCGTTGAAAGATCCATCAGCACAAAACCTCGAAAACATAGCAAATGATGCCATAAAGAAAATTAATAGGTGGTTTAATGCCAACAAACTAATACTTAATGTAGAAAAGACACAGTTACTTCAGTTTGTTACAAAAAATAAAACAAAGGACAGCTATAATGTGATATCAGAAGGGAAAACAATCAATGAAAGCAGTTGCACAAGATTCCTGGGTGTATATATAGATAACAAATTGAACTGGAAACAACATATTCAACAACTTCTTAAAAAACTGAATTCTGAGGGTAATATCTAGAGTAGCTAATATAGAAACCAGAAAGTTAGTATATTTTGCATATTTTCATTCCCTGCTCACTTATGGCATCTCATTTTGGGGAAACTCGTCACAAGCACAGAGGGTATTTAAATTACAAAAGCGTGCTATAAGAACTATATGTGGAGCAAACCCATGGACGTCGTGCAGAAATCTGTTTAAAAACCTGGGTGTTCTAACCATGCCAGCACAGTATGTATACTCTGTATTATCATTTGTAGTGGAAAATCCTGAACACTTCAATCTTAATGCTGACATACATAGCCATAATACTAGGAATAAATATAATATTCACAAGGATTACAAATCACTGTCAATTGTACAGAGAGGGTTAACATTTACTGGAGCTTCCTTATTCAATGTCTTACCAACAGAAATTAAATGTTACCTACAAAAACCCAACTACTTTAAGTCCAAACTGAAAGAGTTTCTGCTTCAGAACCCATTTTACTCCGTGAAAGAATTTTCTTCTTGGAATTTGGTAACTAAGAATGACTGATAAAATAGTATATATGGTGTATGGAAGGGGAAGGTGACAAAGTTGTCCACAATTACTAAAATGATATATGGTTTTTCTTTCTGTTGAAACTTTTGACAATTTAAGTAATTATTGTGTTTACAAAATTCCACTCATATATAGTAACTAACATGGGATAGCATGCATTCAAAAACTGCTGTGAAAAATTATCATACTAACAGGTTGTTAAGTAATTGACTGCTTATGAGTTGTTGGTAATATAATTGATATTGTTAATAAGTGTGTGTACTGTTCCACATAAATAGCAACTAACATGATATAATATGTAGTCGCAAATTACAGTGAAACTTATCATGGTTACTGGTTGTAAGAAAATAACTGATTATTAGATGCTGGTAACAAGTGTATACACTGTTCCACATAAAAAGTATTAATTAACTCGGGATTGTATTTGTAGATAACAGGAGATATTGGTTATACTAATGGGTTGTAGCTAACTTGTTGTCAATATATAATAACATTATCAATTATATAGTAATATTGACATTACTAATAAGTGTATGTACTGTTCCACATCCCCGAGATTATTCTCACATGGGATCAAAGTGAACATATCTATCTATCTATCTATCTATCTATCTATCTATCTATCTATCTATCTATCACGTGTGTAAAGTCTGTAGAGAGCTGGACGAGCACAGGAATTCAGTGGATAATTGGTAGCAGGATTTGGTTACCTGGAGGCACGAACAATGGGCCTCTCCCGGAATAACAAAGGCTAGCGTGTGCTGGCAGGGTGCCAGCCAGGAGACACAGGATTTGTAACAGGCTAAATTTGATCGATCGCTTTGAGAAATTGTAAAAATCATCAGTAATATTTTCAGAATGTTTATTTCTTATTTGTATGTTGTGTTATTTTTAAATATTTTCATTTGTCGGCTTATTGAATTTTTAATAATTTCTTGTATTCATATTAGCTGTAAATGCGGTTCAGTCTTTAAGCCTTACGAGTTACAAATAAATGTCAGCGTATGACAGTTTTATTAATAAAAGCCAAATGTAGCTGTTCAACTTATTTCCTTGAATCCTTAATAATTTCTTATTCCCTGTTGATATTAAATTTTAAATATGCAAATTAACTTATTAATTTAGTCCATAACCAGTGGAAGCAAGTTGATTCATTCAAAATAAGTAACTTCCAGTATTAACACGCAAACCAGTATACTGGAAACTATGTATTCCATACAAGGTATTTTTTGCTGAAGGTCATAAATTATATTGGCCGGGTCGCGAAAGAACTGAAACGGGGACTGATTCCTGTAAATAAGGCGACTTGACCCATGAATGTAATTGAATTTAGCAACATCGAAATAAGGAAGTAGTATTCCTCCTTCTTGACAATGTTCCGTAGTTCAGTAAGAAACAGTATTAATCTTTGGACATTAATATTATATTTTGAGACCAGCTGTTCGTTTACGTCAGATGTAAATGTGCTTATTAAACTTATGGTGCTACTGTTACCACATCACCAGTGAGGAAACAATGAAGTAGCTAAACCGAAATCTGGATGCCCTAACGGGGATTCGAACCCGCGTCCTCCCTAATGCGAGGCCAGAGCGTTGACACTCAATAACCACGCTTGGTCCCGTGCTCGCCATCCGTCTTCCCACTGCCGTGGCGGCGCATTCACAGTACAACTTGTAGGCCCTACGTTGATCCGATTTTAGATAATGAACTCTTCATGACCCGTGAAGGGGGTTACAGGACTACATGCAGGACGTGTCGGATGTTGCTGGACTCCTAAGCAACCTAAAAGGTCCTTGCTGTCCAACAGGCTATGGATATTGCAGGAAACATCCTACGAGTTTGCGATAAGGACACATGGTGTTCCGTGAGAAAGTACGAGTGGAAAGGACTGCTCCGGACATTTTATTGGACCCCTTCTAGTAGCGCGAATGAGTGAGCGCATCCTACGGTAGTCCTACACGAATGTCCCGTAAGTTGGACCGTGAATAGGCCGCTTTACTTTACATGCAAGTTTAAATCTCTAAATTCGTCGCTTAAGTAGTAACTTCATTCAGTTCACTGTTGCTTTTACAGCAAGATCGTCAGGGGAGGGGGGGGGGAAGGTAACTGACAATAACACCCGCTAAACATCCGCATTAAAATGGCGGATCCGAAAGCAGAAGTAGGATTTCACGCAATAGTTCCGCACTTGCGGATGCGTTACACCTTTAGTTCAAGGCGCTCAGAGCGTGGACGGGAGACGAGAGGTGTGCGCCTGATGGACTCCAGTAATGGCAGTCGTTAAGGATCCCGAGGGGAGCTGGGACACTGCCACTTCAATTCCATTATATCCCCCACTCCTCTCCCCAGACGGAACAGGTGCCTTTGATATCCAGCGCGCTGCAAGTGGACAACTGTTCAATTTCAAACTCTAAAGAATGAGGAACGCCGCATTTTTCAAGAACAATCAGTTTTCGCGTGTTATTGTTTCCACTCACGCATTTAGTACGTTGAGTGTAGCTTGTACCATTCCAGACCTTCTACTGAAGCTTCATCTGAGTACTGCCTTAAGCTCCACAGTCCTGCTCGTCTGGTAAACTTAAGAGAAAGTTTCTTATTACGAGATGTGTGAGAAAAGTAATGAGACTGACTTTTTACTTACCGGAGTTTTTATTTTTTTTCAAACAACAATATTATCCCCTTCAAAGTAGTTCCCTTGGGCAGCTATACACCGGCGGAATCGTTGTTTCCGCTCTTGGTAACAGCGCTGGAAGGCTTCAACTGGTAGTGCTTAAAACTGGTCGGTCACTGTCTTTTGAATGTTCTCTAGAGTTACAAAATGACGTCCTTTTAAGATATGTTTCAATTGCGCGAAAAGAAAAAAAACTCATAAAGGTTGGACAGGAAGGGTTGAGGAACAATACCAACGTGTTTGGAGGTGAAACATTCCCTGATGGAAAAGCCGTGTGCCACAGGGCATTGTCATGATGAAGCATCCACTTGTCTGCAATGTTTGTCTCACAAGAATCACTCTTTTCCTGAGCCTTTCAAGGACACCTTTGTAAAACACTTGGTTGACAGTTTGTCCTTGAGGAACATATTCTTTATGCACAATACCCCTACTGTCGAAAAAGCAAATCGGCTTTGATTTGCTCATTCGACATTTCTTCGGTCGAGGAGGTCACGGAATCTGCTGCTCTTCCCTTTGCCGCAGGATGGAACTCAAATATCCAGGATTCATCACCTTGGTCATTGTCAATCCTCTCAAGAAGATCAACGCTCATGTTTCTTCGATTGTCCTTCTGTTCACTTGTGACGTTTTTTAGCACCATTTTGGTACAAATCGTCTGTAAAAATTGGATGTACGGTGAAAGTGTTTAAATTTAACTGTTCGCTCATCATGGATACTGTTAAACGACGGTCTCATCTTACACGCTCAACATTTACGTCGGTTTTTGAAGGTCTCTCTGAGCGAGATTGATCGTCAACTGTTCTCGGCCTTCCAAAAAATATTTGTGCCAACGGAAAACTTGTGCTCTTGATAAGCAATGTTTGCCATAGGCCTGTTTCAACTTTTCAAAGGTCACACTCGCGGATTCCCCAACTTGTGTTGGGTTTCTGCCGTGCTTCAGCTTCAGAAACATCGCTGCGCCTAATTTAATAAATTCTTTAAAATATTGGAAATGTAACTGAAATTCACGAGTTATCTTTAATGCTGTTAAGTATTGATTATATTGGTTCATATCGAATCTAACTCTAATTCAGCACGATGTGGAAAAGTTTGTATGTTTTCCGTATCCTCGTCAGCGAATGAACTTTTAATGTCTGTCTGTTTCGATGAATGAAATTCACCTATAAGCTAATGGTTTGATTTTGAAGGGGTTTTGAATAATACAGTGAAACTTTTGCATGTAAAAAGAGATTTCAGGTACCATTTTTTACTATGCTAGTGATTGAAAATGGAATAATAACATGTGTTGCTAGATATTTTGGAATTGTGTTGAAACTTCTACGAATTTTGAAGGGAATAATGTATATGGAGTATGGCTATACCGTATAGCAAGGAGTTGACTGATTAATAGTATGTGCACTGTAATAACACGGTGGCATGGGAATAGAAGTGTTCTGTAATTTCTTGTTTGTTAGTAATATCGAAAAGGTTATTGCTTAATCAAATGCGGGTTTATTTTATGAATTCACTACGAAATAGGAAATTAAAGACTTATTTCCGGGTAGAAAGTTGATATACTTGTAACTTTGTCGCATTTTCTGCCTGCTAGCACTGCTATAAACATTTCCTGATTCAAGGAATCGTGTAGATGAAGGAGCAGGTAAGGCGCAGCAGGTCTGCAGGAATAGAGGCATGGAAGCAAATAATAGGAAGAAAAACGTTTTGCTTCAAGGTGGTAGTCAAGGGAGAGGTATAGGTCCTCTTCTGTAGGGTCAATTAGGCACAACCTGCCAGGTCACAAGCTTGTTCAAGCCCAGTGCAACATTAGGGCATGCCCTGTAGCATCATTTTGTAGGGATTCACAAAATCTTCCTAAATACATCCTACTCGATGTTCTACCATTTCAAATAACTTAGTTATACAAGTTTCTTCATTGAGGCCCTTAAAGTTTTTTAAACGAAAAAGTTATGATTTAGAATCGTCTGTATTAAAGTTTTTAATCAATTAGAATGCCTCATTCTGGTTTTTGCTCTCTCGCCAAGGAAACAAAAATTTTGATTTTGATTTTAGTTTTGAAAATACGCAATGTTGGCGAGGAATTTGGCTATCTCGAGAGTTTGTTACTCCTTATAAAAATTAACATGTAATAACTATGTTCACCTCGTAAAAATTTCTCCTGTTTGTTTTTTTATTATTATTATTCTTTCAGACAACTATATTAGCAGATGTGGTGAATTCTGGATCAAGCTGAAAATTCACAAATGCCTGTATCCCCTAATTTCTGAGTGTTCTAGGAATATGTTAGTAAACATAAATCTTGATGAATAGACGGATTTTCGACCTTTGCTTGTACAATATGATTCATTTACACCTCATTCAACCTCTTCTTGATCAAAAGACAATATTTTAGTGTGCTTCGTTGGGGACTGAAATATTTCTGTATACCTGCGCTGTGAATCTGTGATACCAGGCGTTTGCTTTCACAATGACGCTCAAACCTGTACAAACACACCAGGAGGGGCGCGCACCTGTGAAAATATGTGACGTCGATGGGATTTCCAGACAATTGCTAGAAAGATACAGTAACTTACACCTCCAGTCTGGGTAATTTCCGTGGCCTCTCATTGGCTCCATCGCGCCCGGTTCTATGTCCTCGCGCGCCTGTTGAGCCAGAGCTGTAGAAACCTGTCTGAGTAGTCTGGGGTAATGACGCCTGGAACTAGGGGAAGAGAGCGACAGAAAATGTCTGTGGCGTTAGTGGCCTCTCATTGGCTACACCCCTCCACCGGGGACCGCCATTGGCTCCAAATTTCCTCATCGGCCCATATAAATCGCCCGCCAGTAACCATGCGAACTTGATTGCTGATTGGCTCAATTCAAAACCCCGCCAATGGTTCCCGTTAACCTACGCTGGGGAATTCCCCACTACTTTAACAGAAGGAAAATATATAATACACAAACCTGACAGATCATACACTATAAAGATTACTACAAAGAAAAAAAATCCAGTAACAAAGATAAAACACTATTAAAGATCACACAAAATCACAACAAACTTACATAAACATACACATTTTCACGCCATATACCAAAAAAACGGAATAGCGTCAAGAAAAATAAATCAAAGCAAAACAGCATCACACAGTGTTACTCAATCTAGCAGCTAAACAAAGTAGACCAGCTATTCGAATACCTATAAAGTGATTTGCTGTGCCAGTTTATTTGTGAAACAAACAACAAGGAGAAAATGACCTGCTATTTGATAAGGCAGCAAAAATCAATGATGCCAAATATTGAATATAAATTATGTAAATTTATATAATAACTTCAATGTACAAAATAACAGTTAATAATGTACAACAATAATGTAATTAAATTATGTCATTTATACAGAATTAAGAGGAGATACCGCTGAAGATGCTTCTATAAAAGAAGTGAAACGCGTTAGGAAAACAAAAAAATTGCATTGCTTTCGTGTTTATCAGTAATAGCTAATTGAGTAAAATGACCCACAACGTTGAGATATGTGATTAAATTTTTGTAATGTGTAGCTAGGTAAGTTACGATTAGCCGTGCGCATAGAGTAAAAAGTAGGATTATATTCGGAATGATCCATTTCAGGGTTTCAGATATTCCACAAGAGCGGAAAATTATTGTTAGATTCCAATATTTCTACTAACAATCTTCTTTCAGTTTCAACTTCGTCCATTTTGAAGTCGCACACAAGTATTTGTTGTTTAAGGATCTCACATCAACCGAGTTGTAGTTGGCCTTACTAAACCATGTAATGATTTACACGACCTGATCTACACGATCTGATCTACACGACCTGATCTGCACGACCTGATCTACACGACCTGATCTACACGACCTGATCTACACGATCTGATCTACACGACCTGATCTACACGACCTGACCTACACGACCTGACCTACACGACCTGATCTACACGACCTGATCTAGTGAGACCTGACATGGTCGGCAGACTCTCCCACCCGACGCCTAAGATAAGGCTCCTGATCAGACCATACCACGCATCACATCACATATTCTGTAGAGGTTACTAGTCCTAACTACTAACCAACTTTCCATCATAACCAACAGCCACAGGCAAACAGTTTATGCCGGCAACCCAGACCATCCAAAGTCACTTTCAACATCTTAAACAACTTTTGTACAATGAGGGGTGTCAGATTCTTCCCTGATCCCACAACCCCTCTGGTTACTAGCTTACCAGCATATCCTAGCCTCAACTTCCGGAAACACCTTGTATACTTTTATTTCATAAATTTTAAATTTAATATTATCCCCTTTAGTTTCTATTTATATTTTTTACCGGTTTATGTCAATTACTTCTGCAATTCCCTCACTTCAGTGTTTTCAGGATCCTCCCCTACAATATCACCCCCTGCCGTCCTTACTTTCTTCTCCTTCACGCGGCGGATCGCGAGTGACCACATACGATCTCTTCGAAATGAGTCGTAAGAATTGAGGCTCACCTCAGAAATAATGTCACTGCCTTGATCCGTGGCATAGTACACTTGGTTTTACTTTATTCTTCTTGTTTCGGTTATGGCCAGCTAGGGACCACGTACCAATTTCAGTTCCTCTCCTGTTGTTTTTTCTTTCTTTGTTCCAGTAATCCTTCATTATTGCAATGTTTTTTTCTTTCTCTCTTCCAACCATTTTTCACCCGTTTTGTTCTCTACCTTTAAATTCTGCCATATTCGAAATCTGCTTTCGAAAATTTTCTGTTTCTTTAGTGTCCTGTTCACTGGTATTATTTTACTTTATTACTATTATTATTTCTCCGCTATTCACTAAAACCAGGTGACGGAGGGGGCATTGCACCAATCCTAATGTGCACAGGAAGGGATATGGCAGGAGGCGCCCATGGCTATTTTGAGAAACCATCCCGGCATTCGTCCTTGAGCGATCTGGGAAAACCATGGAAAACCCAGATCGGGATGGGTGGAGGGGTCTATAGGTAGCTACTCCTACCGGAATCTAAGTTCTCTCGCTCGATAACTCCCTCCTATTCCTCTCCCTAATCGCTCGTGGAAAAAAGGAGTATAGAAATGAATCGGTTCTGGCCCTGATTTCTCTTATCTTATTTTTTTCAGTCGTTCCTAGATATGGATGTAGCTGGTACTAAAATGTGTTTGTCGTCATCCTGAAATAGGTCAGTAGAGAATTTTTCAATCAGCCTCTGCCGAGAGCAACGCCTTCGATGTTCCAGGTCTTCCCAACCCAATTGATTCGACGTCGCACTTACGCTTCCTCTCCAACTATATATACCTGTAACGAAAAGGGCGGCTCTTCTTTGGATCTTCTCCAATGGGGACACCCATTAATTACGTGAGGTGAAATAGGGGGGGGGGCGTCCGGCGAAATCTCACCAGGGGGGGGGTCTACGGAAATCTCACGTGAGATTTTGCGAAAAATTTGGGGACAGTAGAGCCAAAAAAAAGGTCTACAATTTGCGCCAAAGTCGATTTTAGGAGGGTAGTTCGTCAAAAAAAGTTAGGGTGTGACCTTAAAAAAAAAAAACAGTCTACAAAAGTTTCCAGGGCGATTTCTAGGGGGGGTTCTCACGGACCAGATCTCACCAGAGGGGGGGGGGGCGGCCAGATCTCACCAGGGGGGAGGGGGTCCAGAAATCCGGAAAAACATCTCACGTAATTTGTGGATGCCCCCAATGCCTCCATTAACCCCTTTTTTACTTATATGCATTACTTGGCATTTTTTAGCGTTTAACTCCATCTGCCAGTCATTCCACCAAGCGATTATTCAATTGACGAAAATCTATGCGGAAGAACTCTTTCAGTGAGTACAGGTACTAGAGATGTTAATTAGACATACGGAGTGGAACAAATGTGGACAACAGTTCCATCCAATTTCATATCATTTTTTTTTACTTTTCGTCTGTTTCCCAGACCATACACATAATCTCTGTGGCGGCTTTTGTAAGTTGTTTCCTCTTCCTGGTGGGAAAGATACAAAATAATTAGGGATTTCTTGGTCTGCGGTATCTCCCCCTTTTTCTTCCACATTACGAGTGTATCCAGTATTCAGTTTTTGTGCTCATACCCTTCCCTTTCTTTTCTCTCGGCATTCAGAATCAGAAACTTCAATAACGTACGCGCTCTCGTCTCACACTTTTCCCTTCCGTAATCCAGTTAGAAAGAGAAAATAAGCAGACTTCGGTTTCAGGGAGATGACAGTCTCGTAAAAAGCTGACTGCGCATATATATGTATTATCGCCGCTTTTGACCTTAACGTCTACGGTTTTCCGCATTCCTGCTCTGGCGCAGGAAGCTGTGTGGGGAAACCATTTTAATAATGCAGATTGTTTGCCGCGGAAACTGGTTGCGATGTTTTTCCGCCTCTCTTCTTGTTTCTTTTCCGAAGAATGGAGTTATTCAATCATCCCCCCTCCCCTCCGCAACTCGCGGCTCTTCCTCCTCTTAGAACAATTTTTTCTCTTTTTTTTTTGCCCGCGGCTTGGTTCCGTCCCGCAGATTGGTTTTCTTTTGTTTACCCGACCGCCGCCGGCCGCTCGCCCGCTCTGCGCATGCGCTGGAGGAGGCTCGTGGCGCGCCTGCGCATAGCGCTGCTGTTTTGTTCACCAGGCGCGCGCGTTGCCATTGGGTTCAGTTGTCGTTTGACGACGGTTGCGTGTGGTTGTTGGGTTTTAGCGGTGGGGGCCACACACGTTCGCTATCTCGTCGAAACATATTTTTTTTGTCATTCGCGACTCACTTATGGTGTAACTCTCTTTTAATTAAAATTATCACCGTTTTGAGTATGGTGCAATGGCGAGTTAGAAATTGTTATCAACATTCGGAGCAATAGTGAAACTTAAACTGTATTAATATTTTCTTTGCCGACATATCTAACCAACGCCTATGCTGGTTCAGTAATTAATGAGATCGAGTCTTTTATCCGTAGGGTTAGATACGTAGTAATATGTGCACACATTCGTATGCCAGAAAGTATTTCATGGCGCTGCTTCACGCATATCGCTTCTCATTAAACTGGTAAATGTAGAACAAAATAATTTTTTTTAAATTCGACTATTGGTTTCTGTAGAATGTTTCAGACACTTTTTTTTACGTTCTGTTTTTTTATATATATATTTCTTTTATGGCATGCACGTATCTCCTCCCTGAACCACAATTTTTTTTGAGTGCATGGTTTGTACCTCCCTGCAATACCCTGCGACTGTACTGAGAGAAAATATGAAAATGTTGTCTTCCTAGAATGTGGCCTAGAATTTTACTTTTTTTGGTGTGAGTACAAGAGAGAACCTGTAATGTCACAGGAATTTGGAATTTCTTTTGACTCAATTGTTATGTAGCGACTAGGTTCGAAATATCGGTATCTATTGGAGAGAGAACGGAATTTATTCTAAATGTTTAATGTGGTTCTACAGGAATGAAGTGTTAATCTTAAAAGTTTCTCGTAGTGCTGTGAAAATTTCAAACACTCACGTACACTGGCGCAATATTTATTTTCATTGCTTATTGAACGCGTTTTAGTTTTTTACTTATTTAATTTTTTTTTTAACTCTAGCTTGAAAGCACTGTGACAGTGTAGTGTAGTTGTCGATTGTTTTTGTTAACTGCTGTTCCCGATTTAAGACGTCCAGCTAGAAGCCTGGTCTCCTAACTGGTTCAGGTGAATGAGTTATGAGAGTAAACAATTTGGCCATCAAATAGCGGATTTCTATACGTACACTGTAACAACCGCCTTTAATAAACTTTAGTATCAGTCAGAAATCGCTTTGGAATTGGCGCGATTTCCATGTTCACAACGGAAACTTACGCTAATCTAATCGATTCCATGGTCGTCTGTTACAAACAGGTTACTGAAATATTCTGCGCATGTACGTCGGATTTTAAACTAATGATTGAAGATGAGTACACGAAATGTATTACCCGAAGACAATCACCAACATGTTATATCTCTTATGGAGCGTCCATAAACTACGTGGTACCGTCTGGGGGGGGGGGGGTTGGATGTAAGGCTACGTTGGTTCCTAGTCAGGCCACGTAGCTTTCCATTCATAACATTTTTCACAGATAAAATAAGGTACAGAACACACAACAGCATGTGAATATTTATTTCCTTCATTTAATTATCTCTGTATGTAATTTACAATAGTCTGATGGAAAAAATAGTACAAAATGTCTTATGGAATCAAAAGAGAAAAAAGCTAAGTGGAAGAGGGGTGGGGGGGGGGGGAGGGGGTGTGGCAGAGGCAAAAGCCACGTGGGTGGCAGGGAGGCCAAAATGAAGCTACGAGGTTTATGGCTCTCGCTTAAGACTGAGCACAATAAGGCGAAATAAATTAAGCAGCTAGATATGTTTGTGGATTTTAGCGCAGAATGCAGTTGGTTTGGTAGGTGGGGGAAGAGAGTGCTGGGAGACAAGGAGGGGTGGTGGGAGGGGTGAAGAGATGACCGCGACTCCAAGCTAGCACTTGAATTGAGGACTAGGCAGGTGGAAAAATTATCCCTTGTAATTGAGGTATTCTAACATTGAAGTCAATTAGCCAGACATAAACTGAAAAGATTGATTTGTTGACAGGATGGTACCCGCTTTAAGGTGGTATCATTAAGCGAGCCCATCTGGCCCCTATGCAGAATGGAAGGCGGCCTGCTGAAAAACGGCGAAAACCTCGGCTGGTCATGGGAGACAGTGCGCGAGTCAGTGAAGGCGGGTTTACACGCGACGAATCACTCGCAGTGAAACTGAAGGTGAATTCACTTCACGTTTACATGTATCATCACAAATGAACCATTCAATTCACTTCAAGAAGGCAACAAACAAACTTGTTTGTGTTGGAGTGGATTTAATTTTCAGAAACCTCGCCTAAGGAATTAAAAGTTGCATCGTGCAGAATGGTAACCGAAAAACAGATATTGGTAGGCGAGAAATTGGAGCTAGCGGCGTGGTAGAATAGGTACTGGAAGACAAAATGACAGCTTCGAATGTGTGAATCACAAAGAGTTTCCATCAGAAAGTTCACCGCTCATTACAAGACAGGACACTGATGGGAAAATGTTTTCCGGTTAAACTGAAGCTAGAAACAAATCTCAGGTCTCTTGCAGCTGGTAACTGCTTTGAAACACATTCACATAGAAACACAATTTACGCCACATTTTTCTGATTTTAAAACTTTAGTTAATTCGTTAGAACACCTGGTTCGGATAGTTTTAATTTTGTACTTGTCTTCTATTGAAAAATGGGAGATTCGATTCTTTAATCATGTCCTCCGTAGCCCTAAGATATTGCCTTAACCCAGCTGAAGGTTCTGTACCGGCCGCAGGGTTGCCAAGCCTTACTTGGACAGAGGTCGCATTTGTCGTACTTTTCAAAGATGCTTCAGCTCAGGATAAACCAGCCGACACCACAACTGCAGACCAACGTTTTGTATAACCATTAATTCACGTGCTTGGTACATCCCGGCACCGCTCTCTTCAGTAAATGCGGCACATTCGCTGCCATCTGCCCAACTAGTCTTTCCCAACTGAGTTTATTGTTAAAATAGTATGTTAGTATATTTACACTGAATGGCTTTCTTACTGCAAGTGTATAACAGTACAAAACCTTTAATTTTCAACCTGTGTATCTAATAAGCTGACTTGCTTTTTATGTCCATTCCGCCTTAACCTACCCAAGTAAGTTCCAAGTTAGGTCACGTAGGTTTCCTTTCATAACATTTTTTACAGCTAAAATGAGTTACAGTACTCACAACAGCATGCGAATATTTATTTCCGTCACTTAATTATCTCTGTACGTAATTTACGATAGTCTGACAAGAGAAAACAGCATAAAATGTCTTCTGGAAACAAAAAGGGAAAAAAAGCTTCGTGCTGCGTGGGGAGGGGGGAGGGAGGTTAACAGGAGGCTAAAATGGGCTACATGGTTTATGGACGCCCCCTAATACGTGACAAATAAAGCAGTCACTGCGGAGCCTCTACGTAGGGAGCGTCCACAAAGTACGTGGGAGAGTTGGCTGGAAAGCTACGCAGGGCTCCTTGGTAGGGGGAGGGGGTTACCAGCCAGGCCACGTAGCTTTTCATTCATTTTATTTGCACAGTTAAAATGAGGTACAGAACACACAACAACATATAAATTTTTATTTCCGTCAATTAATTATCTCCATACGCAATTTACAGTAGTCTGATAATAGAAAACAGTACAAAATATCTTCTGGAATCGATAGGGAAAAAAGCTGCGTGCTATGTGTGTTAAAAGGGGAAGGGGGGTAGAGACAAAAGCCACGTCGAGCTACGCGGAATGTCCTCCCGAGCTATTTTATGCCTTGCTTTCTGGGAGGGGGGAGGGGGGAATTGGGGTACAACAGAAGGCCAAAATAGAACTACGTGGTTTATGGACACTCCCTTAAGAAATAATAACCAGTAAGTATCCCCTGCGTAGTCGAATAAAAGAAGACGCAAACAAATTGTTAGAACAACACCACTAAGAAAACAAATCATACTCGCACTGTTCGCAGTATACAGCTATGTGAATACCTAATGTAAATTTTAGAAAATAACTTTTTATAAAACTACTGTTTTGAATTGGTTCATTCATTTTGTGAAGTTTGTAACTAAATCATCTGTTTGGCAGCCTAAGTAAAGTGATATTACTCACCGTAACTAGGCACTTTACTGGGAAAGACAGATCAACAATTACCGAGCCTTAACAATTACACTCACAGCTTTCTTGCTGAATGTTTAGAAATCTGATACACCTGTATTGTTTGTAGAAAGTGATTTTTCGTACAAACCTTTTTTCTTCCTTCATACGTAACGAAAATCCAAAATTAGACGTCTCGCATTTTAAACAGGCGATGAACATAAATGCAAAGAAGAGTCAGATTATTGTATACATAAAATAATAAAGATTGATTATGATTATAAGGTGGCGAAAGAATTGCTTGCTGAAGACTTGAAGTGTAAATATCTTGGTATTACGTTTGATAACAAGCTTAACACTGGGCAGAACACATTGGCCAGGTAGCAGGAAAAGGTTTCAAAATTCTGCACTTGTTGGAGAGAGTGATGAGGGGATGCACGAGAGAAGTAAAGGAACTGGTTTACAAAACTTTGTTCAGACCATTGCTCGAATATGGTAGTGTAGTATGGGATCCACATTTTGAGTATCAAATACAGGAGTTGCTGCAAAAAAAGGGCTGTTAGATTTGTTTCTGGAAATTATCGCAGAATGCAATCAGTGACGGATATGATAAAGGAGCTGAAATGGGATTCATTGCAAGACAGGAGGAGGATGAGGAGGATCATGGGTACGAACAATTTTCCTGCCAAAATAAATAACCTACAAATTTAGAATGTTAACAAGCTGCGATCACAATAGACTTTTCCGAGGCGTGGAGTTCCACGAGAAGTCCTTCATCAGATTCAGTTTTGAGAAAGTCGTGTCTGATGTAATTACAATAGGCCTATGTATTTAAAGGCGAGTATTGCTCTGAACCTGTTTGAGCAATTTACGTAAATAAACTCATTCATCTTTTGACGTTTCATATAAAAAGTTATTGAATTAAAATGTGTATGCCTGCTCCAGTCCCTAAAACCCATATGTACTAGCAAAGAAAGGCAAGAAAAGAAATGTCGTATACAAAAAATGTATTAATAATAGCTATAAAACTGAATACAAAAACAATTTCATTTGGCACAATGGGCAGCAGGGCTTAGCCAGAAATGAAAGTGACAGTAGTTGGGAGATCCATATGGGATGCATTGATAAAACACCAAAGACTCGGCGAAGTTTGTCCCGTTCAGCTAATATTCAATATACTGCTGGCCCGTTTGTACACAGATTTAGAGAAACCTCAGTCCGTCTCTTTAATCGGTGTTTGAGCTCTTCATCCAGATTATATATATATTATTTGTGTGTGTGTATATAAAGTCACATAAAATATCAAAAGTGTAGGCAAAAGTACATCTAGAAAAGAAGTAGGGGACCCCAAAATCAAACTTCGCAGGGGGCCCCTGGTGAAGAGGGTCATGGGAGTGTACAAGTCGTATATTGGCGATGAGGCATGCAAAGATATTGGTGTAAGAATTAAAAGTAATGCATGGAAGGGAAACGATTACCGTGACCACAAGCTGACACTCAATTTCAGGCACAAGGGTGTAAGAAGATTCTCTTTTTTATGTAAGGAGCTCAGGAATTGGAATAAGTTACCAAGAGAAATGATGAACAATTTACCAAAAACGTTGAAAGAATTTAAAGTGAAAATTTGTAGACGCCAAATGTAGGTGGGTGCAGGAAAGGGGAAAGATAGGTGTGTAGGGAAATTCCGTCGCAATTTAATTAAATATTAAAGACTGAACCCCCGCTTCTGATGAATTCTTAATTTGGAACTACGTACATATTCTATTGCTTATTAATAACTTAATGTTTAGGCCTCAGAGTACAACATGTGCTACTCTACTGAATATTTCAATTAAGAATCTACACATTTTAATCACAAACTAAACAGTTAATAAATTTAGAAACACGCAACAATTTCTACATTAATTTGTTTTTGCAAACAAATGGTATGCTAATATAATTCATTACTGACTTTGTAACGCCTTATCGTATTTCATTGCAAAGATATAACGCAAAAACAAACAAAAATTCGCGTCTTTCCATTTACTAACACCCTTTCTCCGAAATGTGGAATTTTAGCACACGCGCACTTGTAATTTGATAATGGTGAACCAAAAATTGTGATAAAAAATTCCGCAACAAATAAGAAAATTACTGCAAAGAGTGCTGTATGGAAAGGATGCCCCGTATGATGACTGCTGGTTTAAAACAAGTGTGAAGTACTGATATTATTATCGCACGCCCAGTACGTAAAATTACAGAATGTATACATTTTTTGTGCGGCCTTTCGTGATTTGTGGATGCCAGAGGCAGGTGCGCCAACATTGGAAAAATAAAAGCCGGACCCCTGGGGTGAAGTTAAAACTCTGCAACGGTTAATAAACATCCAGGCAGACCCCATCTGCGGATTAACTCGCGGCTTCCATTATCTCCATGATAAGATACTCCGACAAAGAGAAAAACACCAACTGCGATTCGAAAGCACAAAAAAAAACTGAGGGTTGTGTATACATGTGTATTAGTTTGAATTCACTAAAAACAACTTTAAAATCTCATAAAAACTATTTTAAATATCATTTAT
This sequence comes from Vandiemenella viatica, assembly GCA_031002005.1. NCBI lineage: Eukaryota > Metazoa > Arthropoda > Insecta > Orthoptera > Morabidae > Vandiemenella > Vandiemenella viatica. The sequence continues at coordinate 9,833,452 of CM061918.1, forward strand.
TAGTAGTTTTCGTAAGTTGTCTTAAAAAGTCATATAAAAAAGGAAACGCGAAAAAAAAAATATTTTGTATCCTAAGAAAATTTTGAAAATCTGAAAAAGTATTGCTCGGTTCATGAATTTGTCCATTTTTATCGAAAATAATTGTCTACTGAAATATAAAAATTGTTAGTATTACTAATTTACGAACAGCATAGGTCGCAGAGGGACACCGAGCGTGTTGGGTGACCATTCGGAAGGACCGCGGATCGAATCCCCGTCCGGGCACCCAGATTTGGGTTTTCCATGGTTTCCCGAAATCACGCCAGGCGAATAGCGGGATGGTTCCGTCATAAGGCCATGGCCGAATTCCTTCCCGTTTCTTGTCTCCAGTCCCATCCCGCCTCTAATAACCTCGACGCGACGAGGCGTAAAGCAGTAAGCAAAAAGAAACTGCCGGGTCAGGCTGGGAGGTTACGATACCGGCTGACTGCGCGACTGACCAGCCATTACGACCACAAGATGTTACTTATAAAAGCCTCCTCCTTCCACCAAACAAAATTTGATGGCTTGAAGAACTTTGAAATTTTCCAAATCCAAATTGCGCACGTATTTTAGTGCACATCTAGAGTTTTCCCTTTATGACCCATGGACCAGGTTGTTTAAAATTTAGTCGTATCTGCTGGTCAGCGAAATAATAAAATAATAATAATAATAAATCCCTGCGTTTATATGAGCAAAGTGCCAATACAATCAACTAAGGAACTTTAAACTTTATTAAAATCCTTCCTTGTTGCCAAGTATTAAAGGACAATTTTAAACAACATGAAAAGAATAGCTAAATCCCGGCAGAGGTAACAACAACGGCAAAAGATTGTGATGGGCGAGGTCTCCTCGGATACCCTACTGCTTCTGCAAGCACTCAGCATATCAGCCATTAAATAGACTTTTCCAACACAGGACGTAAACAAACAAATCTTTGTAAAAATAAAGCTGAGAATACATGGTGTTATTTGCCGCGCACCTCTGCGATGTGAGCACTTTGTGTGACTGACACACGAGTTCAGTAACAACTCCGGCATCCGGTCAGCTGATGCTAGTAGAACAAACTGAACAGTTAGTGGATTGATGCTGAACCTTCACTCGCGATGCGTTACTTAGTCTAGTGTTACGACGGGTAGTTCGGTCTGATCTACTACCTCACCTGTTAGGATTAAATTAAAAGTCTCCAGCGCAGTAAATAGGCCGGCACTGCTATCTGGCTCAGAACTGTTCAGCATAGCTTCAAACTGCTAAATCAAAAGACTGCAGGTCATACAAGATAAATATCTAAGACTCATCACCAGAGCCCCGAGGTACACAAAGGCTCACAGACTACATTAAGGACAAATCGACATAATTCTTTCAGCAAGCACATTCTTCCCCCCACCAAATAATCCAAGACTTAGGACAAACTGAATATCAACAGCAATACAACCAATCAGTTGCGACACTTGCCAGAAATTACAGGGTCTGACAATAACACCATACTGAAAAAAGAAATAACACCAAGTCTTCCATAAAATAACCAACCCGAAATCCCCTATTCCGTCGTAAGTTTGAGAGCTACAATGCTCTGGCACTTTAGAAACTATATGGGCGCGACCAGCCACGTGTGTGTCTGTCAGTCTGTGTGTCACCTGATGAAGACAGCGGCGCCAGCTGTCGAAACGTCGTTTGTTGGAGACACTGTTCCGTGTGATGACGTCACGATCGCAGCACTCGACTGTCTGCACTGAAACTCCAAAGCTAGCTTCCGATGAGAGATTCCCAGTTCCTCTCGTTTTTAAAAGCTGTACTCCGAACAAGCGTGGCTCCAGCTTCGTGTTAAGCCGCGAGTGAGCATGCGGCCCGAGAAGTAGGGCCCCCAACAGCAGCGAGCCACTGCGTTCCCACCGCGAACCCAGGGAACCAGTCTGTGTGTCGAGCGCAGTGCAATGGTCAACCAGTCATTGTTGCACTCCTCGAACAAGAAAAGCAGAAATCCAACTTACTGAGATTAGCAGGATACAATTTCTTTAAAAATTGATTGTTAACTTACATTAACTCAAACAAAAAGAACCATTAGTTAAATAAGAAATCACCCGTTCCAGTAACTTATTTTTTTAAAAAATTGTTGCCTTTTCTCTTCGGTAGGAACCTTTGAGGCTTTCAATCTTTGGAAATTTGCATAAGGTCAGAAATTTCATTCCATGCATCTTCAATTTTTAAATTATTATAATAAAATTCATCCTTGGGGTAATACCCACTAAGAGCAAGAGAATTATCCTGAGAAATTTCCATATTTATCAAACCAAAACAGTAACAGTGTACACAAATTAAGCAGGAGACACGTGACTCGACAGCAGATGAGAGGAGGCAGGCGGCTCGTATTGTTGGGTTCGACCTCAGCCACTGAGCACATGCTCAACTCCCGGGTCGTGCTGAGGCTCTGCACACACGCGAACACAGGCTCAACCGGGGTGTGAGCGGGACACGCCTAGCTCTGCGGGTTCCTTCACAAGGCCGCGGCCGTCCTCCTTCCCGTCGCCTGTTGCTTTAGGTCAGGCTGGGCTGGGTGCAGCGGTCTCGTACGTTAAAATGCCAAATCGGTAGAAAATACAACCCAACTAACCGCAATTTGCACAACAAGGATGTCTGTCTGTTTGACACCAATTTGACTACCAAACTTGGGACTCCAAGACTTGCCACCAACTAGACGCCAATCGTCTGCCGCAACTGGACCAAACGTTGGAGAGGAAATTTTGGTTCCAACCTGCATCCAAACGTGGGCTTTATTTGATCTACTTTCTATCTTTGTATTGTACAAATTGAAGTCATTTGATGCCAGTGAGGGTATTTTTTCAAGTTAAAATATGAAATATAAGTTATTTAGGTTCATTTAAGTTCATTTAAAACTTCATTACATTACGTTAATTTAAACTTCTTTATCTTTGTCAAATAATAGGAACTTGCAGCATAAAACTAACACGAGAATTTTTATATAGAAATTCGATATCACGAATAAGCACTAGTCAGTACTAGTAAAACACAATGAAAGCAAAGTAAACAAAACCAACAGACTTAGTAATTTGTGATACGTTTACGGCGTTGTTTAACATAAAAACCTAACGTCCATCAAACAGAAATACAATCATAAATCAACCTAATTTTTTAAATATTCGGTGGCAGCAATTAGCTCGGGAATCCCCTAAAAATGTCGAGAATGTAGGGCTAAAGGGTATTTCCCAAATCATATCGGGAACATTCCGCAATACCTAGCATATAATCGATCCAGGAATTCCCCGCAAAACATTGACGAAAACAGTTTCCAACTTAAAAGTGTGAAATAAGCAAGAAATCCGGGAAAATTTCCTTATATTAACAGCAATCGTTTCATTTCGGTAAGAGAGACCCAATATCGGTAGAAATACCGAAAAATCGGTAACTTCGAGAGCTGTGGCTGGGTGGGAGAGGTCTTGCATAGCAGCCCGCCTGGGAGCAATGAAACAAACAACTGCGGTCAGCTCTACTGGTTACTGTTCAACAACTTCCAAATATAACTGGCGCCGCATTAAATTACACACTTTCGGCAGAACAATTGATGAAGTGTGAATTAAGTCTGAGTTATGCATAATATGCTACCAATAACTGGGTCTAGTTCTTATCCACGTACTGGGGAATGAGACTGAAAATATTTTTACATTTCGGGAATAGATTTAGAAGCTTAGTGTTCGTAGACTGTTCTAATCAATTAGTTTGAAATACTAGAAGGAAGGGGACAAGGAACGGGAAGGATTTCGGCCATGGCCTTTTTGAAGGAAGCATCCCGACATTTGCCTGGAGTGATTGGGGAAACCATGGAAAACCCAAATCTGGATGCTCGGACGGGGATTCGAACCCGCGTCCTCCCGAATGCGAGGCCAGAGCGTTAACCACTCACCCACCACGCTCGGGGAGAAGATATGGAGAAGGAAATATGGGGGCCAATGGAAACAAAGGAATTTTTGTATTTAAATAAGGGGGAAGAATGTGGGAAACACTGTTACCGCTAGGAGATATATATAAAAGAAGTTATGTAGCTACTGGGTCAGCAATATCTTGTAGATGATATTGACAACGCAGTAAAGGTATCTGCAGGGAGATACGAACAGAAGAGAGTACTGCAAGGAAGACAGGATTAGAAGAAAATACATTCTACAAGACAAAGAAATATAGAAGATGGTGGACTGTGCAGCTATGCCGGCGATTGCAGAATGGGAGCGGGTGAGATCAAAGCAGAAAAAAAAAAAACCACTAGTGTGTGGAGAGAATAGAATAGAAAGCAATCTCGTAAAAAGAATAATTCGGTGTGGTCCTAATGACCCGGTGACAGGGTTTCTATTGGCCGCACATTTCGCCCCCTGTCGTAGCCGTCTTAACCTAACCCGGCAAACCTACCGGGTAGGGGGGACCTACAGTTTAACGTGGAATCCGAACCACTGAAGCGTCCTGGGAACTTCACATTACACAGCAAGCTGCGCTAGAGGCGAAGGTCGGGTTAAGTGCCTATGACAATCCCCGCCGAGACAGGGGTTCGAACCGGGGTCCTTTCGACCTCCAGTCAGACGCCTTAAGCACTGAGCAACCACCCCGCTTAAGAACGTCGTGGAGACCTGTACGAATACAAGATGTCAGTATACTATGTAATACAAAGAAACGATTTGTTCGTTCCTCATGTCAGTCTGTGCAATCCGACCCTGCTTGATAAAGACAATGGAGAAAAATGCAGATTTACAAATCAGATACTTTTCAAAAGAAAGAAAGAAACGTAATGTATGTTTACGGTATTGCGCCAGTTGATTAGTGGTGTGTTGTGGCCGAGTTGCTCACTGTACTTGAGCAGCTACTAGCGAGCAACTTTCAGCTCAATTCGCGTGATGAAGCGTGGGAAGTTCCAATCTCAGCCATCCTGATCTGGGTTTTCCATAGTTTTCCCAGATCACTCCACGCGAATGCGGGGATGGTTCCTCACAATAGCCCATGGGCGCCTCCTGCCATATCCCTTATAACCCTTCCAAACCATAACCGTTTTCGATAGGTGCAATGCACCCTCCGCCACACACTTTTAGTGAATCGCGGAGTAATAATAATAATAATAATAATGATAACATTTAGGTATGAGGAAGCTGCCGGCGCGTTGGGTGCCGCGTTTGCTCACATTAGACCAAAAACGTGTTCGAATTAACATTTCCAACGCTCTGTTGGCGCAGTTTAGGCGTAATAAATCCGAGTTTTGGCGCAGATTAATTACTGTAGATGAAACTTGGATACACCATTATACGCCAGAAACAAAAATACAGTCCAAACAGTGGACTGCAAAGAGGGAACCGGCTCCGAAAAAAGCAAAAACCGTTTTTTCGGCTGGGAAAGTGCTGGCGACTGTTTTTTGGGATAGTCATGGAGTTATTTTAATCGATTACCTTCAAAAAGGAAAAACCATTACAGGAGCATACTACACATCATTACTTGACAAGCTGAAGGCAGAACATGCGGAAAAACGGCCACATTTGCAGAAAAATAAAATCCTGTTTCACCAAGACACCTCAGCGGTTGCCATGGCGACAATTCACGAATTACGGTTTGAACTGCTTGACCATCCGCCTTACTCACCAGATCTAGCCCCAAGCGACTTCTTTTTGTTCCCTCATCTAAAAATTGCGCTCGGAGGATAGAGATTTTCGTCAAATGAAGAGGCAATCACCTTCGTGAACAATTATTTTGCAGAGAGAAACGCCGAGTACTATTTGGACGGGTTAAAGAGATGGGAGCATCGCTGGGAGAAGTGTGTAGAGTTACAAGGAGACTATGTTGAAAAATAAAAAATCAGAAAAAAATGCCTTTTATCTTTGTTAGGTCGGGAACTTTTCAGACCACCCTCGTATTTGACGGAGCAGCTGGACGCTCTGTGACGTCACGAAACAGCTACCGGACAAATTTCGACGGGGTTTTCAAAATTTGAAATCTCGGGATCTGGCGTCAACTCACGTGACTACATGGTATCTGATCTTAACAACACAGTTCTTTTAGCTCCGTATTTCGTTCAGTTTCTGTAATTTCGCAAGGATAGGAATTCAGTTTGGGCATGCGAATAGTATGATACCTCACCCCGACCGTCCTGAAGATATTTCATTTAGGGAGCGTACATTAATTACGTGAGGTATTATTCCGGAATTTCGGACCATTCCCCCCTCTAGTGAGATCTAGCCGGACCCCCTCCCCCCACTCTAAGATAACGTGAGATTTTCACGGGACCTTGTCCCCCTTTTTTTTCTTTTTTTAGCTCTGCTGCTTCCAAGGGCGGGCATACCCGCGTCGTCCGTGACGTTTGTGGATCTTTTTTTTCCGTCGACCCCCCCCCCCTTTTAGAATAATTTTAAACTAGAAACTCTTCCATTTTAGAGCGGTACACAAGCTGGTATGTGATATCTGCTGAGTAGCTACGCGCGTTAAGACGTTTTATTTTCGTGCTAAAGGTTGCAGGTTCGATACCTGACCGGGACAAAAAAAATCTGCTTGCTGGTTTTTTTTTTTTTTTTTTTTTTTTTTTTTTTTTTTTTTTTTTTTCTTCCTATTAATCGATGTTGTGAAATTACAAATTTATTTTGGCAAAAAATCATCAGATTAAATTTCGACTTTTCGTGATAACGAACTTTCGATTTGCTCTTGGAATTCTGTTAACTTGTTAATTCGTTGACTGGTTGGGCTGTTATGCGGGATGTACTGTTGTGTAACTTCGATGACTGATGTCTCCCGCTTTCCCTTCACGCTGAGAAGACAAGATTTAAGTGTTTTCGCATTGCAACAACGCACAAAAGCAGCCTATTAGTCGCAAGGACCAAATTGTTTGTACAAAGATTGTTACACTTCAAACTCTGACAGCACGTTAACAGTAACGAGTTGATCCACCACGCCACAACACTATGTACATGTCGCCACCCGAGAGATGTGTACCACATGATTACAAACTGGGCGCACCACTCGCTGTCTGAAATTCGCTTATACCACTTCGCGTAGCTTCGTATTTAACGTTGAAATACTGTACTTAACGGATTTAGCCTCACCACATTGTAACCAGGGAAACCACTGACCTGCGTTCCGCGTTGGCGCCCATTACAGTCCCGTATATCAGATCCGAACTTGCCTTTCCGTCAGCGATAGTGTGGCACTAGATCTTTCTAAGGCATTTGAGAGAGTGAGCTATAAAACAGTTTCAAATTAACTGATATCTATTGGATAGGGTAGAGGAATTCTTAAAAACCACAAAGCAAAGTGTTAGAGTAGGAAATGCATTATCGAGGGAGGTGGAAGTAAATATGGGAGTGCCACAGGGTTCTGTATTGGGACCGTTGCTGTCCATTATTCTGATGAATGAAATTCTTGGGTTACGGTCAGAATCTAGGTATTTTGCAGATGATATAATGGTATACAATAGAATCAAAACAGGTGTAGACTGTGAACAGCTGCAGGGTGACTTGGATAGAATATCTAACTGGGTAGGTCAGCATGGAATGAAGAGAAATGTCAAGAAGAGTCAGCTTATTGGGTAAAACTTAACTTAGTCCACAACCCGAAGCTTTGTTAGATCCTCCCGAAGGAGGCATACTAAGCCATTGTGTCAGAGGTAGGACCTTTCCTCTGGGACCTACAGTTTAACGTGGAATCCGAACCACGGAGCAGCCTGGCGTAGCTCATATGAATCAAACACAACTCTCAAAATTTCTGCGCCTGTCGGGATTCGAAACCGGGAACGGAGAACCGAACATTTAGAAAGCAAGTGCCTTAATCACTGAGCCACCAGATCCAGATAAAAAACTAAAGGTGTATTATGATTATAGGGTGGGGTCAGAATAGCTTGTTTAAACCTTGAAGTGTAAATATCTTGGCATAACGTTTGATAACATACTCAATTGGGCGGAGCACAATGGGCAGGTGGTAGGAAAAGGTTACAAAATCCTTCATTTACTGGAGAGGGTGATTAGAGGACGTACCAGAGAAGTTAGGGAGTTGGGTTGCAAAACTTTGGTCAGACCATTGGTTGAATACGGTGGTGCAGTTTGCGACTCACATTTTGGTTATCAAAGGTTGGAAGGTGTGCAAAGAAGAGCAGCTAGATTTGTTGGTGGAAATTATCGCAGGACCCAGTCAGTAACTGATATGATAAAGCAGAAGGATTGGAACTCATTGGAGGAAAGGATTAGGGTGAAGAGAGTGCTAGGAATGTACAGGGCATATGTTGGTGATGGAGCTTGGAGGGATATTGGTCAAAGAATTAGGAATAGTGCATGGAAGGAGAAGGCGACCATGACCACAAGCTGGCGCTCGATTTCATGCATAAGGGACTGGGAAAATTTTCTTTTGTTGATAAGAGTGTTAGGGTTGGAACAAGTTACCAAGTGATGAATAATTTACCAAAAACGCTTAAGGAATTGAAAATTAAAATTTGTAAATCGGAAAAGTAAATGGGAGAGGTATTTACAAAAGAAATATATATATATATATATATATATACATACATACACGGGTAATTAATTGACTAGGGAAGTTGGCACCGGAGCGTTAGCTCCATCGCAATTAAAATTAATAAAAATAATTTTTTTAGAAGCCCAGAGCCAGAACAATTAATGAAGTGAAATCCACATTGTTAATGACAAACAACTATGTAGCGTACCTTGCCCTAACCCTTACCGCCGCGCGTCCTTTAGGGTGTTTTGATTGGCTTTGCAAACTCTGCTTAGTTACCGTCCGTAAGTAGAAGTGGTGGTCACTGTGCGCGACATTTCTCGTCACGTAGCGCGCCACCGGCAGCCGGGCTGGACGTGTAACGTGACGTGCGCCTGTCCGCTGAGGGAGCGGGCGCGTGCTGGCATGGTGCCTCCTGGGAACAGCAGCTGCGCCATGGACTCTCTGGACGAGCTGCTCGCCAAGGTAAGAGCAACGACAGCACACTGCTAGCAGGTAACCACGTGCCTGATACGACGTAACCACACCATGTAAAGCGCAACACGAGCGTGTACGCAAAAACACAAATTATTTTTTTAAAAGCTATGTATTTTCAAATTTTTTACCAAACAACCTCGTCCCCTTCAAAATACTCTCCATTACAACTAATGCATTTTATGTAGTTATCTTCAAAAATGGCTGAAAGCTCCTCCCTCTTTTTTTACTTGACCTCTTCAATGTTGTCAAATCGGTATCCTTTCCTGCCCCTTTTCATGCTTGCAAAAAAAAAAAAAAAATTCGCGCGGAGGTAAGGCGAGCAAGGTTGGTGGGACAGCGGAACCATGCCATTTATAGCCAAAAACTGCCTATCAGAAATAGCTTTGTGTGCAGGTGCATTATCTTGGGTCTGCCACAAATCGGGTAGTTTTTGATGAACACTGTTGCATAATCTTCTTAAAACTTCCAAGTATAAAGTCTCATCGACGGTCTGACATGGTGGAACAAACTCTGAATGAACTACGTCCATGGCATCAAAAAAGAAAATGAAGATTGTTTTGATGTTTGATTTGATTTGATAATATTTTCTTTGACGGGGTGACAATGACGTCTTCCATTGGCTTGACTGTTGCTTTGTTTCTGGGTCGTCACCTTAGCACCATTACTCATCACCAGTAAAGAAGACCTTCGACAAAAAAAATCTGGATCACTTTCAAGCAGTTGCTTCAAAGCACGGCATGTTTCAACTCGACGTTCTTTTTGATTGCCGGTCAGACCAAGAGGAACAAACTTGGCAGTAACTCTCTTCATTCCCAAATCTTCGGTTAAAGTTCGCTGAACCGAGCTCCAAGGTAACCCACTTATCTCCGACAGTTGATCAGTTGTCTGTCAACGGTCTGAGAGCACAAGCTCTCGAATTTTTTCAACATTTTTGTCGATTCGGGCAAGTGATTGACGTCCAGAACGAGGTTTGTTATCAAGAGACAAGTTCTCCATTTTTAAACCGAGCAAACCACTCGTACACTTGTTTTTCCCCATAGTGTCATCTTTGAAAGCTGTTTTCAACATTAAAACAGTTTCAGCAGCGTTTTTACTGAATAGAAAACAAAATTTCACAGTTGTATCTTGTTCACTTAACTTGCCATCATAAAAAACGAAAAAATAACAAAACAGCACTAGCATAAGCAATATCTGCAGATTAACAGAACAAGCCAGGTCGACAACACAGGCGGCACTGAACTGGTAATGAGTTGAACTATAAACGCCTAGCGGCAGAAACGCGTACTACTCAAGCTCCGCCCACGGCAATGCTATTCCGGTTATTTTTGGGTACCCCCTCGAATTCTGTGATCCAGGAAGTAGTTGTATTGCCAAATTATTAGCACGATTAACTAAGAGGACACACAGTCCGCTGTTTTCAGTGCCAGCGGTATGGTCACACTACATCTTGCCGGAAAAATCGCAAGGTAAACAATACAATCAAGTTGAGATTTGTTTTGATTCACGTCCAGCTTGCACGGGGAATACAAGACAACACGAGGTGAAATGGCTTATTGTGTTTTAAACAGTGAATTGTTCAAACTTGATTATGAAAAGTTACTGAAAGTTCTGCTTCGCCAGGGAGTAACTATTAGCATCCATTACAGGAGTGTTGATGAAAGTGTCCATTAATTTCTGAAGGTCAAGCCACACTAGACCGCACCAAGACCGCACCGTCACCGCACCGACACTTTGCTTATTATTGTCGCTCACTGGATTGAAGTGATTTCAAACGACACCGCATGTCTACCGCCATTCGGCTGAGTGTCAGCCGACATTAGTTTGGTTTACTTTTTGGCGGTGCGTTCCGGTGTCGGGCTGGTCCATATAGAGAAGTGTATAGAAAGAGTTCCGAGGTCCTTTACTACTAATTGTTTTAGAAAAGTGTCCTTTTTTCAGCATCACTTCAGGTTCATCAGATGTTCGTAAAATGTACGGTAGTCCTTGCATGCTCGCATTAACAAATCAAAGGTAAGGCCTGTAAAAATTGCATCCAAGATCCGGATTTTAAACCGGGGACCTTCCATACTTAATATAGAAGCACTAAAATATATGTATTCAATTATATAAAAGAACATTTGTGTTTTCGGATAACAAAAATAAATTATATAGAAAAAAGTACGTTTATTTTACTATGTTTGAATATTTATTTTTCATTACATCCAGATTTGTCTCTTGACTCAGATGGTTACGGCGTACTATTGGATTACCTGGTTCTAATCCCTGTCTCAGCTGTAATTTTTACGGATCTTAAAATTGACATTCTCCTCTGTCAAAGCTTTGCTTCGTTAATGGCTTGGGCGCTCCGTGGTTCGAATTTCACGTTAATCTGTAGGTCTCGTTTTCAAATTAGTTGACAACGGTAGAGGTGCACTGCGCGGCTGATAAGAAACCCTGTGTCTGGAATTTTTAGATTACATAAAATTATTATTATTTTATATCATCTTTGCGGTCTGCGTTTAAATTAAAATGCATAATAATCTTATTCTTTTTTGTTAAAATTAAAATATTGAGTGAATCGAAAGGAATGTCAACGAAAACATACACGTTAATTGTGAAGTAAGTGACGCTTGACATTTCATTGTGACTATGTTGAGGTGTAAGGGAATCTTTCAGTCCAGTACAGTGTGACGATCATTTGTTATAACTGCCTTGGGATACTATTTTTGTGCATAAGAGATCAAACAGTGAGGAGATAATTGGAGTCAGGCCAAAAAAAGGTATTTTAACATACTTTATTACTTTTGCAGATGATAAAGAACTCCTACGGAAAATAGTGTACAGTACTCTATAATAATGTATTGGTGGTAACCCTAGCTGCGATCCCCAAATCACTTTTAAAGTAATTTTTAACATTAATTCCTTGAAAGAAGCAAGTGTATACGTTAAAGGAGACTGAAAACCGAGTAGGAACCCTTCCGTCACACGGAAGAAGTATGTTCCAGTGTGGACGCGAGGGGTGGTGAGCCGGTACTCGGCCTAGTGTCGGTGCGGTCTAGTGTGCCCCGATCTTTATTCCCCCACATGAGCGAATCATCGCTAAAAATTCAAACATCTGAACCTAGACAAGTTGTTCTGCCACAACCAGTAAGGACGTAGCTAAAAATGTATTGCAACGGCGTCCATCCAAACGCATCTACCGCCCGCTTCGCACGCCAGCGACCAGCGAGTACCCGCTGCTTGCGTTCGCCTGCTTGTCGACCGCCGTCCAAGCGGAGTGACGTTCTCTCAAGAATCCTCTCTCCTCGAACCATCGTAAGCATGTAATGCGCACTGACCACAAAGTGTACAATTACGAAGATAAGATATTTTAGAACTGAGAAACAAATGCTGTGAATTTCAGCCTGTAAAATAAGGGAGACTTCTGTGCCTTCTAAATTTGTTTTGCATAGTTTGTTACAATATTTGCATCAGTTTACACTTTTTTCTATTTTGTTACTGTTGTAATTACTGCCCATTGCCTCCATCCTTTCCGAGGCTGAGCTAACTTTTGAAACATGCTCCATCCATTACCGGCTCGCTAGGCCTGTCGTAGCTTCACCGTCGTAGCTTGGCCACCATTTTTCAGGGCTCCTGTAGGGCCTTCACAGCTACCGCTCACTAGGTCCCCACTGCACGTCTATGAGCAGTGTGAGAAGTACGTGCACATAGACAGTAAACATTCAAAATGGTTTCAAACGGAAAGAGGAGTCAGACAAGTAAATGTATTGTAACCTGTCCCGTTTAATGTGTTATTAGATGTAGTAATTGCAGAAGTCCAGGGATACGGAGATACTACAGAGCTGAAGATGATGGCATATACTGATGACATCATAATATGGGAGGAGACAGAGCAGGGTCTGGAAAGAGAATTATGGAAATGTTGGACTTCTATGGAAGAGATGTTAAGGAGGAAAAGACTACAGTGGCTGGGAGATGTTATGAGGATGGAGGAGGGGAGGATGCCGAAGGTAGCACTGCTGAACAGTGGGAAGGGAAGGAGACCAGTTGGAAGACCTCGGGCAAGATGGATGCACCAAGTGAAGAAACACGCAGAGGATAAGGGGGTAGTGGGGGGGGGGACAAATCTTGGAATGACCGCCAGGGTTGGAAGTGCTGGACGACCTGCAAAGGCGGATTGTGATGATGATGATGATGATGTAAATACTGTCGTCACCGAGGTAATTAAAGAAGATTTAACTTAATGCAGGATAATACGTTCCTGTGAAGCGTGTAATGTGTTTGTGTGGCTTTTCGCTCACGTGAGTACGGGGACCGTCTACGTCTGTGTCGCGCAGCTGTTTCATTTCCGGGCCGCCATGTCGCGCTGGTCAGGGCCGCCAACTGCGACGACAGTAAAACTCCGTCGTGGCGGCCGGGCATTTTACGAGCGGCACTGCCGGGAGTTTGGTATTACTGCCCGTCCCCCATTTCCAAGGGGTGAGGGGGGTGGGCTGTTGTCTGTATGAACGCTTTCTAGAATTAATAAACATCGAACTGGTGTCCACCGTAACGAGCAATTTCGGCAAAATGTTGCAAACCAGTTTTCGAAATGTGCAGAACTAGTCCAGTACTATTTTTTAAGAGACTCTGAATTGAATAAACACAGCACTCTGCGAACACGCAGCTGAGCTATACTCGTGAGCTGATAGTTTACAGCTGTCTTCAATCTGGCCCAGCTGTTGCTGTTGCTGTTGCTGTTTGTTGCTGTTGAGTTACTGTGTAGTGCGTTCCTTCGCACATTTGTTCTTCTAAACGATTTAACATAGAAATTTGCTATTGGGCATTGTTTTCGTTCTCTCTAGCATACTCTAGGCACAATTATATTAGACGAGAAAATAATTAAGTGGGTTTTAATTGGGAGTTGGATGGAAATTTATTATAGATAGTATTCAATACACGAAAGAAGTTGGTACTGAGTCCGTAGATCAGTACATCTATCTTGGCCAACTGATCAATATGAATGGCGACTCAAAGTCTGAGATTTACTGACGTATAAATCTGGGCTGGAGAGCATACGGAAGAAATTCCATAGTTTTTAAATCAAACATGCCAATACATCCTACAAAAACAGGTAAATGAACAATGTATAATACTGGTCCTCACATATGCCTGCCAGACTTGGACCCTCAACAGTAACATGAAGCAAAAACTGAAAACAGCCCAGCCAAATATGGAAAGAGTAATGCTAGAGTTTACAAGAAGAGACAGGAAAAGGGCTTTCTACATTCGTCCAATAACCAAAGTTGCATACATCTTAAAAAGAGTCATGACCCAAAAACGGCAATGGGCTGGTCTATTGCTCGCAAAAGAGACGACAGATGGACTACGGCAGTTCTGGATTGTATACCAAGGGACCTGAAAAGAGCAGAGCAAGAGGAAGACCCCCGGATCAGACATACGACGAGTAACAGGCGTGAACTGGAAGAGAGTTGCTCAAGATCGATCAGCCTGGAAGGAACTGGAACAAAACTATGTAGCATTAACATATAAAATTTAGCTCATCTGGCTTAAAGAGGCTGCATCCTGAAACAAGGATTGACAAAGCTGTATAAATAATAATAATGAAAATAAAATAATATTCAGTGTTATGAAATAACGACTATAAATCACCCAACTCTGAAAATTTCATTTAAAAAAAATTATTTGAACGAGGTTGTTTCTAGAAAATTAGTCAAAGATTTCTTTTCAACATTAGGCCTGCACGGTAACTAGACAGAACAGGCAATGTGGTATTTTAAAAATTTCAACCCAGTGAAACCGCCAACCTTATTTTGTAAGTAATTTTCAAACTATCTCTTTTAATCGCTTGCCTCCCGTTTAACCTTCGGCATCAGTGACTGCGCTATACTCTGACAAAGGACACCTTTGACATCGTACGTTCCGAACCTCACGGAAACATGTTGAGAGTAACAAGCGATCATTAACAATACAGTGGTGTGTGTCATTTCCATGTAGAACTCCGTACTTGTCTGCTAGCGCCATTAGTTGTACATCTGTTTTCAAGAGAGGCAAGGCACTTTTGGTCCAAATATTTCAAAGAAACTTGAAACAACCTGTCCACGAAGGATTCATTTGGAGGCAAGTAAAAGTGGAAAAATGACTAAAGAACATACGAAACGTTTTTTAACTTCAGTCCTTGGCGATCATGTAACAAATGAAACGAGCCTATTGTGTGATTCCTGGCCAGGTCATACAGATCGTACCCTTTTAGATGCAACTTTTCCAAACAATGAAGATATTGCCACCGATGCCAAGAAAATATTGCCAAGTCCTTGAAGTTTACTTCTTTCATCATGAAACTTCACTCTGTGATTTACAATCAATTTTTTGCACCAACGTATAAGCCTATGTTGTAATATACTTGGCGAAAGCCAGTTTATGACATTGACGTAGCAACATCATCATTTGAAAATGTAGTTAGTGTGGCTTTTGATATTGGACTGCGTGAATGCGAAAGTGATTTGGAATGTGATAACGTGGCTTTAGTGAGGTGTGTACATTGTTTTCTTCCACTTTGTTTTAACCACTCCATCGAAATCCCGCATCTGTACTTTCAAGACTGATACAAGCACTATCAGGTGTGTGGTACTGCTGTATATGCGTGTTGTGTGCTACATTGATGTACTTTAAGCAGAGACTTTTTGGCACTGTTGATTGGAAATGTAATGATACACTGATGTAATTGAATTACGCATAATTTCCTCATATGGCATTGATATCTTGCTACTTTATTTCCCTCTATTAAAATGTTACTTGAGGCAGAATGCAACGTTTTGCGTGGAAATGACACACACCACTGTTTTGTTGATGATATCTTGTTATTCCAAAGAAGTTACCGTGCGGTTGCGAGCGTTCGAGGTCAGAGGTGTCCCTTGCTGGTAGTAAGCTCGCCCGTTACAACTCCAGCTGGCCCATTAGTCCGTGGTCGAGGCGTCTGAATTAGAGCTGTAACGGAAGCGACATTACGGAAGCGGAAACAGAAGCGGAAGCAGAAGTGTTTGAAAATGTATATTATTTATATTTAATTAAAGTGCCAAGGGTAATAATGTTGTTTATTTCAATAATCAAACCAAATCAATCAATAACTGACTTTTAATTAAGAAATAGTATTTTTCTAAGTACTTAATTAATATTCGAAACTTAAAAGTGGAAAGTTATATTTTAAAAACAAAAACTTAGCTGCCTTTTCTCCTTTTAAACTGCTTCTTCTTACATAATAAAGTAAGGCTGCTCCGCTGAACAACTGTTCGCTGGCAACACTGCTAGGTGGAGCTGATGGTAACAACATGGAAAATTTGTGAGCGTTCATTTGCCACCACTTAAGAGGATCTTCTTTTAATGGAAGTTTTTTTTTCTTTGTTGTATTCCTGTAACACTTGTTTTTCCTTCGCAACGGGTTCTAATTGGTAATAAGGATCATCATCCTCGATATCACTAAAGTTTAAAATAGATTCTAATGAATACCAATGAATGTTGTGGAAATGTCTTATTTGTCGAAGACTGAGATTCTGCGAACTTGCGATAGGTTCATATTCTTTCTTTTTCTCGGGATCAGAAGGACAGTATTCATCTTGATCGATCATCTCTTCTTCATTTTTCTCAGTCATAATTAGAATTAACTGGATTTGTACCTCCTGCTTGGTAATCTCGTTAAAGAATTTAGTCTTATATCGTGGATCCAAATATGAGAAATAATGCATAAATTTTTTGTTAAAATCAATAAATCTGGAATTTAATTCATCCGTAATTTCTTTAATTACTCTTTTGAAATCATTGAAGTGTCAGGTTTTACGTCCTCCGCTTGCAAAGTACTAACAATAACTAGTACGAGTGGTATAACGACGAAATCATTCCTTGAGAACTGCTGAACTCCCTGGTGACTTCCTCAAAGGGCCTGAATATTTTTACATACGTTTACCCAATCATCTGGAGTGATTGTGGCAATTTTCTCTTGGCTGAGGTACAACACAATTGAGTCTTTTAATCGACTGTACAGATGCTGGGGAAGTGATTCGATACATTAAGTATTTGTTTAATGTGTCAAAAATCAATGAAGAATGTGTTCAAAACCAAAGAATAAAAGTGATTTTTTCTATAAAGCATAGTCTACTTTATTTTTTATACACAAATGTACTCCTATTTTTTCCAAAACAAGGGGACAGACCTACCAGTCACACCGATTCAGATTAGTTTGATTTACTTTTAGCTTCCTCTAAACTTCCGTTTTAAAAGATGCAGAAACGGAAACAGAAGTAAAAATTTTGAGGAACTTCCGCACTTGCGGAAACGGAACCAGAGCTCTGTTACACCCCTAGTCTGAATCCCAAACGTTGGGTCGCTTGCGTACCTTCGTTAGTTTTGTGGTCGACTATCTTCTATACTAATATTATAAATGGGAAAGTAACTCTGTTTGTTAAGTTTCTTTGGCTAAACGGCTAATCTGATCGTGATGAAATTTGACAAGGACATGCTATTTGGCATTAGGATGGGCATAACTTACTTTTTCTGCGTAAATAATACATGTCATTTAGTTTTAAAAAATTAACGGCGATAGACAGACGCGTAGGTTGTGTAAGTCTCTGCAGCACTTTCCCGTATAGCAGTCTGGTAGCTCCGTGGTTAATGCGTTTGTCTACTGATCTCTGGTTCAAATCCCGGTGGAAGCAAAGAATTTTAAGAATTTTTTTTGATCGTATGAGCCACGCCTGGACGACCAGTTGTTCGGATTCCATGTTAAACTGTAGATACCACAAATTTAGGGGTCAATGCGTGGCAAATCGTAGGCTGCCTAACAATGCTGTAGGTGTATACTTTTTTACGCTATATTGATCCCTCAGGGGTTGTTACTCTCGCAGTCAGTGTGTGTGTGTGTGTGTGTGTGTGTGTTTGTTTGTTTGTTTCATCTACACTAATAATATTATAAATCCGGAAGGAAGTCTGTCTTTTTGTTACGTTTTGATGACTAAATAGCTATACCGATATTGATATAACTTGACAAGGAAACACTTTCTATCTGTTGGAAGGACCCATGACATTTTTTTTTTTTTTTTCGGTATGAATAACAGTAGTAGTCACTAAATTTAGAGTACTTATCGAATGGTGACAGACAGACGGATGCGTGTGTTAGTCTGTAATGTTACGTCGGTTGCTCAAGCTGTGCTTCTCGCGCAGTCTGTTAGTGTATGATTTGTTGATAAATTTCGTTTAGATACAAAACGTATTATTTAGTATGGATGTCGATCTGCTCTGCACTGTACTATTATTTTGTGTCTGCCTAAAAGTTTCTGGCCATCAGTTTATTTTATCTTCTTTTTTGACATTTCCTGCAGGCGTAAACCTGGCCTAAGGTGTAGCTCTAGGAGAACACGAGCAGATAAAGTTATTAGAACCCAGTAATCGGATGCTCATGCTGAAGAAAGAAGAAATGACCAAGCTGAAATAAAGCTGCTCTTAGTTAACCCCCCCCCCTCCCGCACATTCCCGCACCTTACTTTGTTTTTGTGTTTTTAAATATGTTGGAAATTCTCTTCATGAGACAGGTTCGACGGTAGAATGATATAGTGATGGTTTTCCTGTCATATTATGCCGACTCGATGTTGTTGGGGACCAATCCTGCGTTACTAACAGCTTTCTATACTCAATTGCGGCAATGAAGTTCTAAGTCCACGCGTACGAGCTAGTTGTAGTGTATGAACGAGCTAATTGGTTGGTAAATAAAATGTCTCGCCGCAGTGTGACACCGCGCCTGAGGAGCAGTGAAGGTTTGCTGGCAGAGCTGATGGAAACGTGACGATTGTGTCTCTGCCTCGCTCTCAGAGATCAAAGGAACTAATTTGAGTCTCCTCCTCGCTTCGCCCCCGGTGTTATTTCAGGGCGCACTTCCGCTCCCTCTGTACACGAGTGTTATCTCGTAAGACAGGATCCTGTATATACACCTCAATCTTTCACACGGTTTCGCAGCTTTTGCGAAGCAGTTCAAATGCAAAACACGAAGGGGGATAGAACTCTGCGTCTGTGTGGGAAGGACACGAGTTCGGATAAAGTCGTGGAGGTTGAGGAGCTAGCATACCTTCTCAGCCTGTTGTCCAACGAGTAGCTCGGAGAAAGCAAGGGGAGCGCGACGCCGACCACACCAACTCGATGGTAGTGCCGAGGATTCTGAATCGAATACGTAGCTCTTTCTCCGCGAGTGCGAGCCCAAGTTATCGAATCTTCCAGTTGCGCAGCTGTTAACAGCCAAATTCTACGCCGCGTTGAGCTAAAACATCCGCTGGTTCCTGAGACAATGCGTCCCAATAATACTTGGCCCTCGCGAAAATTGTTTTTTGTTCTGATTTGAAAGTATGCCCTCTTGCATGCACACAAACATTTCTTGCTTGTTCTACCCAACGCTGAACATTATATCTGTCAGTGTAAGCACGCACACATTCAAACTCTCTACCAACCATATTTTTTAATCTTAATTGGAAGTTAGAAATGATCTTGATATCAACATCGTATTTTAAAATCGACTTCAAAAATGAGAAGTTTCTCAATTCTATCTGTGTGTGTGTGTGTTCAATGATATCCTCCCCAACTGAGAACACATTTTAATTATTTTATTATTATTATTATTGAATAGGGTATACCTTCAAAATGGTCCTATGTAAATTTAACTGAGATCCGATTTTCTTTCTTTTTCTTTCTGATGAGGACTTCTGGGATCACGTTCCAATCTCAATTCTTCATACTTTGTTGTTTTTTCTTCCTTTCAATCCAGCATTCCTCCATCATTTCATTATGTTTCTTCCTTCTCTCCTCAGACCACTAAGGAGCAAATTTCTTTCCTCTTCTGCCTTGGATTTTTTTTTTTTTTTTTTTTTTACTTATGGCTCGTCGACGTCGAGGTCGTTAGAGGCAGGATGGGACTGGACTAGGAAGGCCGTGGCCTTTTGAAGGAAGCATCCCAGCATTCGCCTGCAGTAATCTGGGGAAAGCATGGAAAACCTAATTCTGGATGCACGAACGGGGATTCGAGCCGGCGTCCTCCCGAATGCGAGGCCAGAGCGTTAACAACTCACCCACCACGGTCGGTATTGCCTTGGAATCCTTTAGAACTAAATACCTTCTTTCTAGAGACCTCTCTTTCCATAATTTCCTCTGCTCTTACCCTATTTCTTTCGAAATCTGTCTTAAACTCTTGAATCCAGCTGGTTGCTGATTTTTTTCCCCAAAGGTAGTTTGAATATCTTTCTTGTTAATCTGTCATCATTCATTCTATAGATATGTCCAAAAAACAGCAGTCTTCTTTTCTTTAATCATTCTGTTATATTTTCTATGTTCTGGTATAATTCATTATTACTTCTTAATTTCCATAGTTCTGTTGTTTTAACTGGATCCAAGATTTTTCTCATAATTCTTCCTTCTAGTAATTCCAGTTTATCCAATCTACAGTACAACACTAGGTATTTACTAGCATATAGACATTTTCGTTTCACGACAGAATTGTATTGCCTTACTTTAAGATTTTTGTTATAAATTTTTGAGTGATACCACACGCTCTTTCCTCGCAGTGTATCCTTTCTTCTATACGACCGAGCGGGTAACGTTCTGGCCTCGCATTCGTGAGGACACCGGTTCGAATCCCCGTCCGGGCAACCATATTTAGGTTTTCCATGGTTTCACCAAAACACTCCAGACGAATGCCGGGATGCTTCCTTCAAAATACCATGGCCGAATTCCTTCCCGTTCCTTGTCCCCATCCCATCCCGCCTCTAATGACCACGACGTCAACGAGGCGTTAAGCCATAAGTAAAAAAAATAGAAAAGGATAGCGGTTTTATCTAATCCATTTTCTTGAATTATTTCATCCAGGTATTTAAATTTCTTTACTTTCTCTATTCGTTCAAAATTTTGGAGCGTTTTCTTATTTTTTTTAAATTTTGCCGCTCAATTAAGTCAGTCCTTGATTACGGGATTGCGGAAACTCTGAATTCCGGTGTCGATGTTCTATTGGTTCGATACTAACGCTTATCCGACTGTGAATTTGTTCAGTCTGCCAGTAAAGGCCCCTGCCAGGCAGACCTCACACACAACGCGCCTGCACGCCGGGATACATATACGACTCCAAACAGGCGCAGAGGCATCAAAACAAACCAGGAAAATAAATAGAATCATCTAGAGGCTAAGTGGGACCTTTTCTTACAGAGGTCGCCGTACTACCACACAACGGAATTCCTGCGCCAGGCCGCCTATATAAGCGTAGCCGACAGCTCCACCGACAGTTCCGGCCTGACCGCGGAACCAGCGTCAACTACAGAAGACCACCGGAAGTTCGCGAGAAGTAGAAGCCGTCACTCTACCCCGGATCAGGACCAGGCTAAAATTCTCGACGGTCATCTGATAACTGTACCCACATTTGTTTATGGTTTACCAGTTGTTTTGTGTACAGAGTAATAAACCTCAAGGAACCGTTAAGTGTAGTTCACTTCAGTGGCGACAAGGTTGGGATAAGAACTCTCGACCATCATGGCTACGCCAGCAGCACCTACGGAATGGCAACAGTTCCTCCAAGGACTTCTACATCAGTTCACAGCAATGCAGCAGCAATTCGCAGAATCTCAGAGACAACTGATTGCGGAAGTCAGGAATCTCCGCCACCCCACGGCCCCGCCTCCGTTCCCAGCATTCAACGACGACGTCGAGGAATGGGAGACCTACGAGAAGCGCATAAGACAACACTTCGCAATTCATCACATATCCAAAGAAGAAGACCAGCGTGCATATTTCCTTTCCTGGAACCAATCGAAGATGTATGTCTTGCTCACCAAACTTCAGCCACAAGACCCCGACACCCTCACCTTCACGACCATCTGTACGACACTGAATGCATACTACAGACGCCGGTACCATGTCGTCGCGGCCCGCGTCGAATTCTATCAATGCCGGAAGAAGCCCGATCAGACGTATCGCCAGTGGGCGGCCGAACTCCAAGGCCTTAGCAGAAAATGTAAGTTTCAAACTCGTCGTTCCCACGAATCCTACGCCGACGACATGGTGCGTGATCACATCATACAGGCTGCACCAGATGCCGCATTCCGGCATGACGCCCTCAAGTTAGAGGACCCATCCCTGGAGCAGGTCATCGAACTTGCCTACAAATTCGAAATATCTACGGCCGCAGATCGCCGCCTGGAGTCCTGGGCGGATGTGGCCGCAATCCGAACCGACGTAGAGGACACGGAGGACGTCGCCGCCATCCAGAGCTCCCAGTCGCGCTCTTCCCGACACCACAACCGGGGACCGCTTCCTCAGAAGGACATCGAACCGGCCCGTTCCGGCCGGGGCACCAAGTCTCGGCAGCAGCAGCGGATCCCGCAGCGCCGACGCCGCAGCCCGCTCCGCCTGCCCTCCTGCCCCGCCTGTTATTCAGCACATGAGAGGGAAAATTGTCCGGATCGTTGGGCTGAATGCTCACGTTGCGGCAAGGAGGGACACCTGGCGTCCGTCTGCCGCACCAACACCACCAATGCCAATCCCGGCTCTCGCCGCCCAGGGTCTTACCAAGACGGGTTGAGCGGCGCACCTATGGATATCAATCAGGTAGACACTTCCACAGCATCCAAACTTTTTATCGACGTTACGGTCAATGGCAAGCCTCTGTGCCTACAAGTCGACACAGGAGCAGCAGTCTCATTGCTTAATTATACTACTTATGTGCAAATTGGCTCGCCCCCCCTCTCGCCGGCCCCCAAGCGCCTCCTGACATACAACAAACAGGAAATAGCACTCCTGGGACAATTCACAGCAAACGTCATGTATAAGTCTGTACATCGTTCAGTCCCCTTTTTAGTAGTTAACAGTTCTCTCACAGCAGACTTATTTGGACTGGACGCTTTCCGCTTATTCGGATTTTCAATTGAGGA
Source organism: Vandiemenella viatica (assembly GCA_031002005.1). NCBI lineage: Eukaryota > Metazoa > Arthropoda > Insecta > Orthoptera > Morabidae > Vandiemenella > Vandiemenella viatica. The sequence goes on from CM061918.1 coordinate 9,856,350, forward strand.
TAACATACACCTCGTATCTCAGCATGTTCCTTTTCCTGAAGTGGACGCCCTTTGCACCGAGTTTCAGGACCTGTTCTCACCAGGCGTCGGCTGTGCAAAGGACTTCGAAGCATCACTCCAACTCCGGCCGGACGTACGGCCTCGATACTTCCGGGCACGCCAGGTACCCGTAGCGCTTCAACAACCACTTCAGGAAGAACTTCAACGTCTCCAAGACGAAGGGATCCTCCAGCCGGTGCGGTTCAGCCCCTGGGCCACGCCGTTGGTCATAGTTCAGAAGCCAGGACGCCGCTTACGTCTCTGTGGTGACTTTAAAACCACCGTCAACCCGCATCTGCTGGTAGACGACTATCCACTTCCGAGACCGGACGACCTCTTCCGTAAACTAGCAGGAGATCGACGATGACATACAAGAAGCACTGAAGACATTTCCAGTCACGGCCTCAAAAGTCGCTGCAGCCACAGTGGAGGACCCCCTCCTCCGTGTCATCCGACACCACATCCAACACGGTTGGCAAACACGTTCCCCTCCACGCCATCATCAAGACCTCCAGTTCTACTACTCCATCCGCCACCAGCTCTCAGTAGTAGAGGGAGTGCTTCTCCGCACAGAACCAAATTCCACCCCGAGGGTCGTCGTTCCGAGATCCCTACAGCCGACAATCCTCCAAACTCTCCACCAAGGACACTGGGGAATTGCCCGCACCAAATCCCTTGCCAGACGCCATGTATTCTGGATCGGCCTTACCACGGATGTCACGGAGATGGTGCGGCGCTGTACCATCTGTGCCCGACAACTGCCCCGCCCCCCTCAAAAGTTCCTTTCCTGGCCGGCACCGTCCGGACCCTGGGAACGCATTCACCTCGACTTCGCTGGCCCATTCCTAGGCCACCAGTGGCTCTTAGTGACGGATGCCTTTTCCCACTTCCCATATGTCGTCCGTTGCTCCACAATCACCACAGAGGTCACCATTTCAGCCCTCACGAAAATCTTTTCCATCGAAGGATTACCATACGCCATCATCACAGATAACGGACCGCAATTTCGAAGTCGGGAATTCCTATCCTTCTGTACCGCCAACAATATCCAACACCTCCTCACCCCGCCCTTCCACCCCCAATCTAACGGGGAGGCGGAACGGCTAGTCAGAACATTCAAAACCCAAATGACCAAATACACCACAAGTCACAAACTCGAAGAGGCATTGACACTCTTCCTCAGTTCCTATCGAACCACTCCAGTGGGGGCTAAAAGCCCGGCGGAATTGCTGCATGGCCGCCAACCTCGCACTCTCCTCCATCTCCTCTTACCCCCTCCCAAAGTACAGGTACCTTCGGGCCCATTCCGTTTCACCCCGGGCTCCCTAGTCTGGGCCCGCGGGTTTGGCTCCCAGGCCGGTTGGCTTCCGGGGGTCATCCAGCGGCCCCGGGGCCGCCAACTGTTCGACGTCAGCCTGGATGGCCGGGTAGTGCGACGCCATCGAAACCAACTACGTCCCCGCTACCCCACGGCACCGTCCTCTTCCACCACGGCACGGCCATCCACTTCTTCCTCTCCTTCCCCGCCCCCTCCACCACTCCTGCCGTCTAACCGTTGCTCAGGGACAGTTACAGCGCCACCACCGACGCCACAACCTGTCGGTCGCTCCGACACCCTTCAGCCGCAGCCTCTCGACCACCTGCGGGGACCATCTTCAGCGCCCCCCGTACAGCCCCCGGCCATCGACGCCGACGAACCGATGCCGTTAGCTCCACAGGTACCTCCATCACAACCTGCACCACGACGCAGGTCGGCACGCATCGCCAGGGGAACAGCTCCGTACTCCCCCGGAGGTAGCCTTCATAGTCTGCTCCAGGGCGCCGCGGCAGACGACCTCGCAGACGTCGCAGACATCGCTTCCCCCCCCCCCCGGAGGGAGGTATGTTCAGTCTGCCAGTAAAGGCCCCTGCCAGGCAGACCTCACACACAACGCGCCTGCACGCCGGGATACATATACGACTCCAAACAGGCGCAGAGGCATCAAAACAAACCAGGAAAATAAATAGAATCATCTAGAGGCTAAGTGGGACCTTTTCTTACAGAGGTCGCCGTACTACCACACAACGGAATTCCTGCGCCAGGCCGCCTATATAAGCGTAGCCGACAGCTCCACCGACAGTTCCGGCCTGACCGCGGAACCAGCGTCAACTACAGAAGACCACCGGAAGTTCGCGAGAAGTAGAAGCCGTCACTCTACCCCGGATCAGGACCAGGCTAAAATTCTCGACGGTCATCTGATAACTGTACCCACATTTGTTTATGGTTTACCAGTTGTTTTGTGTACAGAGTAATAAACCTCAAGGAACCGTTAAGTGTAGTTCACTTCAGAATTAGATCTCAATTTGACGGCATTAGGTTGAGATCAAATCAAACTAGCCCATCATGCCTTCGTCGCCGTATCATTTTCGGTCTGTTGTGGCATTACAACCTGTGAATAAAAAAAAATAATAATAAAAAAAAGTTTTTACCCTACTGAATGCAACATACATGTCTTTTTGCAAACTTCTTTTTGTATAAACAATGGGTTATGCCTTGTAATTTATATATAGTTAAAACCCTATTCAAAATGGTGGCAGCATTCCGCGCTCTACTTTGTGCTTGGAACGTTATACGAGCAGGTGAAATTGCTACGCATCCATCATTATTTTTCGTTATACCAGGGTGGGCCATAAACTAATGCACCACATATTTTTCTTCAACAATTATTTATTGAACACAATGAAACTTGTACACAGGAAAGAATGATATTTCTTCTACTCTCCCTATTTTTCCACGTACTCTCCTTCCTGTTCTATGGTCTTCCTCCAGCGAGACACTAGAGCGTGTATGCCCTGGCGGTACCACTCCTTCTTCTGTTCCCGGAGTCATTTCTTCATTGTGCGAATCACTTCTTCGTCATTCTCAAAATGTCTCCCACGAATGGAATTCTTCTATGGCCCAAACAGTGAAAGTCTGTGGTAGCTAGGCCAGGGCTATAGGGTGGATGGGGTAACACTGTCCAACCCTGTTTGGTGATGTGTTCCAACGTCCTCAAACTTGTGTGAGGGCGTACGTTATCATGATGAAGCAAACAATCACCTGGGTTGTTATGGCGTCCAAGTCGCTGGAAGCGCTTCTTGAGTTTGGTTAATGTGTTCACATACGCCTCACAATTAATGGCGGTGCCTGTCGGCATCACATCAATGAGTATGACACCATCACAGTCCCAACACACATTAATCATGACCTACCAAGCGGAAGCAGTTGCATTTAAATTTTTCTTCTGTGGAGAGTCAGGATGGCGCCATTCCATCGATTGCAGTTTTGTTTCGGGCTCAAAAGGGCGAACCCAGGTTTCATCACCTGTCACAATCCCGGACAAGAAAGCGTAAACACTTTTTTCCCGCGCCAACTGCCGAGTCGTTATGCGTCGGACCTCGCGAATGAGCACATCAGCACGCTGCATCTTGTCAGGTGTTACAGCCGTGGGTGGCCTTCCCGACCGCTGCAAATCTTGGAGCTCTGCAGATCCGCTTTCAGATGGCCTCAGTCTCAATTCACCATTTTGCGTGTTTGAAACTCGAGATAGCCCCCTTCGATCAACTCGCGAGCACCACTCTGAGGAACCCTGTAACTTTAGAGATGTATTCTACCATCCAAAATTCCACAATATTCTTCTGTCAGACACCAAACATTTCAGATTTTCACTATCTGTAATAATCTATCTATCTATATCTATAAAACCGGATATATTTGAAGCATAAAAAACTCGGAAACTACAGAGCAAATTTCGATGGCGTTTTCACCGTTTTAAAGATTAGAATCTCAATTGAAGTGTTTGGTATGTCTTATGCTCCAACGTAACATAACGCCGGAGTGGTAAATGAATATCTTAACATACAGCCTGAAACAAAAAATAAAAGAAATACGATGCTTACGTCATACACCGTAAAAAAATAATAGCCATGTTATCGCACGTAACGTTTACTTTCTTAAATTTTGGTTTTTAGTCTTTAAACCCCATACCTAGTTATATGGAATGCGAAGAGGAAACTACATAAAGAGGAAAATATTTAAATTAATTTTAATAATACAATGAAAAATCTTTCGATATCTTCTTTGTTTCTTGATATTACTATCTGAGGCCGCACTGCTAAAATCTCTGTTGTGAAATTTTAATGGCTGTGTTTAGTAATGCATATTTGACGGGTTTGAACATGAAAGTGAGCTGCTTAAAACCTTTAGTGAAGAACCTTCCGAGAAATTTGTTGCTTTTTGAAATTACGGTCTCTGGCCGCACAGCTACAATCTCTAATATTTGGATGCGAATTAAATTCTTGCTGTTAATAGTAAGTAATGAACAACTGATTGCTTTAAACTTGAACTATTTAAAACCTTTATTGTTGACATATTGTTACTTTTTTTTTGTAATTTATTGATGAGCAATTCTGTCTTTTACTACATTTCCTCAAAAAAAAAAAAAAAACATTGTTTCTATTGCTGCACGAATTGCTGTGGTTATTATGATAATACTTAGTACACATGTTCCTGATATAATGGCTAAAATATTGCGGGAATAAATCAACCCCAACCCCATCTATTTTCTGCTACACAGGGAGGTTAGCCGTTTAAATAAGTATAGAAGAATGGAGCGACTGACATGAAATTTAATTTGCAAGTGCAAAAAATTGGCAGTTCTATCATTAACGTGGCGCCAAAATCGGATGATAAATTCTTATAGAACACGGCGAAACATAACTCGGCTAAAATAAAGAATAAAATTTTTTGATATCTCACTTGGTTTTCGACATTTAACTTGTCAAAAATCAGTTATATAGTTCCTTGTGCTTTTGGTGACTTTTCTTCTGGTCTGGTATTCTTTACTTTCAATTTGACTCATCGAGTTATTTAGGATTTCATCATCAAATTGCGGCTCCACAGTTATCGTAGAATCCTCAAAAAAAACTTACCTTTTATGAGCTTCGATATTCACTGTGTGTGAAAATCAATCTAGATCATATTGTCGACGCCGGGAACTCTGCTAGTATTTAAATACAACTGAAATAGTCAGGAATGGATTCGCGCGAAATAAAACCTTTTGCAACTGTATGGATTCTACAGCACTTGTCTCAGCCTACAAAGGAATCGCTCCATTCCCGCGAAAAGAACAAACCAGTTTGAACTTCTAGCGAGCAATTCCCCTTTACTGTAACCGCCTGCCTTTGTTTCTATGGGTTTGTTTATTACGGCGAATCCGGACGATCGTACGCGCGAAATCGCCTGCAAGATGCCGCATCACGAGACTCGTCCACAGCTTTTTTCGCGGTCATTTTTCCATTATTTGCTAACGTGTCTAATGTGGGGAAAATACGGACAGCAAATCACCCGACAGAGATACGTGTCACAGCTCGCATAGTAACTCCAGGTGAATCGCCGCTAATTCACAACACGCGAGCTATTCAAGAGGTCAGAGCATCGTCGCGTGTTTATTATAAGTTCCCGAAATCAGAACTCATATTTAAAATACACTAAAATTAACAATGAAATAATTTTTCCAAAAAATATAAATGGCCTTAAAATAACATGCTACAAATTTTGAAATAATTTTATACCTAGCTTACAAGAAAATAAATCTAAATGGAAAATATTTTATGTAACTATTATTGAAATTTTTACTTTAATTAGTTATTTCTAGAGCGTGTACCAGGCAAAGCAAGAAAAACAAGAACCAACACGTGACATTTGTTACCGCCCAGCCACATATTTTTTTGCTGCTGATTTAATTATTATCGTTATGACTACGCTATTACTGTTGTTTTAGTTGCTCATTAATTACAAAGACTCTGAATGGTTATACAAATGTTTGTAATCAGATATATATTCAGGAATTCCACAGATAGTACCATGTTGTCGGGGTAGTCTTAAAAATGCTTCAATAGTATCTTTGGTCCTAAAGTTAGCCAGCAGTGTGTGTTTGTGTATGTGTGTGTGTGTGTGTGTGATATATATATATATTAAGGTCGCTCGCCGAGCGAACGAGGCAGATGTTAATGTTGCGTTGGTTGGTATTCTTAGAATACGCAAGATATAATTATTTACAGAATTAATGTAAAAGTATTGTAGGAGAAAAGTTATTAAGTCTAGCGTGTCTGATTAAAACTGTGCATTTTCTTCTGCGATTTAACCGATTTAGACCAGTGATAGGTAAATCAATGGAGAGATTGATATGCAACCACATCAGACATATACTTGAGGAGCGTAAGTGGTTTCCAAGTAGGCAACATGGATTAGGCAAGAATATTCATGCGAATCTCAGTTGGTGGGATATATGCAACATATTTCAGATGAAATGGACAAGAGAGGCCAAATAATTTTAACAGAGTGAGCCATAAAACGGTAGTAAATAAGGTAAAAACTATTGGAGTGGATGAGAAAGTGGTTTACTGGGTAGAAGAATTTTTAAAAGGTAGAAAACAGAAAATTAGAGTAAGAAATGCAGTATCAAAAGCAGTGGAAATAAAAATGGGAGTGCCACAGGGTAGCATATTGCGACCATTCCTGTTCGTTATTCTAACGAATAATTGGGTTGATTGTTTACTATCTGAAATTAGATTGTTTGCAGATGACATAATGCTATATAAAAGGATCAAAACGGTAGAGGACTGTAAACAGTTGCAGGGTGATCTGGACAAGATATCTAGTTGGGTTGGTAAACATGGGATGAAGATAAATACAAAGAAGAGTCAGCTTATTAGATACACAAATAAAAAAACTGAAGGTTTATTATGATTATAACGTGGGGAAAGAATTGATTACTGAAGACTTGAAATGTAATTATCTTGGCATTACATTTGATAGCAAGGTTAACTGGGCAGGACACATTGGACAGGTGGTAGGAAAAGGTTTCAAAATTCTGCACTTGTTGGAGAGAGTGATGAGGGAATGTAGGAGAGAAGTAAAGGAATTGGGTTACAAAACTTTGGTCAGACCATTGCTTGAATATGGTAGTGTAGTATGGGACCCACATTATGCGTATGAAATACAGGAATTGGGAAGGGTGCAAAATAGGGCTGCTAGATTTGTTTATGGAAATTTTCGCATAACGTAATCAGTAAGAGATGGTATGGGATTCATTATACGGCAGGTGGAGGGTGAAGAGGGTCATGGGAGTGTATAAGGCGTATATTGGTTATCGAGGCATGAAAAGATATTGGTGTAAGAATTGAAAGTAATGCATGGAAGGGACAAAATGACCATGGCCACAAACTGGCACTCGATTTCAGGCACAGGAGTGAAGGAAAATTCTCTTTTGTAGATGGGGGGGTTCAGGAAAGTTGGAAGATGGGTGTGTAGGGACATTGCCACCGGAGCGTGCGCTCCATTGCAGTTTATTTAAATATAAATAACGTTAATACCTTCCATCTAATGTGAGGGTATGTTTCATCAACTGTAATGATTATTGGCAATTAATGAACTGACAGCTTGCAAGTGTGGTTGATTTAGAACAGGTGGTTAGGGAACGTTCATAAAGAACTTAACGTCTCTACCCCTTCCCGCCTACCCTCTGCGTTCCCTTTTGATTTTGATTTCAGAAAACATTTTGTACTGTTTTCTCTTTCAGACAATCGTAAATTACATACGGAGATAATTGAATGACGGAAATAAATATTTACATGGTGTTGTGTGTTCTGTACCTCAGTTTTACCGTGACAAATAATATGAATGAAAAGCTATGTGGCCTGACTCGGAAACCCCCCGCCTCCCCCCCCCCTCCCACACGTAGCTTTCCAGCCAACCCTCTCCCTCTAGCCACGTAGTTTATGAACGCTCCCTTATTCAGATTTAATTAGATTATCAGTTTACGATGGACTTATCACTGCAAGGATAACGGTGGCCAGTACACAATCGGCGACTATTCCAGGATAATGGTGATAATTACGACGTAATGTATCGCCTTAAACGTCTAGAATCTTGTGATGCAGCAGCGGGATGCGGCAGAGCTACGGTTCCAGGATTGTCAGCGCTGGGGGTTGCAGTTCAACACTATGGAAACAGTCAGTTAATTAGTAACCTGCAAAACTGCTGTTGGACAACGAACTGAGTAAATTTTCTAGGGAACAGTTAGTAAAGTCGGTTTAAATTGTTAAAGACTTTAGAAAGAAAGTGATATTGGAATTCGAAATTCTAACGACAGCTAATTAGGTAAAAAATTGTTACATATTCCGAAAGTGTGAAGAAAGATGTCAATAGTTAACCTTTTAATTCATGCTCAAAGAACTGTGTATTTTCTTTGGTGATTTATCAGTGATACGATGTGTTTAATTGACAATGATAATTTATATTTGAAAAAATTGGTGAACTGACAGCTTGCGAGTGGGCCAAATCATCCAAAACACGCCGTAAGCGCCGTTTAATGTTGGATCCTAAAGGTTTCTTTGGTAAATTAGACCAGGAGGTTAATCGCGTTAATTAGATCATCAGTTTACCATGGACTTTACAATGCAAGGATGACGATGGGCAGTTTGCAAACAATAAGGAATGACAATAGTACATAACAAATCATCTTATTACTTATATCTTATATCTTTAAACGAGCAATTCTTGTATATATATATATATATTTCGGATTTTGGAAACGGCTGTGACGATTTGGATGAAATTTGGTATTTAGATAATGTTTTGACTTTTAAGATTACCTGAATAGTTGTCTTCCCTACTAAAAAGCGAGTTTACAAAATACGAACAATTTTGTCGCTCCGTATATCGAAAACTGCAGTAGCGCCATCTCGTAGACAATTCAGGTACCAGAAAGCCTACAAATAGATTTTCTTTGATTCCAAAGAATAAGTAAACGAACAGTTCTTGTATACTGGCTGACCCGTGGAAATATTAGCACTGCAAGTTCAATTGTAAAACATTTAAAAAGAAAGATAATTAAAAATTTATCAATGGTTTTATCAGAGGTGATAACTTTACAGAAACTTCTTTGAAATTAATATTACCGGTACCAGTTATAAAGTAATCATCGTTTACTTTTTGACTATAAATAGGCTAGTGGTTGTTAGTTAGCCATTAAATACTACCACCTTAATTATAAAACATCTTTCGATTTCTGTTCAATATACAAGATTTCGAGTAGAGTTTGATAATAAAGTGCATAATTAAATATTAATACATCTACAAATTCCTGAAAAGCCGCGTGCGAGTGGACATACGAAAAATCGGGTTCTGATAAATAGACTCTTGCCTTTTGAATCGTCTGACCTTGTGCTTTATTGTTTATAACGAAGGTTACTTCTTATGGGAATTGTTTTATTATCATTTTGAAATGCTGATCAGAAGATGTGAGATTACTGCGAGGTATGAGCATAGTTTTATCGGAGTGAATAAATATAGCACAGATGATGTTCTATTGACGTCACAACCTGATGATGAATTCTCATAGTACTCGATGAAACATATCGAAAATAAATAATAAATTTTCTTGGTTTTCGAGATATAGCATGTCAAAAATCAGTTATAGGTATAGTTCCTTGTGCTTTTGGCGACGTTTCTTTTGGTCCAGGCCGTATTTCAACCTAACAAAAACCACTAGGTACAAAATAAAACATTGAAAGTACGTTTCCACCATATAGACATAGTGCTTTTGGTGGATTTTTTTTCTAGTCCAGGACGGATCTAATCCTAACCTCTTCACTTTTGAGATATAATATCCCCAGAACTAAGTGAGATATCAGAAAAAATAAATTTCTTATTTTCGATTTGTCTCGACGAGTTTCATACGAATTCATCAAACTTGGCTATGGCGAAATTTGTCTTCTGGTTCAGGTCGCATTTCAACCAACCACGTCAATTTTGAGATACGATATCTCGAGAACTAAGCGAAATATTTAAAAAAAATATAATTTTTACCTTCAATTTTTCTCGTCGAGTTACATAAGAATCCATCATCAAGGGTTATCGTAGAATCCTTTGAATTACCACAAATCTCGCACCATTAATTAATACCAACCTGGCATTAAAATTTCTGTTTAACATATTAATAGATTTTTTTTTTCAAGCAATTTGTGAGGCCGTCTCGCAAATGGATCTAGCGATTTGGATGAAATTTCACATGTAGATAACGTTTCGATTTTCAAGTTTTTAATACGATTTTTTTTTTTTTTT
>CM061918.1:9867535-9933066 GCA_031002005.1 Vandiemenella viatica
ATCGGTAACTTCGAGAGCTGTGGCTGGGTGGGAGAGGTCTTGCATAGCAGCCCGCCTGGGAGCAATGAAACAAACAACTGCGGTCAGCTCTACTGGTTACTGTTCAACAACTTCCAAATATAACTGGCGCCGCATTAAATTACACACTTTCGGCAGAACAATTGATGAAGTGTGAATTAAGTCTGAGTTATGCATAATATGCTACCAATAACTGGGTCTAGTTCTTATCCACGTACTGGGGAATGAGACTGAAAATATTTTTACATTTCGGGAATAGATTTAGAAGCTTAGTGTTCGTAGACTGTTCTAATCAATTAGTTTGGAATACTAGAAGGAAGGGGACAAGGAACGGGAAGGATTTCGGCCATGGCCTTTTTGAAGGAAGCATCCCGACATTTGCCTGGAGTGATTGGGGAAACCATGGAAAACCCAAATCTGGATGCTCGGACGGGGATTCGAACCCGCGTCCTCCCGAATGCGAGGCCAGAGCGTTAACCACTCACCCACCACGCTCGGGGAGAAGATATGGAGAAGGAAATATGGGGGCCAATGGAAACAAAGGAATTTTTGTATTTAAATAAGGGGGAAGAATGTGGGGAAACACTGTTACCGCTAGGAGATATATATAAAAGAAGTTATGTAGCTACTGGGTCAGCAATATCTTGTAGATGATATTGACAACGCAGTAAAGGTATCTGCAGGGAGATACGAACAGAAGAGAGTACTGCAAGAAGACAGGATTAGAAGAAAAATACATTCTACAAGACAAAGAAATATAGAAGATGGTGGACTGTGCAGCTATGCCGGCGATTGCAGAATGGGAGCGGGTGAGATCAAAGCAGAAAAAAAAACACTAGTGTGTGGAGAGAATAGAATAGAAAGCAATCTCGTAAAAGAATAATTCGGTGTGGTCCTAATGACCTGGTGACAGGGTTTCTATTGGCCGCACATTTCGCCCCCTGTCGTAGCCGTCTTAACCTAACCCGGCAAACCTACCGGGTAGGGGGACCTACAGTTTAACGTGGAATCCGAACCACTGAAGCGTCCTGGTACTTCACATTACACAGCAAGCTGCGCTAGAGGCGAAGGTCGGGTGTTAAGTGCCTATGACAATCCCCGCCGAGACAGGGGTTCGAACCGGGGTCCTTTCGACCTCCAGTCAGACGCCTTAAGCACTGAGCAACCACCCCGCTTAAGAACGTCGTGGAGACCTGTACGAATACAAGATGTCGGTATACTATGTAATACAAAGAAACGATTTGTTCGTTCCTCATGTCAGTCTGTGCAATCCGACCCTGCTTGATAAAGACAATGGAGAAAAATGCAGATTTACAAATCGGGTACTTTTCAAAAGAAAGAAAGAAACGTAATGCATGTTTACGGTATTGCGCCAGTTGATCAGTGGTGTGTTGTGGCCGAGTTGCTCACTGTACTTGAGCAGCTACTAGCGAGCAACTTTCAGCTCAATTCGCGTGATGAAGCGTGGGAAGTTCCAATCTCAGCCATCCTGATCTGGGTTTTCCATGGTTTTCCCAGATCACTCCACGCGAATGCGGGGATGGTTCCTCACAATAGCCCATGGGCGCCTCCTGCCATATCCCTTATAACCCTTCCAAACCATAACCGTTTTCGATAGGTGCAATGCACCCTCCGCCACACACTTTTAGTGAATCGCGGAGTAATAATAATAATAATAATAATAATAATAATAATAACATTTAGGTATGAGGAAGCTGCCGGCGCGTTGGGTGCCGCGTTTGCTCACATTAGACCAAAAACGTGTTCGAATTAACATTTCCAACGCTCTGTTGGCGCAGTTTAGGCGTAATAAATCCGAGTTTTGGCGCAGATTAATTACTGTAGATGAAACTTGGATACACCATTATACGCCAGAAACAAAAATACAGTCCAAACAGTGGACTGCAAAGGGGGAACCGGCTCCGAAAAAAGCAAAAACCGTTTTTTCGGCTGGGAAAGTGCTGGCGACTGTTTTTTGGGATAGTCATGGAGTTATTTTAATCGATTACCTTCAAAAAGGAAAAACCATTACAGGAGCATACTACACATCATTACTTGACAAGCTGAAGGCAGAACTTGCGGAAAAACGGCCACATTTGCAGAAAATAAAATCCTGTTTCACCAAGACAACGCACCGTCTCACACCTCAGCGGTTGCCATGGCGGAAATTCACGAATTACGGTTTGAGCTGCTTGACCATCCGCCTTACTCACCAGATCTAGCCCCAAGCGACTTCTTTTTGTTCCCTCATCTAAAAATTGCGCTCGGAGGACAGATATTTTCGTCAAATGAAGTGGCAATCACCTTCGTGAACAATTATTTTGCAGAGAAAAACGCCGAGTACTATTTGGACGGGTTACAGAGATGGGAGCATCATTGGGAGAAGTGTGTAGAGTTACAAGGGGACTATGTTGAAAAATAAAAAAATAAAAAAATAAAAAATCAGAAAAAATGTCTTGTATCTTTGTTAGGTCGGGAACTTTTCAGACCACCCTCGTATTTGACGGAGCAGCTGGACGCTACCGCCACTGCTCTGTGACGTCACGAAACAGCTACCGGACAAATTTCGACGGGGTTTTCAAAATTTGAAATCTCGGGATCTGGCGTCAACTCACGTGACTACATGGTATCTGATCTTAACAACACAGCTCCGTATTTCGTTCAGTTTCTGTAATTTCGCAAGGATAGGAATTCAGTTTGGGCATGCGAATAGTATGATACCTCACCCCGACCGTCCTGAAGATATTTCATTTAGGGAGCGTACATTAATTACGTGAGGTATTATTCCGGAATTTCGGACCATTCCCCCCTCTAGTGAGATCTAGCCGGATCCCCTCCCCCCCACTCTAAGATAACGTGAGATTTTCACGGGACCTTGTCCCCCTTTTTTTTCTTTTTTTAGCTCTGCTGCTTCCAAGGGCGGGCATACCCGCGTCATCCGTGACGTTTGTGGATCTTTTTTTTCCGTCGACCCCCCCCCCCCCTTTTAGAATAATTTTTAAACTAGAAACTCTTCGATTTTAGAGCGGTACACAAGCTGGTATGTGATATCTGCTGAGTAGCTACGCGCGTTAAGACTTTTATTTTCGTGCTAAAGGTTGCAGGTTCGATACCTGACCGGGACAAAAAAAATCTGCTTGCTGTTTTTTTTTTTTTTCTCTTATTCGATGTTGTGAAATTACAAATTTATTTTGGCAAAAAATCATCAGATTAAATTTCGACTTTTGTGATAACGAACTTTCGATTTGCTCTTGGAATTCTGTTAACTTGTTAATTCGTTGACTGGTTGGGCTGTTATGCGGGATGTACTGTTGTGTAACTTCGATGACTGATGTCTCCCGCTTTCCCTTCACGCTGAGAAGACAAGATTTAAGTGTTTTCGCATTGCAACAACGCACAAAAGCAGCCTATTAGTCGCAAGGACCAAATTGTTTGTACAAAGATTGTTACACTTCAAACTCTGACAGCACGTTAACAGTAACGAGTTGATCCACCACGCGACAACACTATGTAGATGTCGCCACCCGAGAGATGTGTACCACACTGGGCGTACCACTCGCTGTCTGAAATTCGCTTTACCTATAACTGAAGATATGTGCTGATACCACTTCGCGTAGCTTCGTATTTAACGTTGAAATACTGTACTTAACGGATTTAGCCTCACCACATTGTAACCAGGGAAACCACTGACCTGCGTTCCGCGTTGGCGCCCATTACAGTCCCGTATATCAGATCCGAACTTGCCTTTCCGTCAGCGATAGTGTGGCACTAGATCTTTCTAAGGCATTTGAGAGAGTGAGCTATAAAATAGTTTCAAATTAACTGATATCTATTGGATAGGGTAGAGGAATTCTTAAAAACCAGAAAGCAAAGTGTTAGAGTAGGAAATGCATTATCGAGGGAGGTGGAAGTAAATATGGGAGTGCCACAGGGTTCTGTATTGGGACCGTTGCTGTCCATTATTCTGATGAATGACATTCTTGGGTTACGGTCAGAATCTAGGAATTTTGCAGATGATACAATGGTATACAATAGGATCAAAACAGGTGTAGACTGTGAACAGCTGCAGGGTGACTTGGATAGAATATCTAACTGGGTAGGTCAGCATGGAATGAAGAGAAATGTCAAGAAGAGTCAGCTTATTGGGTAAAACTTAACTTAGTCCACAACCCGAAGCTTTGTTAGATCCTCCCTAAGAAGGCATACTAAGCCATTGTGTCAGAGGTAGGACCTTTCCTCTGGGACCTACAGTTTAACGTGGAATCCGAACCACGGAGCAGCCTGGCGTAGCTCATATGAATCAAACACAACTCTCAAAATTTCTGCGCCTGTCGGGATTCGAAACCGGGAACGGAGAAGCGAACATTCAGAAAGAAAGCGCCTTAATCACTGAGCCACCAGATCCACATAAAAAACTAAAGGTTAATTATGATTATAGGGTGGGGGTCAGAATAGCTTGTTCAAACCTTGAAGTGTAAATATATTGGCATAACGTTTGATAGCAAACTCAATTGGGCGGAGCACATTGGGCAGGTGGTAGGAAAAGGTTACAAAATCCTTCATTTACTGGAGAGGGTCATGAGAGGACGTACCAGAGAAGTTAGGGAGTTGGGTTGCAAAACTTTGGTCAGACCATTGGTTGAATATGGTGGTGCAGTTTGGGACTCACATTTTGGTTATCAAAGGTTGGAAGGTGTGCAAAGAAGAGCAGCTAGATTTGTTTGTAGAAATTATCGGAGGACGCAGTCAGTATCTGATATGATAAAGGAGCTGGATTGGGACTCATTGGAGGAAAGGAGGAGGGCGAAGAGAGTGCTGGGAATGTACAGGGCATATGTTAGTGATGGGGCTTGGAGGGATATTGGCCAAAGAATTAGGAATAGTGCATGGAAGGGGAAAGGCGACCATGACCACAAGCTGGCGCTCGATTTCATGCATAAGGGAGTGGGAAAATTTTCTTTTGTTGATAAGAGTGTTAGGGATTGGAACAAGTTGTCAAGGGAAGTGATGAAAAATTTACCAAAAATGCTTAAGGAATTTAAAATTTGTAAATCGGAAAAGTAAATTGGAGAGGTATTTAGAAAATATATATATATATATACAGGTAATTAATTGCCTAGGGGATTTGCCAGTGGAACGTTAGCTGCATCGAAATTAAAATTAATCAAAATAAATAATTTTTTTTAGAAGCCCAGAGCCAGAAGAATTAGTGAAGTGAAATCCGCGTTGTTAATGACAAACAACTCTTTATGGTACCTTGCCGTGGACCTTACCGCCGCAAGTCCTGTAGGGTGTTTTGATTGGCTTCGCCGTCTAGTGAGCTGTCCCTGCGCTTAGTCTTATCACTGCTAACTCTGCTTAGTTACCGTCCGTAAGTAGAAGTGGTAGTCACTGTGCGCGACATTTCTCGTCACGTAGCGCTCCACCGGCAGCAGGGCTGGACGTGTAACGTGACGTGCGCCTGTCCGCTGAGGGAGCGGGCGCGTGCTGGCATGGTGCCTCCTGGGAACAGCAGCTGCGCCATGGACTCTCTGGACGAGCTACTCGCCAAGGTAAGAGCAACGACAGCACGCTGCTAGCAGGTAACCAGGTGGTACCACGAGCCACATCAGCTAAAGCGCAATACGAGCGGGTACGCAAAAACACAAATTATTTTTTAAAAGCTATATATTTTCAAATTTTTTACTAAACAACGTTGTCCCCTTCAAAATACTCTCCATTACAACCAATACATTTTCTGTAGTTATCTTTAAAAATGGCTGAAAGCTCCTCCCTAGTAAGTATGAATTGTCTGTGCAGAGGGGGTTTACCTTTTGAAGGAACCATCCATGCATCCACCTGCCCTATTGTTAGCCACGCCCCCTTGTAACCTGACACCATCCCGCTGACCTTGAAACCTCAGTTTCCCCTCTTCGCAACCTGATACCCCCTCCCCTCCCCTCCCCTCCTTGTAACCTGACACCATCCCGCTGACCTTGAAACCTGCAGGTGTTCCTTCCGTGTAACCTGGCACCTTTTGCAGGTAATCTGATACCCTGCCTCTGACCTTGAATTCGAAACCCCTCGCCATCAACCGGTTTGTAATCGATACGCCGCGCAAGAAACCGGTTTGTAGAGCGGGCGGGTGAACAAAAACCGGTTCTCGCTACCTGGGGATGGTCACTTGTTTGAACACCTGCCTTCCCTAGCACCAGCTGCCCTTGGGGTTCTTTGGTAGGCCACTTGAGCGACCCCAAAGACACCAGGTGTGTCGCGGCCGCGCAAGAAACCGGTTTGTAGAGCGGGCGGGCAGGTACAAACCTGTTGTAACCTAATACCCCGCGCCGAGAACCTGCGATACACTGAATATCAGGCGAGTGTTTTGGACAAAGTTTTGTGCATATTTTTATGGTCAGACCGATCGTGGTGGGTGAGCGGTTAACTCTCTGGCCTCGCATTCGGGAGGACGCGGGTTCGAATCCCCGTCCTGGCACCCATCGCGCGGTGACGGTGAGTGTTTTTGGACAAAGTTTTGTGCATATTCTTACGGCTCAGACCGATCGTGGTGGGTGAGCTGTTAACTCTCTGGCCTCGCATTCTGGAGGACGCGGGTTCGAATCCCCGTCCAGGCATCCAGATTTGGGTTTTTAATGGTTTACCTAAATCATTCCAAGCAAATGACGGGGTGTTCGGCAGTGTCATCACCCACCACGATCGGTAATTTTCGTGGACAATACTGAAAAATATCTATTCTGAGAAGTAATTTTTTGCATGGTGCTTCGATAATTATGAAATTTCCAACATCTGAAATGACTGGTTACGCAGATATTGCTGCTACCAGAGACACAGGGAAATAGTGTGAACTTTGATAAAACATCTTTAGCCGGGACGCTGCATGTTAGAGACTAATACAGTAACTCTAATCAACTACACAATCTTGCTACTTATCCTGTTTCTTTGGCAGAGGCATATTGCATACTGTACGGATATTGAGTGACCAAGACTTACTAACTGCGATAAGTTCGGCGAAAGACGTTTGTGACGGCGAGTGTTTTGGACAAAGTTTTGTGCATATTCTTACGGCTCAGACTGAGCGTGGTGGGTGAGCTGTTAACTCTCTGGCCTCGCATTCGGGGGGGACGCGGGTTCGAACCCCCGTCCAGGCATCCAGATTTGGGTTTTTAATGGTTTACCTAAATCATTACAAGCGAATGCCGTGGGAGTTTCCTTCAAAAAGGCGATGGCCGAATACCTTCCCGTACCTTGTCTCCATTCACGTCCCGCCTCTAATGACCTCGACATCGACGAGGCGTAAAGCCATAAGTAAAAAGAAAAAAAATCTTAAGCCCAGTACGTTTTCCTTTACTTTAGAATTACCGTAATATTTTCTATTGCAGAAACTAAATGCTGATCACTGCAGAAATGATTACATTCGTCCACGTTTCAGACGATGCAGGTTTAATTTATGAGACTGGTTGGTGAATTTTTAATGTTCGGCAGTGTCATCACCCACCACACTCGGTAATTTTCGTGGACAATACTGAAAAATATCTATTCTGAGAAGTAATTTTTTGCATGATTCTTCGATAATTATGAAATTTCCAACATCTGAAATGACTGGTTACGCAGATATTGCTGCCACCAGAGACACAGGGAAATAGTGTGAACTTAGACAAAACATCTTTAGCTGGGACGCTGCATGTTAGAGACTAATACAGTAACTCTAATCAACTACACAATCTTGCTACTTACCCCGTTTCTTTTAGATAATTTAGGTTAAGCGGGCCGGCATGTTACGTGTTAGCTTATACAAATGAGTTTAACGCCAGTTTCTGGTTAAGAAACCATGACACCCTTGCACTAATTGAGGTTAACCCCAGTTTTGGGATAAAAAACAATGAAACCCATACAGTAATTGAGGTTATTGTAGATAATATAGGTTAGGCAGGCTCAGCATGTTACATTGTGTTAGCTTAGGTTAACGCGCGAGGCCAGAGAGTTAACAGCTCATCCACCACGATCGGTCTGAGCCATAAAAATATGCACAAAACTTTGTCCAAAACACTCGCCTGATATTCAGTGTATCGCACTATAAACGTGACTCCATATTTATTTACTTCGCATCTGCAGATACTTGTTTGTTCTCACTACCGCGCGATGGATGCCTTGACGGGGATTCGATCCCGCGTCCTCCCGAATGCAAGGCCAGAGAGTTAACAGCTCACCCACCACGATTGGTCTGAGCCGTAAGAATATGCACAAAACTTTGTCCAAAAACACTCACCGTCACCGCGCGATGGGTGCCAGGACGGGGATTCGAACCCGCGTCCTCCCAAATGCGAGGCCAGAGAGTTAACCGCTCACCCACCACGATCGGTCTGACCATAAAAATATGCACAAAACTTTGTCCAAAACACTCGCCTGATATTCAGTGTATCGCAGGTTCTCGGCGCGGGGTATTAGGTTACAACAGGTTTGTACCTGCCCGCCCGCTCTACAAACCGGTTTCTTGCGCGGCCGCGACACACCTGGTGTCTTTGGGGTCACTCAAGTGGCCTAACAAAGAACCCCAAGGGCAGCTGGTGCTAGGGAAGGCAGGTGTTCAAACAAGTGACCATCCCCAGGTAGCGAGAACCGGTTTTTGTTCACCCGCCCGCTCTACAAACCGGTTTCTTGCGCGGCGTATCGATTACAAACCGGTTGATGGCGAGGGGTTTCGAATTCAAGGTCAGAGGCAGGGTATCAGATTACAACAGGTTTCTACCTGCAAAAGGTGCCAGGTTACACGGAAGGAACACCTGCAGGTTCAAGGTCAGCGGGATGGTGTCAGGTTACAAGGAGGGGAAGGGGAGGGGGTATCAGGTTGCGAAGAGGGGAAACTGAGGTTTCAAGGTCAGCGGGATGGTGTCAGGTTACAAGGGGGCGTGGCTAACAATAGGGCAGGTGGATGCATGGATGGTTCCTTCAAAAGGTAAACCCCCTCTGCACAGACAATTCATACCTACTCTCCCTCCTTTTTTACTTGACCTCTTCATTGTTGTCAAATCGGTATCCTTTCCTGCCCCTTTTCATGCGTGGAAATAATAAAAATTCGCGCGGAGGTAAGGCGAGCAAGGTTCGTGGGACAGCGGAACCATGCCATTTATAACCAAAAACTGCCTATCAGAAATAGCTTTGTGTGCAGGTGCATTATCTTGGTTGAAGAACCAATCACCTGTCTGCCACAAATCGGGTAGTTTTTGACGAACACTGTTGCATAATCTTCTTAAAACTTCCAAGTATAAAGTCTCATCGACGGTCTGATATGGTGGAACAAACTCTGAATGAACTACGTCCTTGGCATCAAAAAAAGAAAATGAAGATTGTTTTGATGTTTGATTTGATTTGATAACATTTTCTTGGACGGGGTGACAATGACTGTTGCTTTGTTTCTGGGTCGTAACCATAGCACCATTACTCATCACCAGTAAAGAAGACCTTCGACAAAAAAATCTGGATCAATTTGAAGCAGTTGCTTCAAAGCACGGCATGTTTCAACTCGACGTTCTTTTTGATTGCCAGTCACAGCACGAGGAACAAACTTGGCAGTAACTCTCTTCATACCCAAATCTTCGGTTAAAGTTCGCTGAACCAAGCTCCAAGGTAACCCACTAATCTCCGACAGTTGATCAGTTGTCTGTCGACGGTCTGAGAGCACAAGCTCTCGATTTTTTTCATTTTCGTCGATTCGGGCAAGTGATTGACGTCCAGAACGAGGTTTGTTATCAATAGACAAGATCTCCATTTTTAAACTGAGCGAACCACTCGTACACTTGTTTCTCCTATAGTGTCATCTTTGAAAGCTATTTTCAACATTAAAACAGTTTCAGCAGCATTTTTAATGAATAGAAAACAAAATCTCACAGCTGCACGTTCTTCACTTAAACTTGCCATCATAAAAAACTAAAAAATAACAAAACAGCACTAGCATAAGCAATATCTGCAGATTAACAGAACAAGCCAGGTCGACAACACAGGCGGCACTGAACTGCTAGTGAGTTGAGCTATAAAGCCTAGCGGCAGAAACGCGCACTACTCAAGCTCCGCCCATGGCAATGCTATTCCGGTTATTTTTGGGTACCCCCTCGCATTCTGTGATCCAGGAAGTAGTTGATTTGCCAAATTATTAGCACTATTAACTAAGAGGACACGCAGTTCGCTGTTTTCAGTGCCAGCGGTATGGTCATACTACATCTTGACGGAAGAATCGCAAGGTAATCAATACACTCAAGTTGAGATTTGTATTAATTCACGTCCAGCTTGCACGGAGAATGCAAGACAACACGAGGTGAAATGGCTAATTGTGTTTTAAACAGTGAATTGTTCAAATTTGATTATGAAAAGTTACTGAAAGTTCTGCTTCGCCAGGGAGTAACTATTAGCATCCATTACGGGTGTGTTGATGAAAGTGTCCATTAATTTCTGAAGGTCAAGCCACACTAGACCGCACCAAGACCGCACCGTCACCGCACCGATACTTTGCTTATTATTGTCGCTCACTGGATTGAAGTGATTTCAAACGACACCACATGTCGGCCGCCATTCGGCCGAGTGCCAGCCGACATTAGTTTGGTTTACTTTTTGACGGTGCGTTCCGGTGTCGGGATGGTCCATATGGAGAAGTGTATAGAAAGAGTTCCGAGGTCCTTTACTACTAAATGTTGTTTTGGCGTTACTAATTGAAGTGTCCTTTTTTTCAGCATCACTTCAGGTTCATCAGATGTTCGTAAAATGTACGGTAGTCCTTGCATGCTCGCATTAACAAATAAAAGCTTTGCCAGAGGTAAGGCCTGTAAAAATTGCATCCGAGATCCGGATTTTAAACCGGGGACCTTCCATACCCAAATCACTCGGCACAAGCATTTTAGTATAGAAGCACTAAAATATATGTATTCAATTATATAAAAGAACATTTGTGTTTTCGGATAACAAAAATAAATTATATAGAAAAAAGTACGTTTATTTTACTATGTTTGAATATTTATTTTTCATTACATCCAGATTTGTCTCTTGACTCAGATGGTTAGAGCGTACTATTGGATTACCTGGTTCTAATCCCTGTCTCAGCTGTTAGTGCTAACATGCTTGGGCGCTCCGTGTTTCGAATTTCACGTTAATCTGTAGGTCTCGTTTTCAGATTAGTTAACGACGGTAGAGGTGCACTGCGCGGCTGATAAGAAACCCTGTGTCTGGAATTTTTAGATCACATGAAATTATTATGATTTTACAGCATCTTTGCGGTCTGCGTTTAAATTAAAATGTATAATAATCTTATTCTTTTTTGTTAAAATTAAAATATTGAGTGAATCGAAAGGAATGTCGACGAAAACATACACGTTAATTGTGAAGTAAGTGACGCTTGACATTTCATTGTGACTATGTTGAGATCTACAGACGGATAAAGCTGGGCTGGAGAGCATATGGAAGAAATTCCATAGTTTTTAAATCGAACATGCCGATACATCTTAAAAAACAGGTATTTGAACAATGTGTATTACCGGTCCTCACATATGCCTGCCAGACTTGGACCCTAAATTGTCACACGAAGCAAAAACTGAGAACTGCCCAGCGAAGTATGGAAAGAGCAATGCTAGGGTTTACAAGAAGAGACAGGAAAAGGGCTGTGCACATCCGTTCAATAACTAAAGTAACAGACATCTTAAAAAGAGTCATGACCCAAAAATGGCAATGGGCCGGTCATGTTGCTCGCAAAAGAGATGAAAGACGGACTACGGTAGTGCTGGACTGGATACCGAGAAACCTGAAAAGAGCAAGAGGAAGACCCCCGGATCGCTGGGATAAGGATATACGTCGAGTTACAGGCGTGAACTGGAAGAGGGCGGCTCAGGATCGATCGGCCTGGAAAGAACTACAGCAACACTATGTAGAATTAAATTCTAATATATAGCTCATTAGGCTTAAAGAGGCTACATCCTGAAAAAAGGATCGATATAGCTGCAATAATAATAATAATAAATGTTGAGGTGTAAGGGAATCTTTCAGTCCAGTACAGTGTGACGATCATTTGTTATAACTGCCTTGGGATACTATTTTTGTGCATAAGAGATCAAACAGTGAGGAGATAATAGGAGTCAGGCCAAAAAAAAGGTATTTTAACATACTTTATTACTTTTGCAGATGATAAAGAACTCCTACGGAAAATAGTGTAAAGTACTCTATAATAATGTATTGGTGGTAACCCTAGCTGCGATCCCCAAATCACTTTTAAAGTAATTTTTAACATTAATTCCTTGAAAGAAGCAAGTGTATACGTTAAAGGAGACTGAAAACCGAGTAGGAACCCTTCCGTCACACGGAAGAAGTATGTTCCAGTGTGGACGCGAGGGGGGTGAGCCGGTACTCGGCCGAGTGTCGGTGCGGTGACGGTGCGGGCTCGGTGTGGTCTAGTGTGCCCCGATCTTTATTCCCCCACATGAGCGAATCATCGCTAAAAATTCAAACATCTGAACCTATACAAGTTGTTCTGCCACAACCAGTAAGGGCGTAGCTAAAGAAATGTATTA
Source organism: Vandiemenella viatica (assembly GCA_031002005.1). Classification (NCBI taxonomy): domain Eukaryota; kingdom Metazoa; phylum Arthropoda; class Insecta; order Orthoptera; family Morabidae; genus Vandiemenella; species Vandiemenella viatica. The sequence goes on from CM061918.1 coordinate 9,880,096, forward strand.
CAACGGCGTCCATCCAAACGCATCGACCTTCCGCTTGGCGAGACTGGCTTGTCTGCTTCGCACGCCAGCGACCAGCGAGTACCCGCTGCTTGCGTTCGCCTGCTTGTCGCCCGCCGTCCAAGCGGAGTGACGTTCTCTTAAGAATCCTCTCTTCCTCGAACGATCGTAAGCATGTAATGCGCACTGACCACAAAGTGTACAATTACGAAGATAAGATATTTTAGAACTGAGAAACAAATGCTGTGAATTTCAGCCTGTAAAATAAGGGAGACTTCTGTGCCTTCTAAATTTGTTTTGCATAGTTTGTTACAATATTTGCATCAGTTTACACTTTTTTCTATTTTGTTACTGTTGTAACTGCTGCCCATTACCTCCATCCTTTCCGAGGCTGATCTTACTTTTGAAACATGCTCCATCCATTACCGGCTTGCAAGGCCTTTCGTAGCTTCACCGTCGTAGCTTGGCCACCATTTTTCAGGGCTCCTGTAGGGCCTTCACAGCTACCGCTCACTAGGTCCCCACTGCACATTAATAAATAACGTCTATGAGCAGTGTGAGAATTACGTTCACATAGACAGTAAACATTCAAAATGGTTTCAAACGGAAAGAAGAGTCAGACAAGTAAATGTATTGTAACCTGTCCCGTTTAATGTGTTATTAGATGTAGTAATTGCAGAAGTCCAGGGATACGGAGATACTACAGAGCTGAAGATGATGGTATATACTGATGACATCATAATATGGGAGGAGACAGAGCAGGGTCTGGAAAGAGAATTATGGAAATGTTGGACTTCTATGGGTAAAGATAGCCTGGAGATTATTGTGGAAAAGACCAAAATAATGAAGATAACAAGAAACATTGGCCCTTCGAAGGATGTGTTACTCAACGGCAAGAAAATGGAATGGGTAGAATCGTTTGTGTATCTGGGAAGCAAGGGACCTATTAATGGAAAGATGGAGGAAGCAATAGGTCAGAAGGTAAGGAAAAGTGGACAATTGTATCATCAGAAATAGGATGTAATCTGGAGGTGGAACATAGGGAAGGAAGCCAAAGTGTATTACCAGCCCATACTGACGTATGGCTCCGAAACCTGCACTTGGGCAAAAAGAGTTATTAGCAGATTACAGGCGGCAGAAATGAGGTTTCTGAGAGGAATAGGAAAGATAAAATCAGAAAGGAAATCACCAGGGAGAGACTACAAGTGGAAGCATCAGAAGAGATGTTAAGGAGGAAAAGACTGCAGTGGTTGGGACATGTTATGAGGATGGAGGAGAAGAGGATGCTGAAAGTAGCACTGCTGAACAGCGGGAAGGGAAGGAGACCAGCTGGAAGACCTCGGGCTAGATGGATGCACCAAGTGAAGAAACACGCAGAGGATAAGGGGGTCGTGGGGGGGACAAATCTTGGAATGACCGCCAGGGTTGGAAGTGCTGGACGACCTGCAGAGGCGGAAACGTCTGATGATGATTGTGATATAGTAAATACTGTCGTCACCGAGGTAATTAAAGAAGATTTAACCTAATGCAGGATAATAAGTTTCTGTGAAGCGTGTAATGTGTTTGTGTGGCTTTTCGCTCACGTGAGTACGGGGACCGTCTTTTTTTTTTTTTTTTTTTTTTTTTTTTTTTTTTTTTTTTTTTGGCTTTAGCCTTAGGCTAATTTAGCCAGTTACATGGAGTAATGGTGCTCTTGTATTTATATTATGCCTTTAGTTTTCGCCACATACATGTAGATTAAGCTAATCGCTTTCTTGTTGGGCGTGGCGAGAGTTATGATCACATCTGCGATGTTTTCTATGTGAAGAGCGTCTTTTAATAAGGTTCTTCTAAATTCTCGGTGGCGCCTACATCTTAGAAGGAAGTGGTAGATGTCCTCCACTTCTTCACAGGATTCGCAGTTCGGAGAATCCGAGACCTTCATTAGAAATTTTTTATCATTTAACCACGTGTGCCCCGTTCTTAATCTACTAATCAGCGTGATTGCCTTTCTATGCAGATCCACTTCCTGGAACCATGGTTTCATCGTAACTTTACTGGCGATGGCGCGGTACCATAGCCCTTTCCCTTGGGCCTTTTCGTTCCACTTTCTTTCCCATGCGTTGAGAGCTCTTGCTGAGACGATCGTTCTGAAATCGGTATAAGGCACTGGTATGTTCTCAGTATCGGGAACCTGGAGATGTCGTCGAGCTATTTTGTCCGCTAGCTCGTTCCCTGTCACTCCCACGTGACCCGGGATCCATTGTAGGCACACTTCTATGCCTCTGTGTATGGCTTTCCAAAGTTCTCTGCCAACTTCATATGTCAGGTAGTTTCTGCACTGGCCTTTAGGAATGCCTATGATAGCCTGTAAGGCACTTTGGGAATCCGAACATATCACTGCTTTTGTCTGTACTGACCGTTGTATATATTGTATGGCCCTCAGGATTGCGTACATCTCGGATGAGAAGATTGAGTAATTCTGCCGGCAATCTACAAGCTTCATAAACGCCACAGTCTGCATCGACCCAAGCAGCCGCGCTGGTGGATTGCATTACCCTTGATCCATCGGTAAATACTTTCCGCCATTCCTTCCATCGTGTGTTCAAGGTTTCTAATGCCCATTGCTTCAATTCTAACTGAAGGGTGGTTTTTTTGTCTACCGAGCCCTTGATCAAGGACAGGTGGATTCGCGACGAGATCTCCGCCCTTTGCCACGTATCTTCTTCGCTGAACATCTCGTTGATCTCTTGTCTGTGTATATTCCACAGGGCCGTTGTCTGAAAATACTGTATCAGGCTGGGTTTTTTCTGTTGTTGACGTGATTTGGCTGAACTTTCATGGGCAAGGAGCTGCACCTTCCTCTGTAGGGGATGTGACTTCATGGACCACACCTTTAGCCAGAAGTTCAACCCCAATTTACTTCTTCTTGTACTCAACGGTGGAATGGCTAATTCTGCCTCCATCACGGCGATGGGGGTGGATTTCACAAAGCCTCCGATTACTCGCAGAGCTGCTGATTGAATGCAGTCCAATTTTGTTAGAAGAGACTTGGCGGCAGTTTGATACAGGAACCCCCCGTATTCCATTCGGCTCCTCAGTAGAGAGCAGAATACATGCCGGAGTAGTCGAGGGTCCGCACCCCAGGTCGGGGCGGCGAGGGCTTTGAAACAGTTCAGGCGTTGCATACATGATTGCTGCAGTTCCATGATATGCTTTCTCCATGTTAATTTTGAATCTAACCAAATTCCCAGGAATTTGATCTCTTTAACTAACTCCAGTGTGTGTCCATTTAGTGTAATTGCACAGTCTTTTCCTTGTAGCTGTCTTTGCGTAAACACACAAATTTTGCTTTTTTCGATTGATATTTCTAGCCCTTTGTCCAGCAATCTCTTTTGTATCAGCTTCAATTGCTCCTCTAGTATTCTGCGGGCCGTTTCTATGTCCGGGTGAGATATATATACAACAAAATCATCCGCATATTGGAGGAAGGATACTAGGCCCTTTAGGATGTTACATAGGTCTGCCATGTAGATATTGAATAGTAAGGGGCTCATTGGATCGCCCTGCGGTAAACCTTGGAAGACTAGCCGACTGATTCTGTCTCCCTCCGCTGTAAACACTGAATTCATCTCTTCGGGCGCGGTATCGGCCACACCATGAGCATAACTTGCTAGGTATGCCCATCTTTTTCATAATGCCCACAAGTATATCTATCTGCACATTGTTATAAGCATCCTTAATATCCAGGAAAGCAGCCACTAAATAGTTTCTTCTTGTGAATGACAGCTGAATATCTGTCACCAGCGTGCTGATATTGTCTAAGGTGCTGAAGCGTTTTCGAAAGCCCATAGTTCTCGTATCAAGTAACCTATGATGCTCCAGGTGCCACTCGATCCTGTTTTTGATCATTGCACTCATCAGTTTTGTCGGGCACGGCAGGAGAGAAATGGGGCGATATGACGAGATGATGTTCTTCTTCCTGTGGGGTTTACACACGGGAATAACGATTACCTCCCGCCACTGGTCAGGAATATAGGAGAGGTCAATCATAGTATTGTAGAGATCCAGCATGGCTTCCTTCGCTTTAAGAGGAAGTTTGTCGATCATTGTGTAGGTAATGGCGTCCATCCCCGGAGCAGTATCTTTCTTCCGTAGGGCGTGCAATAGTTCTGATAGGTGAAAACAGGGTTCCGTCGATCCTGTTGGGACGTCGTCTACTTCCCTACTCTTGTGATATTCCTCCTGTTTTGGTACATATGGAGGAGTGAACGAGGCTAGGAACTCCTCTGCTGCTTGTCTGTCTGACGATATCCAACTGGTAGCCGGCCTCTCACCCTTAAACCACTTCAGTTTCCGCCAAGTCTCTTGGGTCGTCACACCATATTTTAAATTGGAGCAAAAACTCTTCCAGCCTTCTCGTTTGGCCTTTCTAATGGTATCTCGTGCTTCAGCCGTTCTTTTCTTGAGTTCTACCAAATTCTCCTGAGTGGCGGCGTGCAAATATGTTCTGGTAGCCAAGCGCCGCCTGGCGACAGCTCGTGAGCAGTCACTGTTCCACCAAGGTTTTCTAGTGAGCTCTCTTCTAGTGTGAGTTTTAACCTCTGGTATAGCCTCTTCTGCAGCAGCCTCCACTATTCTTTGAAATTCGTTGTACCGACATTGGATATCGTCGGTTGCACCTTCCCACTGCTCCAACAGCGTGCTGATCTTTCCTTCGTAGCGAGCCCAGTTAGCCCTGTTACACAACCACCGTCTGCTTGAGTGCCGGCGGACAGATGGGAGATTCCAATCTAATGATAATTTGAGGACGCAGTGATCACTTCCGATAGTCTCTGGTAGCAGATCCCATTTCGCTCTATGCATTAGGTTCATCGATATGAGAGTAATATCTGGAGAAGAATTTCTCTGACTAGGAGCACCAAGTCTAGTTCCGTGTTTGTTGTTAAGAACGGCAAATGAAGAGGCTGATATGGCATGGGCGAGCTCGATTCCCTGCGTGTCTACATAACTATCTTGCCATAACGAATGGTGAGCGTTGAAGTCGCCTCCAACCACACTATTTGCCGGCAGCTGATGGAATACAGCCGACCAATCTTCTTCCTTTAGGTTGAGTTGAGGTGGTTTATATATGACGGTGGCCGCTTTGATAGGTCCATCGTACGAGAGATCGACAGAGAGCATTTCTACATTGGCAATTGGCGCCGCTAATCTGCGCACGGAGCAATTAATGTGGCTTCTCACCAAGATGGCAACTCCCCCGTGCCCATCATCTCTGTCTTTCCGAAACACACTAAAATTCTTGATGTTTATGTTCGACGAGCTGCGCAGCCATGTTTCCGATAAAAGGACTAGGTCGGCCTTATGTTCTGTTATGGTTCTTTGAAATTCGTCCCATTTTGGTAATAGGCTACGTGCGTTCCACTGTAACACTGTCAATTTAGTCCTTCTAGCCATTTTTAATTAACAGATTTGCAGCCTCCGATGTGGTTCCACTTGGCCCCATTTCTTTAATTTCTTGAAGCACTTGTCGACACGCTTCGTCCTGAATTTTCTTCACTGTGGTGGCTGCCAGCTTGCCTTTCATCTGTTGTGCCAGCAGTTTGACCACTATTTTGACTATTATATTAACCATGTCTTCTCCTGCCTCTCTACTAGTTTGTTCTTTGCTGGTTACTTCTTCGGTTTGGGTCGCTATAGATTCCTTGGGAGTACTGACGGTACTTTGGCAGTGCTCCCTGATTTGCTTCATTCCCTGTGGCATCGTCACCGCGCTGTACCTTTTACTCTGTATAGGTGGGAATTCTGCTGCCTTGTATTGGTAACTTTGTTGTATACTCCTCTTGTTTTCCGTCGCCATTTTTGCTTTGTCCTCTTCTTGTCGCTTCCGTTCGGGGCATTTCCTATCGTTCGCTTTGTGGTCACCTCCACAGTTTACGCATTTTTGGACCTCATTTGAGCAGCTGGATATGTTGTGTTCTTCACCACACTTCATACATCTTTCTTTTCCTTTACAGAATTTGGCCGTATGACCAAATCTATAGCATTTGAAGCACTGCGTTACTGGAAATATGTAGGGAGCCACCTTGAATCTCAGGTAGAAAATCTCGATTTCCTCTGGCAGGAATTGGCTATCAAAAGTTATGAGCACAGTTTGCAGGGGAACTGTTTCCACCTTGCCGTCATTGAATACTTTCTTGGTAAATCGCCGTACATCGATAATCGGTGCCGACGAAACAGCGTTAATCCTTAATTCTTCTTCTGCTAGGTCCGTAGGTACAAACTTGATTATCCCTTTCCGTTCTACTCGGTTAGCCGGTATATAAGCCTGCAGACCCAAGGATTGAAGAAACATCTTGTTTTCAACGAAGCCATTAGCAGTGTTGGCATTCAAAAATTCCATAGACATTCTGTTTTTCCCAAGTTGATTGAGTCGTTTCAGCCCAGTGACCTTGTTATAAAAAATTTTCCCCAGCTGAATTGGGTGTAGAGAAGCACTGTCTGATGCGTTCTCGATTATAACCATATATGGACCCTCTGCATGGTCATTATAAAGCCTCTTCCGCATAGCCGGCGCGGGGGGATTCCGCTTGACTGCTTCTTCTCTTACTTGGCTTGCCTGACTAGTTGTCAGATGGTTACCTAAGGTGTTCAACTGATGGCCTCCATCTCCTGACGCTCTACTGGGATTTGTTTGAGGTGGGGTCGCTAGGCTGCACGCTACCTCCTTGCCTCTGCTAGGAATCGACTCAGTGATCATCGGTTCTTCAATTTTCTCTTTCGAGACGTTTCTTCTGTCTGCAGCTTTACGTTTCTTCCTCAGATTGTACTTTTCTTCTTCGTCGGTGTCGTTTAGGTTTGCCTCCTTTGTCTTCCTCGCTGTCTCCATCATCTCTTGGTCACTCTGGTACACGGTATACGCCTCTTCTTTTCTCGGGTCGATTCCATCACTTGCTTCCGCCATTTCCTCTCGCCCTCCGGCAGAAGGGTCCGACGAGATGAGCTCAGCCAAGGATGTATTAACACAGTTAGGTTGTCTTTTCTAGATGAAAATTACTATAACTGTCCGCTGATTCACCAAAAGTTCTGTGAATATAACACGACCGCAGTTAGCACTGTTGATAGTCGCCGGGAGATGAGTCCGCTTCGCTGCCACTAACACTCGCGCAGGTAAACACGTCTCACTTCCTCACTCTATCGCACCGCTTACTTCCTTACTCGTCGGTTGCAAGCAGCAAACTCGTACGGGGACCGTCTACGTCTGTGTCGCGCAGCTGTTTCATTTCCGGGCCGCCATGTCGCGCTGGTCAGGGCCGCCAACTGCGACGACAGTAAAACTCCGTCGTGGCGGCCGGGCATTTTACGAGCAGCACCGCCGGGAGTTTGGTATTACTGCCCGTCCCCCATTTCCAAGGGGTGAGGGGGGGGGCTGTTGTCTGTATGAACGCTTTCTAGAATTAATAAACATCGAACTGGTGTCCACCGTAACGAGCAATTTCGGCAAAATGTTGCAAACCAGTTTTCGAAATGTGCAGAACTAGTCCAGTACTATTTTTTAAGAGACTCTGAATTGAATAAACACAGCACTCTGCGAACACGCAGATGAGCTATACACGTGAGCTGATAGTTTAATAAACGACGCTGCAGCTGTGTCTTCTGTCTGGCCCAGCTGTTGCTGTTGCTGCTGAGTTGCTGTGTAGTGCGTTCCTTCGCACATTTGTTCTTCTAAACGATTTAACATAGAAATTTGCTATTGGGCTTTGTTTTCGTTCTCTCTAGCATACTCTAGGCACAATTATATTAGACGAGAAAATAATTAAGTGGGTTTTAATGGGAGTTGGATGGAAATTTATTATAGATAGTATTCAATACGCGAAAGAAGGTGGTACTGAGTCCGTAGATCAGTACATCTATCTTGGCCAACTGATCAATATGAATGGCGACTCAAAGTCTGAGATTTACTGACGTATAAATCTGGGCTGGAGAGCATACGGAAGAAATTCCATAGTTTTTAAATCAAACATGCCAATACATCCTACAAAACAGGTAAGTGAACAATGTATAATAGCGGTCCTCACATATGCCTGCCAGACTTGGACCCTCAACAGTAACACGAAGCAAAAACTGAAAACAGCCCAGCCAAATATGGAAAGAGTAATGCTAGAGTTTACAAGATGAGACAGGAAAAGGACTTTCTACATTCGTCCAATAACCAAAGTTGCAGACATCTTAAAAAGAGTCATGACCCGAAAATGGCAATGGGCCGGTCATATTGCTCGCAAAAGAGACGACAGATGGACTACGGCAGTTCTGGATTGGATACCAAGGAACCTGAAAAGAGCAAAGCAAGAGGAAGACCCCCGGATCAGACATACGACGAGTAACAGGCGTGAACTGGAAGAGACTTACTCACGGTCGATCAGCCTGGAAGGATGGAAGAAACTAGAACAAAACTATGTAGCATTAACTCGTAAAATTTAGCTCATCTGGCTTAAAGAGGCTGCATCCTGAAACAAGGATTGACAAAGCTGTATAAATAATAATAATGAAAATAAAATAATATTCAGTGTTATGAAATAACGACTATAAATCACCCAACTCTGAAAATTTCATTTAAAAAAAATTATTTGAACGAGGTTGTTTCTAGAAAATTAGTCAAAGATTTCTTTTCAACATTAGGCCTGCACGGTAACTAGACATAGCAGGCAGTGTGGTATTTTAAAAATTTCAACCTCAGTGAAAACGACAACCTTATTTTGTAAGTAATTTTCAAACTATCTCTTTTAATCGCTTGCCTCCCGTTTAACCTTCGGCATCAGTGACTGCGCTATACTCTGACAAAGGACAGCTTTCACATCGAACGTTCCGAACCTCACGGAAACATGTTGAGAGTAACAAGCGATCATTAACAATACAGTGGTGTGTGTCATTTCCATGTAGAACTCCGTACTTGTCTGCTAGCGCCATTAGTTGTACATCTGTTTTCAAGAGAGGCCAGGCACTTTTGGTCCAAATATTTCAAAGAAACTTGAAACAACCTGTCCACGAAGGATTCATTTGGAGGCAAGTAAAAGTGGAAAAATGACTAAAGAACATACGAAACGTTTTCTAACTTCAGTCCTTGGCGATCCTGTAACAAATGAAACGAGCCTATTGTGTGATTCCTGGCCAGGTCATACAGATCGTACCCTTTTAGATGCAACTTTTCCAAACAATGAAGATATTGCCACCGATGCCAACAAAATATTGCCAAGTCCTTGAAGTTTACTTCTTTCATCATGAAACTTCACTCTGTGATTTACAATCAATTTGTTGCACCAACGTATAAGCCTATGTTGTAATATGCTTGGCGAAAGCCAGTTTATGACATTGACGTAGCAACATCATCATTTGAAAATGTAGTTAGTGTGGCTTTTGATACTGGACTGCGTTAATGCGAAAGTGATTTGGAATGTGATAACGTGGCTTTAGTGAGGTGTGTACTTTGTTTTCTTCCACTTTGTTTTAACCACTACATCGAAATCCCGCATCTGCACTTTCAAGACTGATACAAGCACTACCAGGTGTGTGGTACTGCTGTATATGCGTGTTGTGTGCTACATTGACGTACTTTAAGCAGAGACTTTTTGGCACTGTTGATTGAAAATGTAATGATACACTGATGTAATTGAATTACGCATAATTTACTCATATGGTATTGATATCTTGTTACTTTATTTCTCCCTATCAAAATGTTACTTGAGGTTGAATACAACGTTTTGCGTGGAAATGACACACACCACTGTTGTGTTTATGATATCTTGTTATTCCAAAGAAGTTACCGTGCGGTTGCGAGCGTTCGAGGTCAGAGGTGTCCCTTGCTGGTAGTAAGCTCGCCAGCAACCACACCAGCTGGCACATTAGTCCGTGGTCGAGGCGTCTGATTTAGAGCTGTAACGGAAGCGACATTACGGAAGCGGAAACAGAAGCGTATGTTATATTTGTATTTTTGCGAAAACGGAAGCGGAAACAGAAGCGGAAGCAGAAGTGTTTGAAAATGTATATTATTTATATTTAATTAAAGTGCCAAGCGTAATAATGTTGTTTATTTTAATAATCAAACCAAATCAATCAATAACTGACTTTTAATTAAGAAATAGTATTTTTCTAAGTACTTAATTAATATTCGAAAGTTAAAAGTGTAAAGTTATATTTTAAAAACAAAAGCTTAGCTGCCTTTTCTCCTTTTAAACTGCTTCTTCTTACATCATAAAGTAAGGCTGCTCCGCTGAACAGCTGTTCGCTGGCAGCACAGCTAGGCGGAGCTGATGGTAACAACATGGAAAATTTGTGAGCGTTCATATGCCACCACTTAAGAGGATCTTCTTTTAATGGAAGTCTTTTTTTTTCTTTGTTGTAGTCCTGTAACACTTGTTTTGCCTTCGCAACGGGTTCTAATTGGTAACAAGGATCATTATCCTCGATATCACTAGAGTTTAAAATAGATTCTAATATCACCAATGAATGTTGTGGAAATGTCTTACTTGTCGAAGACAGATTCTGCGAACTTGCGATAGGTTCAAATTCTCTCTTTTTCTCGGGATCAGAAGGACAGTATTCATCTTGATCGATCATCTCTTCTTCATTTTTCTCAGTCATAATTAGAATTAACTGGATTTGTACCTCCTGCTTGGTAATTTCGTTAAAGAATTTAGTCTTATATCGTGGATCCAAATATGAGAATAAAATCAATAAATCTGGAATTTAATTCATCCGTAATTTCTTTAATTACTCTTTTGAAATCATTGAAGTGTCAGGTTTTACGTCCTCCGCTTGCAAAGTACTAACAATAACTAGTACGAGTGGTATAACGGACGAAATCATTCCTTGAGAACTGCTGAACTCCCTGGTGACTTCCTCAAAGGGCCTGAATATTTTTACATACTTTTCAACGTTTACCCAATCATCTGGAGTGACTGTGGCAATTTACTCTTGGCTGAGGTACAATACAATTGAGTCTTTCAATCGACTGTACAGATGCTGGGGAAGTGATTCGATACATTAAGTATTTGTTTAATGTGTCAAAAATCAATGAAGAATATGTGTTCAAACCCAAAGAATAAAAGCGATTTTTTCTATAAAGCATAGTCTGCTTTATTTTTTATACACAAATGTACTCCTATTTTTTCCAAAACAAGGGGTCAGACCTACCAGTCACACCGATTCAGATTAGTTTGATTTACTTTTAGCTTCCGCTAAACTTCCGTTTTAAAAGATGCAGAAACGGACACAGAAGTAAAAATTTTGCGGAACTTCGCACTTGCGGAAACGGAACCAGAGCTCTGTTACACCCCTAGTCTGAATGCACCTTCACCTCTGCCAAAGCCTGCTCTGTGTGTGCTCTGTGCACTAGGAAACTACTGTGGTTCTCATCCCCCAATAGGATAGACGCCTACGACGGAAGCGGACTGGCCAGTTAACTGCGTTCACCTACTGTGGATTAACAGAAATACACAAGTGAATCCGAAACGTTGAGTTGCCTGCGTACCTTCGTTAGTTTTGTGGTCGACTATCTTCTATACTAATATTATAAATGGGAAAGTAACTCTGTTTGTTAAGTTTCTTTGGCTAAACGGCTAATCTGATCGTGATGAAATTTGACAAGGACATGCTATTTGGCATTAGGATGGGCTAACTTACTTTTTCTGCGTAAATAATACATGTCGTTTAGTTTAAAAAAATTAACGGCGATAGACAGACGCGTAGGTTGTGTAAGTCTCTGCAGCACTTTCCCGTATAGCAGTCTGGTAGCTCCGTGGTTAATGCGTTTGTCTACTGATCTCTGGTTCAAATCCCGGTGGAAGCAAAGAATTTTAAGAATTGTTTTTGATCGTATGAGCCACGCCTGGACGGCCAGTTGTTCGGATTCCATGTTAAACTATTGATACCACAAATTTAGGGGTCAATGCGTGGCAAATCGTAGGCTGCCTAACAATGCTGTAGGTGTATACTTTTTTACGCTATATTGATCCCTCAGGGGTTGTTACTCTCGCAGTCAGTGTGTGTGTGTGTGTGTCTGTGTGTGTGTGTGTTTGTTTGATATACACTAATAATATTATAAATCCGGAAGGAAGTCTGTCTTTTTGTTACGTTTTGATGACTAAATAGCTATACCGATATTGATATAACTTGACAAGGAAACACTTTCTATCTGTTGGAAGGACCCAGGACATTTTTTTTTTTTTTTCGGTATGAATAACAGTAGTAGTCACTAAATTTTGAGTATTTATCGAATGGTGACAGACAGACGGATACGTGTGTTAGTCTGTAATGTTACGTCGGTTGCTCAAGCTGTGCTTCTCGCGCAGTCTCTTAGTGTATGATTTGTTGATAAATTTCGTTTAGATACAAAACGTATTATTTAGTATGGATGTCGATCTGCTCTGCACTGTACTATTATTTTGTGTCTGCCTAAAAGTTTCTGGCCACCAGTTTATTTTATCTTCTTTTTGACATTTCTTGCAGGCGTAATTCTGGCCTAAGGTGTAGCTCTAGGAGAACACGAGCAGATAAAGTTATTAGAACCCAGTAATCGGATGCTCATGCTGAAGAAAGAAGAAATGACCAAGCTGAAATAAAGCTGCTCTTAGTTAACCCCCCCCCCCCCCCGTCCCGCACATTCCCGCACCTTACTTTGTTTTTGTGTTTTTAAATATGTTGGAAATTCTCTTCATGAGACAGGTTCGACGGTAGAATGATATAGTGATGGTTTTCCTGTCATATTATGGCAACTCGGTGTTGTTGGGGACCAATCCTGCGTTACTAACAGCTTTCTATATTCAATTGTGGCAATGAAGTTCTGCGTCCACGCGTACGAGCTAGTTGGAGTGTATGAACGAGCTAATGTCTCGCCGCATTGTGACACCGCGCGTAAGGAGCAGAGCAGGTTTGCTGGCAGAGCTGATGGAAACGTGACGATTGTGTCTGTGCCTCGCTCTCAGAGATCAAAGGAACTAATTTGAGTCTCCTCCTCGCTTCGCCCCCGGTGTTATTTCAGGGCACACTTCCGCTCCCTCTGTACACGAGTGTTATCTCATAAGACAGGATCCTGTATATAGGCCTACAACTCAACTTCACACGGTTTCGCAGCTTTTGCGAACCAGTTCAAATGCAAAACACGAAGGGGTATAGAACTCTGCGTCTGTATGGGAAGGACACGAGTTCGTATAAAGTCGTGGAGGTTGAACAGCTAGCATGCCTTCTCAGCCTGTTGTCCAACGAGTAGCTCGGAGAAAGCAAGGGGAGCGCGACGCCGACCACACCAACTCGATGGTAGTGCCGAGGATTTTGAATCGCATACGTAGCTCTTCCTCCGCGAGTGGCGAGCCCAAGTTATCGAATCTTCCAGTTGCGCAGGTGTTAGCAGCCAGATTCTACGCCGCGTTGAGCTAAAACATCCGCTGGTTCCTGAGACAATGCGTCCCAAAAACACGTGGCCTTCGCTAAAATTGTTTTTTGTTCTGACTTGAAAGTATATCCTCTTGCATGCAAATAAACATTTCTTGCTTGTTCTACCCAACGCTGAACATTATATCTGTCCAATGTAAGCACGCACACATTTAAACTCTCTACCAACCATATTTTTAATCTTAATTGAAAGTTAGAAATGATCTTGATATCATCATCGTATTTTAAAATCGCCTTCAAAAATGAGAAGTTTCTCAATTCTATTCTGTGTGTGTGTGTTCAATGATATCCTCCCCAACTGTGAACTAATTTTAATTATTTTATTATTATTATTATAGAATAGGGTATACCTTCAAAATGGTCCTATGTAAATTTAATTGAGATCCGATTTTCTTTCTTCTTTTTTCTGATGAGGCCTTATGGGATCACGTTCCAATCTCAATTCTTCATACTTTGTTGTTTTTTCTTCCTTTCAATCCAGCATTCCTCCATCATTTCACTTTCTTTCTTCTTTCCTCAGACCACTTAGGAGCAAATTTCTTTCCTCTTCTGCCTTGGATGTTTTTTACTTGTGGCTTTAGGCCTCGTCGACGTCGAGGTCGTTAGAGGCAGGATGGGACTGGGGACTAGGAAGGCCGTGGCCTTTTGAAGGAAGCATCCCAGCATTCTCCTGCAGTAATCTGGGGAAAGCATGGAAAACCTAATTCTGGATGCACGAACGGGGATTCCAACGGGCGTCCTCCCGAATGCGAGGCCAGAGCGTTAACAGCTCACCCACCACGCTCGGTCCTGCCTTGGAATCCTTCCAAACTAAATACCTTCTTTCTAGAGACCTCTCTTTCCATAATTTCCTCTGCTCTTACCCTATTTCTTTCGAAATCTGTCTTAAACTCTTGAATCCAGCTGGTTGCTGATTTTTTTCCCCAAAGGTAGTTTGAATATCTTTCTTGTTAAACTGTCATCATTCATTGTATAGATATGTCCAAAAAACAGCAGTCTTCTTTTCTTTATTGATTCTGTTATATTTTCTATGTTCTGGTATATTTCATTATTACTTCTTAATTTCCATAGTTCTGTTGTTTTAACTGGATCCAAGATTTTTCTCATAATTCTTCCTTCTAATAATTCCAGTTTATCCAATCTACAGTACAACACTAGGCATTTACTAGCGAATAGACATTTTCGTTTCACGACCGAATTGTATTGCCTCACTTTAAGATTTTTGCTATAAATTTTTTAGTGATACCATACCCTCTTTCCTCGCAGAGTATCCTTTCTTCTATACGTCCGAGCGGGTAACGTTCTGGCCTCGCATTCGGGACGAAATCGGTTCGAATCCCCGTCCGGGCAACCATATTTAGGTTTTCCACGGTTTCACCAAAACACTCCAGACGAATGCCGGGATGCTTCCTTCAAAATACCATGGCCGAATTCTTTCCCATTCCTTGTCCCCAGTCCCTTCCCGCCTCTAATGACCTCGACGTCAACGAGGCGTAAAGTTATAAGTAAAAAAAAAATAGAAAAGGATAGCGGTTTTATCTAATCCATTTTCTTGAATTATTTCATCCAGCTATTTAAATTTCTTTACTTTCTCTATTCGTCCAAAATTTTGGAGCGTTTTCTTAATTTTTTATTTATTTACTAGCATTTGCCCGCTGCTTCACGCGCGCGTGCCTTGGCAGGTGTAGAAATTATTTACCGACATTAACGTGGAAAGGCATGAACTGTTAATGTATTCTGAATAGTTTCGTTAGGTTCGGTTTTCATACTGATGTCAGAGAGTTGTTTTATTCATATTTTAACGTGATTCAATAGTAGAAAAGGTTCCTGAAAAATTAACAGTAGTAATTCGTGGTTGTAATTATTGTGCAAAGTATAAACATTTATTGTTTAGAAAGGCTTTCACTGGGCTTTCACGGTTCAAACGACATTCTTTCTTCTGTGCGGTTTTAGAAGCTAGGGATTTAGCGTATAGAACCCGGTTATACGTAGGTCAATCGCTTTTCTCGGTGCAGGTTACTTTCATTTGCTCTAGCTATTTCATCTCGTTCTCTTTGACGTTGCAGACGATGTTGTCGGTCTATTTCACTCTCATTTAGCCGATTTCGGCGACATCTTTTAGCTGCAGAAGTTGACCCCGACAGATTAGATCTCTTTCGTAAGGGCATATCATAAACTTTTATACTTACCCAACTCACAGCACTAACAATTAAAACGTTTTCACAGCTGCAATTATCACTATGCGTGAACTTTGGCTGCGAGTATATAGATGAGCATAAACTTGGTTACAATATAGAATATCTGTGGTAGTAATAAATAATATTATTTCTGAAAGCAATATTTAACTCAGCTAAAACATAATATTTTTAAATGCTGATATGGAGGATTCCACGTTAACCGTGGTACCGAAAATTTAAATGGATATATAACAGTTGTAACGTTAAGAAAGCTGATATTATAATCATTATGTGTAATTTTTTTGCGATTTTATGTGTAAACTTTGCCTGGGATTATATAGCTAGGTATAAGCTTTGTTAAGGATGTATCTGTGGATATAATGAAAAATATTGTTTCCATGATACTTAACTAAAAAAAGTTTATTTTTAAATGTGGATACCGAGGATTGCAACATAACCGCGGTGCCATAAATTTATGTAAATATAGCAGTAATCTACGACTTAGTCCTCTTGGAAGTGTGCTGAAATATAAAAATTCGTTACGAATGATCACAGCATCTCAATTTTTCTGATTTATTTATTTTTTGTTGTTTTTTATTTTTTTGTTGTTTGGATATTGGTTTTTATTTTATGTTGATACACCATCAATTATTCCTGCTTTAAAATAGAAATTTACGTGAATTGGAGCTACTCTTGATTTCAAATTGTCGTATCATTACTGTCATTATTTCAGTCAGATATAATTAATCCAAAAATGTCGAGATGTGATCATGGTACAGTTTATGTAGTAACGTGCATGTAACTGAAACAATTATTTCTGAGTGGCAACATTATCGCAAGTTGTGAATCGCTTGAAATGCAACCTGACAGCTGATATGATGCTTTGTTATAGGCCTAAGAGACGATGCCTGCAGCTTTATAATCTACGCGGTGTAGCATTAGGATAAGAAACATTTTTAATTTAAGTTTCTTTCAATATAGCCGTATTTTCTATGTAATTATTTCAGTTGCATGTAAGTACCTGGCGAAACAACAGCCTGGACCAGATGACAATTGACTCGTTTTGTTTAGCATCAGGCATAACGGATTTAGTTTTAAAATTTACGCGGTGTAGAATAGAATTTTAGGATGCCTAGTTATAATTGAAATAAAATTCGTTACCAATAATCACAGCATCTCAATTTTTTCTGATTTATTTATTTTTGCTGTTTGGATATTGGTTTTTATTTTATGTTGATACACCATCAATTATTCCTGCTTTAAAATAGAAATTTACGTGAATTGGAGTTAATCTTGGTTTCAAATCGTCGTATCATTATTGTCATTATTTCAGTCAGATATAATTAATTCAAAAATGTTAAAATGGATCACGGTACAGTATATGTACTAATGTGCATGTAACTCAAGCAATTATTTCTGAGTGGCAAAATTATCGCAAGTTGTAAATCGATTGAAATGCAACCTGGACAGTGATGACAGCTGATATGCTTTGTTTTAGGCCAAAGGGACGATGCTTTTAGCTTTATAATTTACGCGGTGTAGCATTAGGATATGAAAATTTTTTTATTTGAGTTTCTTTCAATATATCCGTATTTTCTATGTAATTATTTGAGTCGCATGTACCTGAATTTTCGGATGCCTAGTTATATTTGCACGTTATAGCCACGAGACATATTAATCGAATAAAGTACTTCCAAATATGTGCAATTCCGCACAAGTCATTATGAAAGAAGTATGTTTAATTACTTGCTGATATTTATAATAGCTGTTTTTCAGACATCGCTCTTCAAGAAAAAACTGAATTTCGTATTAAGTATTGGCTTATTGTGGCTGTATTGTACAGCGTTCACGTAGCAATTTTGTTCCAGAGACAAACTGTATAACAGTCTACCAGCGACATTTTTTCAACTTTTTCAACTTTCAACTTTTTCGTAATTCAACAGACCTGTTACGATTCAAGTAAATGCTGATTATACTTGATTATTTTGAAGTACTGCGGTCCAGAAAAATGAATCGCAGAAGTAAAAAAAAAAAAAAAAAAAAAAAAAAGGGAAATCCTAAATTTTGTCAGGTCTCTTTATGAAAGGAGTGACCGTCTGAATGTGTATAATTATCTGTGGTCTACAGTTTCACATTTCTGAAGTTTTTTACTGACTTGCTTCTTCCCATGGTACATATCAGTCGTTAGCTACTTCTGCAGATGTTGATCAGCAACATTAGCTTTAAAAATTTGGAAACACCATGCAAATTGATGCGGTAGTTTTTGCGTTATTAGAGATCAAGCCTCACTACAAACGCAGCTTGCTTACAGATTTATAATAGTATAGATTATCTCTTTTTTTTGGCCGCTCAATTAAGTCAGTCCTCGATTACGGTATTGCGGAAACTCTGAATTCCGGTGTCGATGTTCTATTGGTTCGATACTAACGCTTATTCGACTTGGAATTAGATCTCAATTTGACGGTATTTTGTTGAGATCAAATCAAACTAGCCCACCATGCCTCGCGGCGTGCCTTCGTCGCCGTATCATTTTCGGTCTGTTGTGGCATTACAACCAGTGAATAAAAAAAAGAGAAGGTTTTTACCCTACTATATGCAACATACATGTCTTTTTGCAAACTTATTTTTGTATAAACAATGGGTTATGCCTTGTAATTTATTTATAGTTAAAACCCGATTCGAGATGGGGGCAGCATTCCTCGCTCCTCTTTGTGCTTGGAACGTTGTACAAGCAGGTGAGATTGCTACGCATCCATCATTATTTTTCGTTATACCAGGGGTGGGCCAAAAACTAATGCACCACATATTTTTCTTCAACAATTATTTATTGAACACAATGAAACTTGTACACAGGAAAGAATGATGATTCTCCTACTCTCCCTATTTTTCCACGTAATCTCCTTCCTGTCCTATGGTCTTCCTCCAGCGAGACACAAGAGCGTGTATGCCCTGGCGCCTGGCGGTACCACTCCTTGTTCTGTCCACGAAGTCATATCTTCAATGAGCGAATCACCTCTTCATCTTCTTCAAAATGTCTCCCACGAATGGTATTCTTCGATGGCCCAAACAAGTGATAGTCTGTGGGAGTTAGGTCAGGGCTATAGGGTGGATGGGGTAACACTGTCCAACCCTGTTTGCTGATGTGTTCCAACGTCCTCAAACTTGTGTGAGGGCGTGCGTTATCATGTTGAAGCAAACAATCACCTGGGTTGTTATGGCGTCCAGGTCACTGGAAGCGCTTCTTGAGTTTGGTTAATGTGTTCACATACGCCTCACAATTAATGGCGGTGCCTGTCGGCATCACATCAATGAGTATGACACCATCACAGTCCCAACACACAGTAATCGTGACCTACCAAGCGGAAGCAGTTGCATTTAAATTTTTCTTCTGTGGAGTATCAGGATAGCGCCATTCCATCGATTGCCGTTTTGTTTCGGGCTCAAAATGGCGAACCCAGGTTTCATCACCTGTCACAATCCCGGACAAGAAAGCGTAAACACTTTTTTCCCGCGCCAACTGCCGAGTCGTTATGCGTCGGTCCTCGCGAATGAGCACATCAGCACGCTGCATCTTGTCAGGTGTTACAGCCGTGGCTGGCCTTCCCGACCGCTGCAAATCTTGGAGCTCTGCAGAACCGCTTTCAGATGGCCTCAGTCTCAATTCACCATTTTGCGTGTTTGAAACTCGAGATAGCCCCCTTCGATCAACTCGCGAGCACCACTCTGAGGAACCCTGTAACTTTAGAGATGTATTCTACCATCCAAAATTCCACAATATTCTTCTGTCAGACACCAAACATTTCAGATTTTCACTATCTGTAATAATATATCTATCTATATCTATAAAACCGGATATATTTGAAGCATAAAAACTCGGAAACTACAGAGCAAATTTCGATGGCGTTTTCACCGTTTTAAAGATTAGAATCTCAATTGAAGTGTTTGGTATGTCTTATGCTCCAACGTAACATAACGCCGGAGTGGTAAATGAAAGTCTTAACTTACAGCCTGAAACAAAAAATAAAAGAAATACGATGCTTACATCATACATCGTAAAAAAATAATAGCCATGTTATCGCACGTAACGTTTACTTTCTTAAATTTTGGTTTTTAGTCTTTAAACCCCATACCTAGTTATATCGAATGCGAAGAGGAAACTACATAAAGAGGAAAATATTTAAATTAATTTTAATAATACAATGAAAAATCTTTCGATATCTTCTTTGCTATCTGAGGCCGCACTGCTACAATCTCTGGTGTTGTGAAATTTTAATGGCTGTGTTTAGTAATGCATATTTGACGGGTTTGAACATGAAAGTGAGCTGCTTAAAACCTTTAGTGAAGAACCTTCCGAGAAATTTGTTGCTTTTTGAAATTACGGTCTCTGGCCGCACAGCTACAATCTCTAATATTTGGATGCGAATTAAATTCTCGCTGTTAATAGTAAGTAATGAACAACTGATTGCTTTAAACTTGAACTATTTAAAACCTTTAGTGTTGACATATTGTTACTTTTTTTTGTAATTTATTGATGAGCAATTCTGTCTTTACTACATTTCCTCAAAAAAAAAAAAAAAAAAAAAAAAACAACATTGTTTCTATTGCTGCACGAATTGCTGTGGTTATTATGATAATACTTGGTGCACATGTTCCTGATATAATGGCTAAAATATTGCGGGAATAAATCAACCCCAACCCCAACCCCATCTATTTTCTGCTACACAGGGAGGTTAGCCGTTTAAATAAGTATAGAAGAATGGAGCGACTGACATGAAATTTAATTTGCAAGTGCAAACAATTGGCAGTTCTATCATTAACGTGGCGCCAAAATCGGATGATAAATTCTTATAGAACACGGCGAAAAATAACTCGGCTAAAATAAAGAATAAAATTTTTTGATATCTCACTTGGTTTTCGACATTTAACTTGTCAAAAATCAGTTATATAGTTCCTTGTGCTTTTGGTGACTTTTCTTCTGGTCTGGTATTCTTTACTTTCAATTTGACTCATCGTGTTATTTAGGATTTCATCATCAAATTGCGGCTCCACAGTTATCGTAGAATCCCAAAAAAACTTACCTCTTTTATGAGCTTCGATATTCACTGTGTGTGAAAATCAATCTAGATCATATTGTCGACGCCGGGAACTCTGTTAGTATTTAAATACAACTGAAATAGTCAGGAATGGATTCGCGCGAAATAAAACCTTTTGCAACTGTATGGATTCTACGGTACTTGCCTCAGCTTACAAAGGAATCGCTCCATTCCCGCGAAAAGAACAAACCAGTTTGAACTTCTAGCGACAACAAGCGTTTTGCGCGAGCAATTCGCCTTTACTGTAACTGCCTGCCTTTGTTTCTATGCGTTTGTTTATTCGGGCGAATCCGGACGATCGTACGCGCGAAATCGCCTGCAAGATGCCGCATCACGAGACTCGTCCACAGCATTTATTGTGCCTTGGCATTTTTCGCGGTCATTTTTCCATTATTTGTTAACGTGTCTAATGTGGGGAAAATACGGACAGCAAATCACCTGACAAACATACGTGTCACAGCTCGCATAATAACTCCAGGTGAATCGCCGCTAATTCACCAACACGCGAGCTATTCAAGAGGACAGAGCATCGTCGCGTGTTTATTATAAGTTCGCGAAATCAGAACTCATATTTAAAATACACTAAAATTTAACAATGAAATAATTTTTCCAAAAAATATAAATGGCCTTAAAATAACATGCTACAAATTTTGAAATAATTTTATACCTAGCTTAGAAGAAAATAAATCTAAATGGAAAATATTTTATATAACTATTATTGAAATTTTTACTTTAATTAGTTATTTCTAGAGCGCGTACCAGTCAAAGCAAGAAAAACAAGAACCAACACGTGACATTTGTAACCGCCCAGCCATATATTTTTTTGCTGCTGATTTAATTATTATCGTTATGACTACGCTACTACTATTGTTTTAGTTGCTCATTAATTACAAAGACTCTGAATGGTTATACAAATGTTTGTAATCAGATATATATTCAGGAATTCCACAGATAGTACCATGTTGTATTCATCGGGGTAGTCTTAAAAATGCTTTAATAGTATCTTCGGTCCTAAAGTTAGCCAGCAGTGTGTGTTTATGTGTGTGTGTGATATATATATATTTTAAGGTCGCTCGCCGAGCGAACGAGGCAGATGTTAATGTTGCGTTAGTTGGTATTCTTACAATACGCAAGATATAATTATTTATAGAATTAATGTAAAAGTATTGTAGGAGAAAAGTTATTAAGTCTAGCGTGTCTGATTAAAACTGTGCATTTTCTTCGGCGATTTAACCGATTTAGACCAGTGATAGGTAAATCAATGGAGAGATTGATATGCAACCACATCAGACATATACGTGAGGAGCGTAAGTGGTTTCCAAGTAGGCAACATGGCTTAGGCAAGAATATTCATGCGAATCTAAGTTGGTGGGATATATGCAAGATATTTCAGATGAAATAGACAAGAGAGGCCAAATGCTTTTAACAGAGTGAGCCATAAAATGGTAGTAAATAAGGTAAAAACTATTGGAGTGGATGAGAAAGTGGTTTACTGGGTAGAAGAATTTTTAAAAGGTAGAAAACAGAAAATTAGGGTAGGAAATGCAGTATCAAAAGCAGTGGAAATAAAAATGGGAGTGCCGCAGGGTAGCGTATTGGGACCATTCCTGTTCGTTATTCTAACGAATAATTGTGTTGATTGTTTACTATCAGAAATTAGATTGTTTTCAGATGATATATACTGTATAAAAGGATCAAAACGGTAGAGGACTGTAAACAGTTGCAGGGTGATCTGGACAGGATATCTAGTTGGGTTGGTAAACATGTGATGAAGATAAATGCAAAGAAGAGTCATCTTATTAGATACACAAATTAAAAAACTAAAGGTTTATTATGATTATAAGATGGGTAAAGAATTGGTTACTGAAGACTTGAAATGTAATTATCTTGGCATTACATTTGATAGCAAGGTTACCTGGGCAGGACATATTGGACAAGTGGTAGGAAAAGGTTTCAAAATTCTGCACTTGTTGGAGAGAGTGATGAGGGAATGTAGGAGAGAAGTAAAGGAATTGATTTACAAAACTTTGGTCAGACCATTGCTCGAATATGGTAGTGTAGTATGGGACCCACATTTTGCGTATCAAATACAGGAGTTGGGGAGGGTGCAAGAAAGGGCTGCTAGATTTGTTTATGGAAATTTTCGCATAACGTAATAAGTAAGAGATGGTATGGGATTCATTATACGGCAGGTGGAGGGTGAAGAGGGTCATGGGAGTGTATAAGGCGTATATTGGTTATCGAGGCATGAAAAGATATTGGTGTAAGAAATGAAAGTAATGCATGGAAGGGAAAAAATGACCATGGCCGCAAACTGGCACTCGATTTCAGGCACTGGAGTGCAGGAAAATTCTCTTTTGTAGAGGGGGGGGGGGGTTCAGGAAAGTTGGAAGATGGGTGTGTAGGGACATTGCCACCGGAGCGTGCGCTCCATTGCAGTTTATTTAAATATAAATAACGTTAATACCTTCCATCTAATTTGAGGGTATGTTTCATCAACTGTAATGATTATTGGCAATTAATGAACTGACAGCTTGCAAGTGTGGTTGATTTAGAACAGGTGGTTAGGGAACGTTAATAAAGAACTTAACGTCTCTACCCCCTCCCGCCTACCCTCTGCGTTCCCTTTTGATTTTGATTTCAGAAAACATTTTGTACTGTTTTCTCTTTCAGACAATCGTAAATTACATACGGAGATAATTAAATGTCGGAAATAAATATTTACATGCTGTTGTGTGTTCTGTACCTCATTTTTACTGTGGCAAATAATATTAATGAAAAGCTATGTGGCCTGACTCGGAAACCCCCCGCCTCCCCCCCCCCCTCTCACACGTAGCTTTCCAGCCAACCCTCTCCCTCGAGCCTCGTAGTTTATGAACGCTCCCTTACTCAGGTTTAATTAGATTATCAGTTTACGATAGACTTATCACTGCAAGGATAACGGTGGCCAGTACACAATTGGCGACTATTCCAGGATAATTGTGATAATTACGACGTCATGTATCACCTTAAACGTCTAGAATCTTGTGACGCAGCAGCGGGATGCGGCAGAGCTACGGTTTCGGGATTGTCAGCGCTGGGCGTTGCAGTTCAACATTCAACACTATGGAAACGGTCAGTTAATTAGTAATCGGCAAAACTGCTGTTGGACAACGAACTTAGTAAATTTTCTTGGTAAAAGTTAGTAAAGTCGGTTTAAATTGTTAAATACTTTAGAAAGAAAGTGATATTGGAATTCGAAATTCTAATGAGAGCTAATTAGGTAAAAAATTGTTACATATTCCGAAAGTGTGAAGAAAGATGTCAATAGTTAACCTTTTAATTCATGCTCAAAGAACTGTGTATTTTCTTTGGTGATTTATCAGTGATACGATGTGTTTAATTGACAATTATAATTTATATTTAAAAAAATTGGTGAACTGACAGCTTGCGAGTGGGCCAAATTATCCAAAACACGCCGTAAGCGCCGTTTAATGTTGGATCCTAAAGGTTTCTTTGGTAAATTAGACCAGGAGGTTAATCGCGTTAATTAGATCATCAGTTTACCATAGACTTTACAATGCAAGGATGACGATGGACAGTTTGCAAACAATAAGGAATGACAATAGTACATAGCAAATCATCTTATTACTTATCTATTATTAACGTGAGAAACATGTTTGAACGAAACTAAAACATACACGAAACTAGAGCCACTAAATACGTCATTAATTGTAAAGCGTTTACCGCATGATGCAGCCTACCAACTGACAATTTAGCGCCAGAGATACGTCCAACCACCAACGAGGCCAAGGCACAGATACCAACTTATTTTATTTCCCTAAATTGTCTTCCACGAAAACAATATCCGCCTCATATGTAATCGTAGGTTTTCACGGTGAATTTTATGCTTGAAGATCTCTTGGGCATTCGGCCGCATCAATTGATCGTAGTTCAACGAATTTTCGACGGCGTAACGTGCCACCATCTTCAGATGAAAATTTAACTATGATAAATTGAGCCGGTCGCATGCTCCAGAGATCTTCAAGCAATATCCGCCTCACTGTATACTGTATTCGGAATTTTGGTTCGTACTTCCCGTGTCGCCTCGAACAGCAAATACCACTGGCACCGACTCCAAAAGTAACTGATTAATTTCAGTAATAAAAATGTAAAATGTTCTACATTTCTTCTAAGCAAAGTTTATAGTTATATTAAAAATTTTAGTGTATTTTTAACTTGGTTTTCATTTTTTGAGAACATTATTTTGCTGGAGTCAGAGCACAATGTTTTGCTCATTATTTGTAGACATTACAACTACGACAAAGGAATTCACCTGGTTGTAACATAACCGTTGAAATTACGGATATAATTTTAGTATAAATTGTGATCTGAGAAGTAAATGTAATGTCTTTGGTGTTGAGCGATTACTTAGCGCGCTTTGAAACAGTCTTGTATTGGCGACGTTAGAGTAAGCTACGGTCAGCGAGAGCTTATATGCCGCGGCCGGGAGCATGTGTGTGTGCGTGTCGCTTAACCGAGGCTCAGAGTTGTAAGACATTGTGTGGACATTCTGAAGGTATTTTTGTGGACTATGAAGGTTATTTTGAATGAACTGGTTTCCCATAAACTGTGTATGTGGAACTGCTATTGATTTGGATCACGTCGATTGTGTAATAATTAATTACGGGGCTTGTATTGAATGTTACAATCCTTGATTATCCTCGAACCTGCATTCTTTGGAGAAGAAGTTTAGTTTTTAAGTATCTGCTGGCTGGCTTAGATATTTGTAGTTTCGGAGGAATAAATGTGAGTTAATGTGAAAACTGAAGTGCGGTGTATGTCTCAGTACTTTCTTACTTGTTTCTCTGACTACAATTCTAATTTATCTATCTAGTAAAGATCAGCAGATTGGCGACCGCACGGCTGACCGAACTTTTTTATTTATAAGTGTTAATTCATAATTAAATCTGAAAGCCCCAACAACTACGACAAGACGACTGTGAGCTTGCATGGCGCCTCAGTGACAGGACGTGTGGTTAAATAGGCATCTGGAGGAGAAATTAACTTTCAATTCCAGAGCATACACACGAGGATAAAGAGGACAAAGGATAAATTACGGCGAAGTGAGAATAAAGTGACAATTAGGCGCGAAGACGACAATAGCCAAAGTGGAAGATATAACACTACAACGACACGAGGCAGTGAGTCAAAGACGGCGAGCGAAGATAATCTACTCTGAGACCAGGGAGGTGGCGCATGAACTCGACGAGCATTTCCGAGCGGAGCCGAGAGCAGCCGAAGGGAGCCGAGCCGGAGCAGCCGACACGAGCGGAGCCGAGAGCAGCCGAAGGGAGCGGAGCCGGAGCAGCCGACACGAGCGGAGCCGAGACCAGCCGAAGGAAGCCGAGCCGGAGCAGCTGATTCGAGCCAACCTGCGACCAGCCGAGCTGAGCCGAGCAGACCCGAGTGAAGACACCAAAGCTAAGTGCGCGTGTTGCTGCTAGCGAGCTGCTGCGAAGCGTCTTTTCCTATCTGTTCCGTTCCTTTAATATTTTTTTTCTCCTATAATTTCGAATCGCACATAGGAAGGAAAACCGAGTTGAGTTTTTCTCTCCTTTTTGCCCATTCCTTTGTCATTCTGGTGACACTTACCGCATGTTGACGCAGCACAAGTAGTTGGTTTCAGTTTGCATGCATTTAATTTTGATATGTGGACTGAGTTTCATGAATAGCAGCGTTGTATTGGTTTTGTTTGCGGTGAATTGAAGGGGGGGAAGTAAAGCAACTGAGTTATTATCATAATTGGATTTTCCCATTGGATTTGTAATATAAACTTACTGAAATGGGGGAAGAGACGGAGCCAAAAATGGCTGAAATGCTGGCTAGGGTGATGGAGGCCATTAGGGACTCTCATGATAAACTTGATTCTAAACTCTATTCCAAATTTGAAACCCTTAATGGTAGACTTGAAGTAATGGAAAGGGACGCAGAAGTTCGTCACGATAGCTTAGTCAGGGACGCAGAAGTTCGTCACGATAGCTTAGTCAAGGAGCAGAAATTGCACATTGCGGAGTTAGAGAGAAAACTCGAAGAGTATAGTGTTAGGTGTATTGGTCGGACGGAGGAGTTGTCCTCTCAAGTTTCCGAGTTAAAACAACAGGTTGAGCAGGAAACAAGTGGTTTGCGCCAGGATACCGGTGCCTTACAGGCGCAGTATTTACAGTTAGTAGAAAAAAGCGACAGTCAGAGCCACCGCGTAGGGTGCCTTGAAGATCAGATGCAAACATTTCAGGGTAATGTCAAAGGGCTGGCAGCTGACGTGGAAAAGGTTTATGAAGATGTTGAGAAGGTAAAACTACATACCCCTCTAGTGGTGAAACAAGAACTAGTAAAACAAGTCCCCAATGTAGTGAGGGAAGAGCTTGTCAAGTACCAAGGAATTATAAAGACCTCAGCTTTTCCGGTTAAAGTCAATGATGAGAAGATAGATTGGGAGGAATTTTCCGGAAAGAATTGTATACATCCTGTAAAGTTCATCAGAAATTTTGAAAGTTTCGCACCTTTCCTGATGGCTAGTGAAGAAAATAAAATTAGAATGGTAATTAAACATTTGAGAGGAGAACCTCGTCTTTGGGCTGATCAATTCGAAGACCGTTTTGAAACGTTTGCTCAGTTTAAAACAGATTTTTTAAACCTATACTGGTCGGCAGAAAGACAGATTGCCGTGAAATCCGAATTAATGTTGGGCGAGCATTACGATCCGAATAAAGAGACACAAACTAATTTTTTTATGAGGTGTTACTCATCTTGTAGGTACCTAGATCAACCCCACAGTGAGGAAGAATATGTTAAAATTATTGCGGCTCGCCTACCCGAACAAACGCAATTTATTCTCACCAGCCATAAAATATGTTCAATTAAGGATGCCATAGACATGTTGGGAAGGTTGGATGTCCAGGAGGAGAGGATGAGGAGAGACAAGTCGAAGTTTCAGAATGGTTATAGACACTTTCAGGATAGGCGTACACGGGGAGGCGGTTACTGGAGAGAAGAAGGAAGGAACAACCGACAACAACCGGTAAATACATACCAACACGGGGCTAGGCAGAGAAACAATTTTGAGCCAAATAACCAGGCGGTAGAGACAGAAACTAATAATCAACACCAACGGTACCATGACAACCAACCTCATAACAGAGAACAGAGGGTAGCCACAGTAGCTGCGAGTGGTGAAAATTGTTTAAACTAATTTCTGCCACTGTCGCGGCCTCATCAGGGGCAGAACCGGTTAAGAGGCCAAATGCGGACGAAATTTCACAGAACGGAAGCGGAGGATTAAGGGAGAAGAAAATTCAGGAAGAAGTTTTTTATTTTTGACACTATATTAGGTAACGTTCTAAAGAATGAAGTTGAAGTAAATTGTAAAAGTATTATGGCTGCGGGAACAGACGTTCAAGGGCGTCAGGAGAAATTTGTGGAAGACGATATAAAAGAGAAATTTTTTGAAGTAGCGGAGGAATTTTTTTATGATGCTCTTACAGAGGAGAAGTCAAGATTACGGGAGAATGAGGTTATAAAGATTGAATTGGAGGGATTTTTATCTGTAAATACGGGAGAAGTAAAGTTGGATAGAATCAAAACAGTACGACAGCCATATGGCTATGACAATAGTGACTGGAGCGGGAGCAGTGGCCGACCGTCGGCGCGTACTAGCATATACCGGAGCACTGTTGGAACCTGTGCCAAAACAGTTTTGACCGCCGCAACACTGGCGAGCGCGGAAAAACAAGCGAGCGAGTTAGGTCACTCACTCGGAAGCAATAATTTAACTGAATCAGTCATTTTTGATGGCGGAGGATATGAAGAAGTAACTGGTAGACAAAAACCTTCTCAATTTGTAAAGGAAGAAAATAAAATTGACAGAAAGTCTATAAGGTGGAAGACGGAGGAAGGTGGTCGGACAAGTATCAATTTACCCGATTGTGACCAGACTAAGAAAACAAGTAATCCTGTCCTGTTATTTTCATATTTTATTTCTTATGTTTTTTTTTCAATTATCAATCCTTTTTCTGAGAGAAAATCTCTGTATAACTATAAACCCTACTTTTCCCTTACCTTCGAAGACGCGAGCAGTAATGTAGTAGCACGAAGAAGTGTGGTAAAGTGAGTGAAGTGACGCGGGTGATGTGCTGCTTAGAGCAGAAAAGTGTACAGGTCATTGACCTGTGTGTAGCTGGTGTTTACATTGAAAGCAATGTTTCTGACAGCAAGCTGTCAACTTGCTATTGAATACTAATTCATGTCCTTTTTTCTATTTTGTGTTCTGTGGGTTTTTTTCTTTTCTTATGTTTACTGTTCCTGATATGTCTGGTGTGTAATATTTTTCTTGTATGTTTGTTGAACTGAATATGTATTTGCTTCTGTATTGTAAGTGTAAGCAAGCAGCCACGCAGACTTAGCGTTATGTTTGACACTATGTATTGGTATGTACCCCATGTTTCTATGTAAACGTTAACAGAAGTGGTCTGTAATGACGAAAGTTGATACCTTTTTCAATGCCAACTTTCGCCACATTCCAACCGGGGGAGTGTGACATAACAGTTTTTTTTGATAATTGATCAATTTTATCTGAAACCAGATCAATTATCACAAGGTTGTTAGTTAGGGAGTGTAACATAACCGTTGAAATTACAGATATAATTTTAGTATAAATTGTGATCTGAGAAGTAAATGTAATGTCTTTGGTGTTGAGCGATTACTTAGCGCGCTTTGAAACAGTCTTGTATTGGCGACGTTAGAGTAAGCTACGGTCAGCGAGAGCTTATATGCCGCGGCCGGGAGCATGTGTGTGTGCGTGTCGCTTAACCGAGGCTCAGAGTTGTAAGACATTGTGTGGACATTCTGAAGGTATTTTTGTGGACTATGAAGGTTATTTTGAATGAACTGGTTTCCCATAAACTGTGTATGTGGAACTGCTATTGATTTGGATCACGTCGATTGTGTAATAATTAATTACGGGGCTTGTATTGAATGTTACAATCCTTGATTATCCTCGAACCTGCATTCTTTGGAGAAGAAGTTTAGTTTTTAAGTATCTGCTGGCTGGCTTAGATATTTGTAGTTTCGGAGGAATAAATGTGAGTTAATGTGAAAACTGAAGTGCGGTGTATTTCTCAGTACTTTCTTACTTGTTTCTCTGACTACAATTCTAATTTATCTATCTAGTAAAGATCAGCAGATTGGCGACCGCACGGCTGACCGAACTTTTTTATTTATAAGTGTTAATTCATAATTAAATCTGAAAGCCCCAACAAGTACTACGACAAGACGACTGTGAGCTTGCATGGTGTTTAAGTATTTTGTTCGAAATACCAGCCACAGCAGATGCAACTCCTGCCGACAATTCAAATGGTCCGGCGGCTAAACTGCCTGGGACAAAACTCGTAATATTCCAGATACAAATATCACAGCTCGTATTTGCCGATACCGCAGTTCCGACGCATTGCCTTCCTGTTCCGATGCCGTATCGTAAATACGCTGTAAGCCAATCGCAAACTCGACTTGTTCGCAGTGGTACCAACGCAACCGTGCGAGCAGCACGCAGAATCACGCGCCCCGTGTGGGGCGAAGCCGTTAGCTTCTCCCTCTTTTCAGCGTGCATCGTTTTCATTTTTTTACACAACAAAACCCGACGGCCCGTTTCACACGCCGCTATCCTGGAACGGGATTGGTTGGCGTTACAACGAGCGACAAATTTTCAGCACGAAATTGTGTATTGCTGTTTGATCCTAAATGGTCCTTGTAGTTTATTGTTCTTCTCCTCGATACATACCACACTCACCAGCAACACGACACGCTGCGCCGTAAATGTTGATTAACTTGATGTGACTCTAACGAATACGTACTACTGTCCAGTGCTGTGGAACGTCTGTCGTTTACGTCACACCGCTTTTGAACGTCCTACAGGCAGCTCTTTCGCCATTTCTTTTATCGCTTCCATTTTGAAATAATCTTCTATTCTTCACTGATATATTTTTAAACCGTTTGGTTTTTCTGTCGTATACCAGGCAAATCTATACAGAACATTAATGCTATCTTTGGAGGCAATGTATACTGTGCTAATCTCTCTACCTGGCAGCAAGGAGGAAGGAATAGAGTGGAGGCGAAATATAGCTAAATCTGTGAAGCCGCCTGTAAACACTAAGCTCCTACTGCGCATGCGCGGCGGCCATAATAGAAACCTCAAAACATTGCGCTGCTTGCACTGCGTTTGCTGCTGTAAATATAACATTTCCTAATATTTTTTTTTTTTTTTAATTCTGCCAGCTTTTATTGCATACGGTTGCACAAACAGAACGAATACGAAACAACTTGGAATAAAGTTTCATAAGTAAAGCCACATTGTAATTATTGTTCTTGATGTGTTTGACAGGTAACTACAAGAGTAGGGCCTTTCACTATAAATTTATTGATTGTTCTCAATAGGATGATGTTGTTCTCACATATCTGTTGGTGTAGTGTAGACAATCAGCATTTGTTACAAGTGTTGAAAATATAATTTAAGCGGATCAAGTTTACATCGGGATACAGTGAATATGATATTCTGCATGTTTTAGTCCAGTTTGTTTACACTGAAAATGTAGGATGAAATCAGTTGTGATAATTTGTACTGTGCGAACTAGGAAACATGATGAAGCAAACGTTGTTGTTACCTGAAATTTAGTTCGCGATGCATATCATGTGTTTAGGTGTATCTACATAATTTCATTTTGTATCGGCAATATTAACAGATATGTGGGTAGGTTTAAATACAGCCTGCTCCAGAAGGGACAAACAATTTGTTTATTAATAGTTGTTAGTAATTTCATAAGCGCCATGTTAGTGACACAACCTGTATGGCAATGTAAACTACTCCTATTTAAGCTTCTGATATTTGAGACAGCATATTTCGAGAACTAAGCATGAAATAAAAAAATAAAAATATTGTTCTTTTTTTATTTGTCTCGTCGAGTCACATAATAATGCATCATCAAATTGCGGTGCCACGGTTGTCGTATGATTCCCTTGAGGTGTTTGTGCCTATTCCCCGTGTTTCCTGGGGTATCCAATATGGCGACCTCCCCACCCCACTTCTCTCTCCCCGGCCTCACTCCAGTGCGTGGCGAAGGTCCCTTGCGTCGCCTGCACTATCTTCCTTCCTCCATGTTGGCAGATGGTTGTAACTTCTGTCCATGGCTGTACAGGCAGGAAGAATGGTGTGGTAGCGTCTGAAACTAGCTCGTTCGATTGTTGAATGTGTCTTCATACGCACAGGAAGCTGTGATGCTTGTAGTAATACGCTCAAATACACTATGTCTCGCACTGTGTGATAATCAACGTACTGACGTCCTTCGTGCAGACCTAGCAAATTGTTAATAAAGAACAACTGATCGGCATGGGTAAACAAAAATTGGAGTGATACAGTTTGGGTGAACTTATCGGCTCGATATCGTCGGTTAGGGGGGGGGAGGGGCGAGATGTTCGAAATTCTAAAGACGTCAGGTCCAAAATATCGAGATAAAACAATACTTTATAGACTATATAAGAATCAAGTAACTATAATTAAAGTAGAGAATCACGAGAGTCATGCATCAGTTAAAAATGGAGTGAGACAAGGTTGTAGTTTATCCCCGTTAATATTCCACTTATATGTAGAAGAAGCAATGAAGAAAGTCAAAGAAAACTTCTCATGTGGCATAAGTGTTGAAGGAAAAAAAATCAGTATGCTACGATTTTCTGATCTTGTTAGCGGAACAGGTTCAGGATATTGAGAAGTTATTGAATTGCATGAAAAAATACTGAAGGAAAATTTTGGACTGAATATAAATCAAAGTAAGGCAAAAGTGATTAAATGTAGCAGAGATGATACCAATCACAGTAGACTAAATATAAAAATAGGATCGAATGCAGAAGAAGTAAGTGAATTCTGCTACTTGGAAAGCAAAATTACAAACGATGGACGAAGCAGGAATGATGTTTAAAGCAAAACAGCACTGGCAAAAAGAGCCTTCATGTAAATGAGAAATCTTTTAGTTTCAGATATTGATCTGGGAATTAGAAAGAACTTTTTAAAACTCGTATGTGTGGAGCGAAGCACTTTATGGCAGCGAAGCACGAGAAGATATTTAGTACTCTTTCTCCTATCAGACTATCGTAAATTACATACGTAGATGATTAAATGACGGGAAAAAAGAATTCACAGGCTGTTGTGTGTTCTGTACCTTATATTATCTGTGACGAATAATATGAACCCGCGGACCCACGTAGTTTATGGACGCTCCCCTGTGTTACAGGCAGCGACTGGCTCCCAGCCAGTGATGCCTACGCGCCTCATCTCCCAGAAACAATGACACTCGTGCCGACATTTGTGGGATAGTTTTACCAAATTTCAATTTTTTAAACAGACGCAATGACTCCTAAACTTGAATTTGGTCTGAAGCGTAGCATATTTCTTTAAAATTTTGTACTGACACAATTTTTAAAACAAATGAAGTGCTTCATTCTTTGAAACATTTTTAATTTGTTTCTTTGGATTTGGCAACTAATTTTTTTTATTCGAAGCAACAAAATTTGTGCCCTACAATCCCAATTTCGAATTTTGCTTCCTAAATATGTCTTCCCGCAGTACATGCCAACCTTTGATTTAATTGTAGTACTAAAGCCCATGACACGTGCAGCGTCCATGGCTAGTGACAAATTTGTAATGTGCGTACTTTTAACCACATCACTAGGTGTGATTACAAAAAAGTATCTTTCTACGTAGTAATATCCCGTTTTCCCGCTCGCTTTTTCACTGTTTCTTCCACAACAGGCTACGGGAGGTAAACAAAATACACAATGATTCAAACTCGCAGCAGCGTTTTAAAGTGTTTTTTTATTATTATTTTTTTTTATATATGCCCTGAGTTTGTAGTATTTGAAATTAATATTAATTTAACTGCGATGGAGCTAATTCTCCGATGATAGTCACCTAATTACCCTTTATATATAATTGGAGTGATAAATTCCTCCCCCATTTCCTTTTCCGATTTACAAATTTTAATTATAAATTCCTTAAGAGTTTTTGTTAAATTATTCATCACTTCACTTGTTCCAATCCCTGACACTCTTACCAACAAAGAAAAATTTCGCACTCCGTTATGCATGAAATCGAGCGCCAGCTTGTGGTCATGGTCGCCTTTCCCCTTCCATGCGCTACTCCTAATTCTTTGACCAATATCCCTCCAAGCCCCAACACCAACATATACCCTGTAAATTCCCAGCACTCTCTTCACCCTCCAATGACTCCCAATCCAGTTCCTTTATCATATCAGTTACTGACTGGGTCCTGCGATAATTTCCACAAACAAATCTAGCTGCTCTTCTTTGCACACCTTCCAACTCCTGTATTTGATAGCCAAAATGTGGATCCCAAACTACACCACCATATTCAACCAATGGTCTGACCAAAGTTTTGTAACCCACCTTCCTAACTTCTCTGGTACATGTTCTCATCACCCTCTCCAGTAGCCTTTGCCTACTACCTGCCCAATGTGCTCGGCCCAATTGAGTTTGTCTCGTATCAAACGTTATGCCAAGATATTTACACTTCAAGCTTCCAACTAGCAATTCTGACCCCACCCTATAATCATAATTAATGTTTAGTTTTTTATCTGTCTATCTAATAAGCTGACTCTTCTTGTCTTTATTCCATGCTGACCTAACCGTTCAGTTCATCCTGCATCGTTTCACAGTCTTCACCTGTTTTCATCCTATTGTATACCATTATATCATCTGCAAAATAGAAATTACATCCACAAAAGCCTTTAAAAAATATTATTTTACTGTACCATTACTTCCAGGACAACCACCTCTAAGCTAGCGTCGCAGTTATATTTTGTACAGATAAAATCAAATTGGATTATTTATTAGACATTTCTCTTCATTTTAGCAATATAAGCGCAAGTCAGTTATTCAGGGAAGCAGCGCTGTGGTGGCAGTACCGAGACTCGGCGCAGGTTGCCGATGTATAGAGGCGAGGGCAGCCTCCAGGCTCAACGCGTTTTACTAAAGATGATGAGACATCGTAAAACTATGAACACGTCACTAGCCATGTAACACAGCGATACAGCGTACATATTCTTTCGTATGTGCAGAAGTTTCGATTTGCAAGCGTCCATTAATGACGTCAGGTATTTTTCCGGAATTAAAGACTCCCCCCCCCTCTGGTGAGACTTAGTGAGATCTGGTCGGACCCCCCCCTCTAAAATGACGTGAGATTTTAAAGGAGACCCTCCCCCCCCCTCCCCTACTAACCGATCTCGCAACTTTGAGACATTTGTTTAGGTCTCGTGCTTTCAAGGGCGGTTTAACCCCTTCCCCCCCCCCCAGCTCGATTTTCGACAAAATACCTCCCCCCTAAAGTTGACTTTCTCGCCATGATTTTCGTCCACCCCCCCCCCCCCTCCATTTTACCTCAGCTCCTTAATGTACGCCCTCTTAATTGAGAGACACTTGGGATCAGAATAGTTGCGCAGTGCGGCGTTACATGTGACGATTTCAGTATTTAATCTTAATTTACGTTGCCTTATGAGTTCATGTGATTTGTTTCAAATGTATCGTCTCCTGTAATATTACCAACATTTTACTTGGGAGTTTGCAATTAACGGTGCGTAGTGTACGACATGTTAAATATTAATTCAGTTAGAAATATGAAGGTTGCATTTTGTTGTGTTTCCAGAAGTGATGGTAAAAGAAGTTCTTACAATTTACTGATTTAATCAACAGAATCGTGAAGTACATAAACAGCAAAGACTAGCTCTTGCAGGTCTAAATGTCTCTAGCCATTAGCGGTATCTCTCATTTGATATCTGAGAAATAGCCCAAAGAAACGAGGAGGAAGATATAACACTCGGTTGAGTGGTGAGCTCTCGAACTGACGCGTGTCGCATCTTCGTCGTCATGTTTCTCTGCTCGCACACCTCTTCCGCAGAGGCAGGAAAAGAAAGAAGCCGGGGAGGGAGCGACACGGAGGAGTGTAATGGAGAGCGAGAGAGAGGGAGCTTCAGCTATGCAAATCCCGTTAAAACGTCATCTCGAGCGGCACGCGGATTTCGACGCTTTTATTACATTTATTACTCTCTGCCGGGGAGGGGACTTCCTGATCCTGTCGGAATATGTAATTCCTGTTTCCAGGACCAGGAATTAATGCTTTCTCTTCTAACTGCGAGAATTAGATTCCGTACCTGTCCGCGCTATTACATCAACTAGCTTCGGCAGGCTAATTCTTTATGACTGCTGTGCATTTTATGAAATGAAGAGAACAGCAGCGAGCATTATGTAGAGACCAGTTCCCAGTATGTGATCGTAAATATACAGGGCGAGTCATAGAAATGTTTCCCATCTCATAATGTCGTTGCCCGAACACGGGCGGGAGCACAAGGGTGGGGATAGCGTCTTTAGACGCGCCATGACGTGCAGTTTTCAGTGTGAGCAATGGCTTGGTCGGGACACCATCGACTGTTGGTAGTGGAAGAGTACATTCAAAATGGCTGTTCCGTGATCGAAACACAGCGTGCGTTTCGTGTACATTTTGCTCTTGGTCTTCGTGATCCCATTCCCACTGCACCAACAATCAGCAGCTGGGTATCTAATGTTAGAGAGACATCTTCGGCATTAAAATGAAAACCACCAGGCCGAATTAGGACGGCAACGTCAACGGAAAAAGTGGATAGAGTGAGGGTTTCAATTCAACAATACCCCCAGCGTTCTGTTCGTAAACACGCCGCTGCACTTGGTTTATCTGCTAGTAGTGTCAGAAGAATCGACCATAGAGACCTTAAATTGCACCCATACAAGATGCAGATAGTGCAAGAGTTAAGTGATAGAGACTTAGACACACGAATAAATTTGTGCCGCGACATTCTGCAGAATATCCCTCGTACTGCTGTTTTGATCTGTAGTGACGAGGCCCATTTTAACCTGGCTGTTACTGAAAATAAACAAAATTTCCTATACTGCGCTCAGAATAACCCCAGGAACCTTCACGAACACCACTACACAGCCTTCCAGAGACTGTTGCAGATTGTTGTGTCTGGGGTTCCTACTTTTCGAAGAATATCGTCAAGCTGTAACAGTGACTTCTGCTCGGTATTGTTACATCCTTGGAAATTTTGTAATACCGAAATTAGATGAATTATTGCACGACCATGACAATGACAACATCTGGTTCTAACAAGACGGTGCTACGGCCCATACGTACATCGAGTCGTTCGATAGATATTCTGAGACAGGTGTTTCCCGCTCATCGTATCTCTTCGCAAGGTGATATTGGGTGGCCCCCAGATCTCCTGATTTAACCTCATGCGATTTTTTTCTCTGGGGTTACCTCAAGGAAAAGGTGCTCGGGCATCGTCCCCGAACTATCGATGAACTGAAAGCTGCCATCACTGAAGAAATCAATGCTATTCCTCTGAATACGATTCGCAGTCATGGACAACTTCAGGGATACACTCCCTCAGTGTTTGGACAATGCAGCTAGACATATACAAGATATCCAAGTAAATTTAAAGTGCATTATTTTTTCTTTCAAATAATAAAAAACTTTCGTTGCCTCTCGCTTTATGTTTATTACATTCCACTTTGAAACCGGAAAGATTTATACGACTCGCCTTGTATCTACTAACGTCTACATTCTTAGCTATGTTTTAAAGTTTTTTGTTTATTGATCATCTGTCTATACATGTACACAGACATACTGTCATTGACTGTAAGGTTTGTAATGACACATTATGTGTGTCTTGAAACTTCGTAACCACACGTAATTACACGCCTCACTGCCAAAGACCTTTGCTCACATCACAGTTGCCAAATATGTCTAAAATATATGCAGGCCCGCCGCTAGCTGTTTGAGCGCCCGCGTGCAATACCGATTATGCCGCCCCTTGTCTAACTAGCCAGTGGTGGATTTAGGAAATTTCCGAACCGGGTCAGAAAACTGTGAGATTGCCGCCCCTTCAAACATTATTTGCAGCCCCCATTGTTGCCATTCCGAGTGTCGCCGGCCGCCCGAAGCAGCTGTTGAGCAAAAAAAAAAAAAAAAAAAAAAAAGGTCGCCCCTTACATAATACGCTGCACATTTCGTCGCGGCGACAATGGAGTGGCAACTATCGCGGGGTGGCGACTGTCCATCGCTCGTTTTGCCGCCCCCCCTCGATGTGCCGCCCGCGTGCGGCGCACGCGTTGCACGCCCGCTTACGGCGGGCCTGAATATATGGCATATTTTTGCGATTACGGAAGAATGAATGAAATGGGTTTACAAAATTAATCATAAAGTGGAATTGACATCGTATAAGAACAAGATGTTTATTCAGTCTTCAGATTAGTCTTTATGGCAATTAATAGGTAATAAAAGTGAAGAGAATTTCATGAAGCTTGCTTGACTTGACCAGTGAAATCAGCTTAGAGCACATTAGAATCTCAGGTGCGCTATTTATGGGCGAAATTGTTGCAGAAGTCTTTCAGGTCCGCGTGGTCTCGGTATAGCCGCTGTTATCGTCTTCAGCAGCAGTCCCTCTTGCCACACAGTGTCAAACGCTTTGGCCACATCCAACATTACCATTCCGTCTCATTAGACGCTACCTGAGCCACAGAGGGTTTAGAGTAAGAGTTGAGAAGCGTAGGTCAAGCACACGACGCGTCCTCGCAGGGGTACTACAAGGTTCTGTCCTGGGCCCTGTACTTTACTGAATTTTTACTTCAGACATCTAAAGAAAAAGCCCTGTATTTACATAACTATACACGGACGACACCGCGTATTTTACCTCTTCCTGGAGCCTGCTAGTTAGCCTATAATAATTCGTCTCCAAGCTGCACTAGAGGTGTTAGAAGAATGAGCCACACGGTGGAGACTGAAAATCAACGCGGGTAAGTCACAAGCCATCGTTTTCCACCAAGACACCTAAACGCGATCCTCTTCGGTCAAAGAATACCTGAGAAGACAGTAGTCAACTACGTGGGGGTAAGCCTAGTGGAAGTGAAATCGAGGGGATATGCCGCGGCAACTCACATCGAAAAATTGCAAGTATTGGAAAACAGAGCTCTCAAGCGAGCACTGCATCCACCCCTTCGTTCCCCACAGATGACCTCCAAGTGTTGGCCAACACACGGAAGCTGCGAGAGACATTCAGGACAATAGCCAAAAAATTTATCAAAATAACAGAAACCTCAGCCTCTGCAATTATTCAAAACATCGGTGAATACCAGACAAGCAACCTTCGGCGTCAAAGACCAAAATAACTCCTAGAAATATAATAATAACATAAAATACATTTAAATTCTGTAGGACAACAAGTAATGTAAAGGGTCACCAGTAATGTCCGTCTATCCAACAAGGAAATCTAGCGGCAGCTGTCGGCAATAAGGGCAACAGGTGTCCCTTGCCTTAAACGGCCAACGCGGAAGTGGTGGTGATGAGAAGTGAGTTGAGCTGCAGTACCCCGGCACCCCGACACTCTGTACCCGTGTGGCAGTCTAATTGTCCAGCTAACGTTTCTCGTCATTTCATTCGCTCCGACCTTCCAACATTCATCACAAAACAGTACAATCTAGCACTGAAAACTTCTGATTGGTTTGAAACTTCCGTTTCCATAGCCACGCACGTGAAGGCTTGGAATGCGGAGCCGACAAGCAGTCGCGTGAGTCCCTAGCGCACTCCTCACGTTGCAGACTTCTCTCTCACAGCCAGGTCACTTCTACTTTCAGCAGAGTGGGGTGCAGTGTGTTGTCGGTAGACATTTACTCCAACTTCATTACTACTGTGCATATGTTCTCTGTCGGTAAGGCTTGTTGTTTGGCTTCTGATGTTCCTTCACTGGGTGGTATCCACCGCGGCCTTCCTCCTCAGAAGTAGTCCAGCACTTTGGTGTGCTGCAGTTAAGGCTGCTTCGAGGAAGGAGGCGCGTCTTCTTTCGAAGCCAGATGGTTGACCAGCTTCTAGCCTGTCGTCCCGTTGGTCTGCGACTTGGCGGGAGAAACTATTGTTGCAGAGTGGTCTGAGACCGCGGCTACCATGCCATGCCTCTTCCTCCTGCTGGTAGCTGCCTGATGCCTTGTAGTCTCCGGTGGCGTCGCCCTTGGTTGGTAGTTGGTGTGAAGCCTTCGCCGCTGCTGGGCCGTGTGGTCGCTGGAGGTCAGACTCTGCTCTCTTCCCGGCTTATTGCGTCTTAAAACTTAAAATTGACGGGTAAGGAAGAGAGGAAACGAGAGCCTTGTTAAGAGAGAGTCGATATGTTGTATAGCTATTGCCTGGTGGTCTGTGTGGGGGGGAGGACACAGTGAGTACCTGACCAATGCTAATGCAAAGTAAACGCAAACTCGTTTTGCTCCCTATATTAGATGCAAGTATTTGAACGCCATATATGGCCGATATTGGAAACAAATCCCAGTTTCCTAGTATATTGTACTCTTAAAAAAGATCTGGTGACAAAAAAGTTGTAGAAAAACTTACTCCTCCACTACTTCACGCACTTTGCGAGAGAACAACGTGTTAACACGTGTCTCAATTAGAACCGTTTGACCGCTTCATCATCCAGCATAGATAACGCCATTTTGTTCTACATCATTTGAAATGTTGGTGTCCGTAAAAATTGAGGCTGCAATTATTGGTCGGTGGGTCATTCTGCAGTGCAAAAACTGGGAGGAGTCGATACCACTCGCAGCTGGGCGAGACGAGGTGTCCCGCGACCAAGCACCACACTCTGCTTATCCTTACCAGACTCGAATCTTCTGATCGAAAAATCAAATTATAGTGAAGTGAAAATGAGGTGATAACTGTAGCAGAGAAATAATTCATTTTGGATTTCGTCCACAAGACACCGTGTAACATAACGTTACAGACTACGACATTTGGTTTCTTGTCAATAAACACATAAATTGTAGAAATTTAAAATTTGAAAATATACGCGCTTGCGAGCTTGTCAAATAATGGTCACAAACCATTTTAAATTCAGATAAGCTATTTGAGAGTCATTTTACAGCTGTACGGTAGTACCACCGCACTTAATTCACCTTTTTATCTATTTTTTTGGCTGTTCATTTATTGAAAATGCTTGGAATATTTATCATCAAAGGTAATCCCAGTCGAATCAATCAATATTTCCGCAAATAGGATTTTAAGGATGTTTATATAAATACCTTGGTATAAGATTTGATAGCAGACTTAACTGGGCAGGACACATTGGACAGGTAAAAACGAAAGGGTTCAAAATCGTTCACCTGTTGGAAAGAGTGATGAGGGGATGCACTAGAGAAGTAAGGGAATTGGGGTACACAACTTTGGTCAGACCGCTGCTGGAGTATGGTGGTGTAGTTTGGTATCCACATTTTGGGTATCAAATACAGGAGTTGGAGGGGGTACACAGGAGGGCTGCCAGATTTCTCTTTGGAAATTACTGCAAAACACAATCGGTAGCTAATATGATAAAGGAGCTGTAGTGGGATTCATTGGAGGATAGAAGGAGGGTGAAGAGAGTCATGGGAGTGTACAAATCCTATGCTGGTGCTGAAGCCTGGAAAGAAATTTGTGGGAAAATAAAGAGAAGTGCATGGAAGGGTGAGGTTGACCATGACCACAAGCTGGCACTTGATTTCAGGCATAAGGGTGTGCGAAAATTTTCTTTCGCAGGAAAGGCTGTGAGGGACTGGAATAAAGTGCCAAAAGAATTGATGAATAATTTACCGTGAACACTGAATCAATTTAATGTAAAAATTAGTAGAGGGCAAAAGTAGGTGGGAAGATGAAAGCAGAAAGATGATTGCCACCGGAGCGGGCGCTCAATCGCAATTTTAACAGTTATGATTTATAAGCGTAAAAGTATTTTCTTTTTTGTATAAAAAGCTTATGTTACCAATAATTTGTTACTTACAGTGATAGCTTAGCAAAAAATGACTACAAATTTATAAGAAAGCTATTAAGTGAGTTTTTGGTGACGGCGTTTTGGCCTCACGTAACCTATATAAAATAATTGCAACAAAATCGGTTAATATGCATATATTTGATTTTGTATTTTTGTTAATTCAATTAATTTTACCTTTTTGTTTTCATTGATGTATATTTTACTTACGATGTTTTTAGTTTCATTATGTTTATTTGGAAAATTTGTTTTGCTTTGATGATGGTATCATGTTTTAATTTTCTAATTATGATTTCCGTTGATGTATTATTTTTTTGTTTGATTTGTATTCATGTAAGAGGATAGATAAAATTTGATCATTGGACATCAATTTTTGAAAACGCCTGCTTTCTAGTCAACCGTCTATTTTGTGGTTTTTAATATTTTTGGGGTAAATTTCATTAATTTATCACAAGTTCAATGCAAATTAAATCTGTATGTGTGGGGGGAAGGGGGGGGGGGATGAATGAGTGACTTACAAACTATATTTTCGGCCTACTTAAACCACTTTAAATTCAGTTAAGCTATTTTAGATTAATTTTATACAATTTCACGTAAGTTTACGTAATATTGCAGGCCTTATTTCACGTTTTTAATATTTGGGTTTAAGACTTGACCGGCTAGATTGTTTTGTTGTCGCGCTGATGAGCGAGCTGCAAAAGGTTCCATCGTTTTTTTTATTCAGTGCCGTCGCGTGGCGTGAAATTATTCATAGTGTGCGCGGCACTGGAATCAACGGCTTGGTTTGATGACGGTGCAGATTGTTTAGAGCAGCGAATACAGTACAGCGCCATCATGAAGGCAAATTTATTCAGTTAATTGTGTATGAGTGAGGATCAGTGGTGGACAGGTAAATAACATCATATTTATTAATAACAGGTATTTCTTGTAGTAGCCATTCAGGAGTATTGTACGTGGAAGTATCAATGAATATTTTGAATAAACTGAAGAAGTTGGATGTTTTTTGTGGGCCATCGTCTGTAAATTAGCAACCTGTCATTTAATCAAGAAGTGATGATTCTTCCTTTCTTCGGTAGTCGATGATAAATATCGACAGCAGCGGTGTAACATCAGAAAGAACAATCAGCACCACGTTAAATACCTCACACGGGGCAGCGACAGAGCTCTCGGGTGCTGAACGTTCTGGCCTCCCATTCAGATCCCCGTCTGAGCATCCAGATTTGGGTTTTCCAATGGTTTCCACAAATCACTCCAAGCGAATGCCGGGATGCTTCCTTCAGAAGGCCATGGCCGAATTCCTTCCCGTCCCTTGTCCCCGTCCCATTCTGCCTCTAGTGACCTCGAAATCGACGAGGCGTAAAGCCATAAGTAAAAAAAAAGTACTAAACGAAACAATATTTCCAGTTCATAAGAGAAACATTTGACCTCAGTGGCGTTTCACCCTTATGTCGTTCGGCATCGTCAATGAAAATTTGGTATCGTCTGTTGGTGAAGAACAGCTTTCTTATTTTGCACCTCCATTTAGTCCCCTTCTTTTATTTTTGCGAACATCTCTGTTTTTATTTTTGAATTGTCATGTTTGCTCACACAGCTAGTTTAAGTGTTTTCTGTATTATTTATTTGAAATGGGACTCCTTCGACCTCGAACACTCGTAACCGCACGAAAACATGCTTAGAATAACGAGCGATCATAAAAAAAACAACAGTGGTGTATGTCAATTCCATGCAGAACTCTGCACTTGTCTGCTAGCGCCATTAAAGAGCCATGAAAAGAGCCTATTGTTGCGTGATTCCTGGTCAGCTCATACAGATCTAGATGCAGCTTTTCCAAACAAAGATGTTATGCTGAAGATATTGCCACCGAAAACAACAAAATAATGCCAACCCCTTGATGTTTACTTCTTTCGGCAATATAAGCTCTATATCAGAAGGATTATTGATTTTGTAAGACTACAATGTGCCAAACCACAAGTGAAGATACATGATCGTTATTTCATCATGAAACTTCGCTCTGTGATTCACAATCTATTTGCTGCACCTACGTTGCAATATGCCTGGCGAAAGCCACGTTATGACGCTGATATACGAACATCATCTTTCGAAAATGTAATTAGTGTGGCTTTTGATATTGGACTGCGTGAATGCGAAAGTGTTTTGGAATGTGATAACGTGGCTTTAGTGAGGTGTGCACATTGTTTTCTTCCACTTTGTTTTAACCACTTCATCGAAATTCCGTATGTGCACTTTGAGGACTAATATAAACACTATCAGTTGAGTGGCACTGATGTATATGCGTGTTTTACGCTATATTAAGTACTTTGAGCACAAAGTTTTTGGAATTGTTGATTGAAAATGCAATGATACACTGACGTCATTGAACTATGTGTAATTTCCTTCATGTGGTATTGATATCTTGTTACTTTGTCTCTATTAAAATGTTACTGGAGGTAGAATGCAACGTTTTGCATGGGAATGACACACACTACTGTTTTGTTTATGATCGCTTGTTGTTCTAAGCACGTTTTCGTGCGGTTCCGAGCGTTCGAGGTCAATTGTGTCCCTTGTGAGATGGGCAGCGCCTCACATCCACGCAGCTAAACAAGCAGCAGTGTGAGACTAGGCAGCGGACTCTTGGGCGACTCTGCTGTAGCTTTTG
This sequence comes from Vandiemenella viatica, assembly GCA_031002005.1. Lineage (NCBI taxonomy): Eukaryota > Metazoa > Arthropoda > Insecta > Orthoptera > Morabidae > Vandiemenella > Vandiemenella viatica. The sequence goes on from CM061918.1 coordinate 9,924,356, forward strand.
GCGCAGCGACTCTGCGTGAAGCTTAAGCTGAAATTCGTTTGGGAACACGACTTTATGCAAATTTATCATGACGACATAGAATAATGTAAACATAAATCTGATGTCAAAAGTGGGGAATTTTCAGTCCATTCGTGATCCTGTTGTTTCCCAGGAATTCTACGGTGGATAACAATTATTCTAATTCATTTATGTAGCTGGGGAGCTAATCCGAGCCTTAGCATTATGCTACTCCGCAGCAGAGTATGCATGTCTTGTGAGGCGAAAATCAAGTCATGCTAAGACAGTAGACGTTGCGCTCCACAGAACATGCCGACTCATCACAGGTTGCCTCAGGCCATCGCCTGTGGAGATACAAGCTGGCATCGCCCCTGGAGACATACGCCGGGAAGTTGCCACTACATGGCTATACACCAGCGCCATCGAGACTAAAGTCCCTATCAAGCTTCCTGCAAACTTCAAAGCCACTAAATGCAGCACCAAGCAATGACAGAATATTGGCTTGGGAGAAGCGAGTGCAACATGATGTCGAGTGGATCAAGCCAAAAGAGGGTCTACCACCTGGTCTGAACAACCATGGCCCATATGGAAGTCACTAACTAGGCTTCGAGTTGTAGTTGGCCGTTCCTAAGATACTCTTGCCTCATGGGTAGAACAGCCAGATACCACATGTTCGTGCGGGGAGAGAGAAACCATGGTACATCTGCTGTCTTGTCCACAAATAGGAATTAATGTATGCACATTTGACCTCCAACCAGCTACTGACAAAGCCATCGCATTGGCGGAAAAATTACCACATACGAGCAACAGGAGGAGAAGAAGAGGATATTCTACACATAAAATAACATTATGTATGTATGCTCTTATAACATTATGTATGTATGCATTATAAATCTCTTGCGGAGCTTTGTCTGTTTGTTCCGCACACACACTAACGACTCAATAGATTTTAACAGAGTGTTACGTTTCAGAGATGAGAGTTTTGCTTAAAATATCAAGTATGTCGCGTGAAAAAAAAGTTACATTAAGTAGATATGGTAAGGCCCTTCAGAAACAGTTTTTACCATGAAGTCTTTCAAGGGCGCTATAAATAGTATCATCCAGCCCATCCGTCCTCTCCACTCCATTTCACCCTTCGGACTCGCCCAGCATAATATAAGATACGATGAGAAGATATATTTGTTCTTTAACCTACATTTCGGTTCTGCGAGGGTAACAGAGGGAGTTATTGATGACGCAGTGACGGGATACATTGTGGGCAGGGGTTGTTAACCTAACTTATCGTAACAGAAACAGTACCTGTCGGAGGCGGGAGTTGATTTTGCGCTCGGCGTGACACCTGCCTCACCCCAGTTGAGTTACTAACAGGGTGGTAACAAACGACACGTTCAACCCTCCTCCGCTAGAGTACCCCCTGGTTCTGTGTGGTCATTATTAACGCTGAAACATTGGTGCGTTACTACCAGGTATTAAACACCAAGAGCAGAAAATTGACTAATTAATCCCCGCTGGTATTTAATCTGAAAAAACTGTTGTAATTAAACTGATCTAATTAATCTGAAATCGTCATAAACGCAGTCGTGAGTGCGATGTTTAGGCGTGTTGGCGCAGCCATCTAGGTACTATTTCACGTAGCGCAGTGGCACCGTGAAAGTAAAGACGTAAACATTATGGCATAAGAATAACATAATTATTAAAACCCGGTACCATATCATCCATTGAAAGGTACACATATTACCCAAAAACTGTAAAAAATTTAGATGTATTGGTAATTATTCTCCATCACGATGATGGAAGTGCGCTTGCTGTGGATTCAGTTTAGCCCGCGGCCACTAGGGGGATGAACAATCAAAAGAATGCGGGAGGGCGGGCGACACGTCGCGCTGGTGGCGACGCCAGCGGCGCTTCGAGGAATCATCCCTCGCTGCGTGACGGATGAGCCGCTTCCATGAGAGCACGCAGACTTAAGACTGACGAGGCTCCCCTCCTAAGAACAATATCAGTCCTTCACAGTGCTGATATTCACTTGTCAATTGTTCATCTTTACAGCGAAATATTGCTTTGTTGTTTCACAACGGGAAAATAAGCAAAGTAGTGACTGATGAATCCAGCAATCTTATGAAAGGAATTCAGTATTTTAAGGTATTATCCAAAATAATTTCAGCACTTGAAAAATAAACAATAAAAAGAGATTTTTCTCAGTAAAAAGTTCAAAACGTATTTAAACGTTCAATGTGTTGTTATTATTGTTGAATTTTATGTTTAATAGGGAAGACTAATTGTAGGGTACACAATGCTATTGTTGGGCGGCCGCGGAGCTAAGGGGGTAGAGTGTCTTGATGGGTAGACTATATCGTTTAAATGAAATAATTAGTCCAAGAACAATCACTTGCAAGTTTATTTTTTCTTCTTCAAAGACATCGGACTTAAAAAGATACTACGTACAAGTGTAAACAAATTCTCCAGCTATTTTAACTTGTAACAACTTCAAAACTAAACCTTTCAAAACTAAAACTCAACTAACCAACTCGTCTGTGCCCGTCGATTCTACAGGAGTTACAGAAAATTCTAGAATAATTCAGAGACTTCCGACCGACGTTTCTCGAATTCTAACAATACTTAAACAATTAAAAATCACATTAAAACAATCGGAATTAATACAAAATCATTATGAAATGCGCAGGAATGAAACTTAAAGATATTTACACACAAAATAATCCATGTAAATCAGTCAAAACTGTCGGAAATTTTCCTCCAAACATCGTATCTCACATAAATACTTAGAACTACAAAACTTTTAATCAACATTTGCTGCATAATACGGTGTTTGAACATCTTACATAATCTATCTCTATAAAACAATATTCATTTACACAAAATCATAGTTAATTACAGGATAAATATACAAAACCATATTTACTTAACTCCTAAGTTGCTACAAATAATTCCTAAAATACGATTTCTTTAAAGATCTGGGTCTGAGAGCCATAATAACCCCTTCCCACGATTCACTTGATTTTACAAAGTTAAAATTGACTGAATCCTTCACGAAGTAAAACACGTTGTATGAAGTAAGAACGTCAACATACACATATGTCAATTAACCGATCATAATACGGTTTACAGTTATAAATCCAGATACACAATCATTCATTACATACAACATCTATACATAGCTCTCAACTCTTATTCTAATCACATTAAATAATTATCTATTTACAGTTCCAATCATTTTATTAATTCCTGTTCTAATAAACATACATTTAATTACATCATCTTAAGCTTAAGTCATCCATTCACTTTGAGCTATATAGTCTGCCAACTTGACAGTGACAACGTTCTGTTTACATTTGACAGCTGATCAGTGGTCTTCGCAGTTCAGCCAACCGCAACATCATGAAAACCCCAAGAGTCACTAGGCAAAACGATTTCATCTGAATCATTAGATTAGATATATTCTACATCATTTTATTTAACATTTTACCTGGAGTATACAAATTACTTATCTAGGTGTACGTCACAGACAATCTTATCTACAAAATTATATATTTACACGTAGTGACTCCTCCCCGAAACATGCATTCCAAAACTAACCTCAGAATAGCAAACATTAGAGCACCCATCCCCAAGATATTGGTAAAGGTAGCTACATCTTATATTGAAGATGTGGTTCAGGATTTCCATGAAAACCCAAAACTACGTGAATTACTTCTTTTTTTTCCGAAACTTCCAGTTTTCTTCTACTTTTGTATAAATACAGAGCTTTACTGTACACTGAAAGGGATATAAACATTGAATGATCTCAAACAGCAGACTCTGGGATACCCACAACACAGCTGACGGATCATATGGTTCTGTTTTCACAAATTGTTTGTTGCTACTCTGCAGCATTACTAAATCAAACGACACAGATTCACAATCATCACCCGTACAATTCAGTGTCTCATTATTTCCGACGTCACTATTCATCAACTGATAACTACTCTTCATATTTGAAAAATTACCTAAATCAGTACCTACACTTTTCCTAATGTTTGACTCACGGACTTCCTCCATAACATGATTATTTTCATTTGTTATTACCGCCAACTTCAAACAGAGCACTAAACACTGTGTAGCTAAGTCACATTCCATAAGGTTTCCCACCTCGGAAACCGGTCTGTGAACTGCGTACTCCTTCAATACCATCACCCACCGCAAACAGAAAATTAAACATTCTGTCAGCTACTTTCCCCTATGTAGAATTTTAAGTTGTTAATGTCCTCTTTAATTTCATAATGAAACACCTGGACTTGTTTACTAACTCCATCGTCAATCTTTTCACATACTATTAATAAATAAATAACGCCAAAGCAATTGACTTTTTTGGATTTATTGGTCTCCCGTACGCGTTTCACTTCTTTAGCAGAAGCATCATCAGCGGGTTTTTTATTTGTGGTTTAATGCATTGCTTTTTGATCCGTTCTCAGCATCAGTGCCTTTGCATTTTTGGTGTGAAGTGTCTTCATTATTCCGAAGTGTTGTGATTGGGAATAATGAAGACACCTCACACCATTGATGTCGAAAGAAATGTCTGCTTTTCGTAAAAAGTGCTGTGAATGAGGATCGATGATTCGTTTTCTAACTTAATATTCTTTATCCGACTGGAACGCTGTTCACACAAAAGTGTTTCCAAATAGCTGAGTCTTCCACAAACCTTGCAAAACGAATTATATTTCTCCTTGTCCAGATTTTAGTGAAAAGGGAGTTGCGTTACAAAACTTTGGTCAGATCATTCGTTGAATATGGTGGTGTAGTTTCGGACCCACATTTTGGCTATCAAATACAGGAGATGGAAGGTGTGCAAAAACGAGCAGCTATGTTTGTTCGTGGAAATTATTACAGCACCCAGTCAGTAACTGATATGATAAAGGAGATGGATTGGGATTCATTGAAGGAAAGGAGGAGGGTGGAGAGAGTGTTGGGAATGTACGGGGCTGGGCATGGAACGATGTTGGGCAAAGAATTAGGAATAGTGCATGGAAGGGTAAAGGCGACCATGAGCACAAACTGGCGCTCGATTCCATGCATAAGGGAGGGGGAAAATTTCTTTTGTTAGTAAGGGTGTCGGGGATTGGAGCAAATTACCAAGTGTAGTGATGAATAATTTACCAACAATGCTTGAGGAATTTAAAATGAAAATTTGTAAATCATAATAGTAAATGGGGGAGGAATTTAACATTCCAATTATAAAAGATAATTCAATATATATATGTGTGGAGGAATTGCCACTAGTGTTGCCCAAATGCAAGAACAAGACAAGACTTGGCCAGTCTTGGTCTTGGTCTTGCATCAATACACCTGGTCTTGGTCTTGGTCTTGGTCTTGCAAAAATGCAAGACCAAGACCAAGACTGCAAGACCAAGACCGATTTTGGGCAACACTAATTGCCACCGAAGTGTTAGCTCAATCGCAATTAAAAATTATTAATGATAATAATAATTTAAAATCAGTTTGTGTTGTAGTGTTGGAAATCTTGAAATCGGTGTTTAGACTGAAAGTTCAAGTTTGATATTAATGAACTACGTTTATTCTCGGACAACTGAGTCACGTCTAATTTCAGTGACTGTATAGTAAGTCAGTGAAGTTCCATTTGAAATGTGACTTGATCAGACAAACCACCTGGTCTCTGCCTTGCAGACTAATGTCCAGGTTATTTAAGTGGCTACGTTGTCTTCTCTGCTAGAAATACTAATTAGAAGACCCGCTCCGTTTCTTCGAACTGTGCGAAATTTTTTTTTGACTTGGTTGCTTTCAATTATTCTATTTCTTGACTCCTTTTAAAATTTTTGCACGGAAGAACCGTCTTAGTTCACATTAAATGTAAGTTAATTATACCCTGACTCTCAATGGCCTCAGTTAAACGACTTCGATCACTGTTTTGATAACCACGCTCATAACATGATCCATGTTTAGGGACTTTGAACATAATTTATCTTGAAGAATAATGGAACGTATGTCCGTAAGCTGTGGTAAAGCTCGGTTGCACACACGCACTGCAGAATGTCCGCTATCTCACGATCAAGCGAGTGGCGATACAGATTTAAAAGCAGCTTGACTTAGTGTTGTTGTATTTGGTACCACAGCTGAATGCTGCATAACGACCCTGCCCCGCGGGCCGAGTGTTGGCCACCCCTGCGCTAGAGCGCGGTGCTGGGTTCAAAGTTTTAGTTTTATTTGCATTCACTGACAACAAATTGCTGATATATCAAGAGTACTGTTAACTGAAATACTATCACCTTTCGCAATCGTAGATAAATGAAGTAGTAAAAACATTTTTATTTTTTTTTTTTAATTCTCTTATTTATGGCATAACAAAATTACTTTTGCACCAAAGCATCAGATTAAATTTCGGCTTTTCGTAGTAAAGGACTTTCGATTTTACTTTTTGAATTCTGTAAATATTGCTGTTGATTTATTGCTCTTTGTATTGCGCGTACGGAACATGTTGTACTGTACTTTCCGATCCTGACAGCTCTACAGGAAATGCCTTTAAATCTCGACTCCAAAATGCCGCATCGAGATTCCACAAAGAGAACAATCCATAACACGTTAGCGAAAAATTTACACGGTTGTTAAAAATTTAGAAGAATTATTACTTGGATTCACAGAGATCGTAGAATTGCTACAATAACGAAAAACGAAAGATTATATTTGCAGCAAATATTTTTGTGAGATGATAATGTAGGGGAAAATGTGGTAGATGTGATAAATTTCAGTTTCCACATTTTACTGCAATAACAAGCTAAATTTGAAACCTTTACTTTCGTTGAGGCATGCTTTAGACCAGGGCTGACCAACCCGCAGCGCGCCTTGAACATTTTTCTGGCCCGCGAGATTCATCACACTTTCACAACATATATTTATTTTATAATGACGAAAGTGGTGAAAACCAATGTATTAAAAAATACATTAGTTGTGAATCCATATATTCAAAAATTAACTGCCTAAATTATCAGAAAAATTCATTTTAATTTTATAATAATTTTCTTGCGAATATATAATTTCACATGCGGCCCTTGGAGTTATGATGCATTTTCAAAGTGGCCCACAAGATCATTTGTGTTGGCCACCGCTGCTTTAGACAATGTCCATGTTAAAAAAGAATTGGAGTGCTACCTTTGTCACAGTGACTAATGGATGATCAAACGAAATTTTACGAATGTGTTAGGATGATATACTCTGCCTTTTACGATCATCTGGTGAACCTGAAAGTGAGACTGAAGAAGGGGGGGAAAAAAACACACAATTTTAAGGCAGTCGATAACTTTTGGTCGTAAAGGACTGTAATTCCCGCTATACGCTTCTCCAGATCCATCAAGCGGACCACGGCGTCAAAACGGCGGGACTTCTGTCGGCATGCGGTGTCGTTTGAAGTAACTTCAATCGAGTGAGCTCCAAAGCGCCCGCAGTCTCGGCCAGTCTAACCGCTCGAGTCGGCAGAATCGGTCGGCAGAGTGGAAAATCGGCCAAAGTCGGTTCCAGTGGAAACGTAACGTGACTGAAGCCAGGCGTTCACACGACGCGAGTTGACTGGATCGACAGTATGCAGGAGCGTCAAGCAGCATGCTAGTAGTAATTCACTGGCCATTGTCAGGACAGTTCTCTACTCCTACATTGTGATCTTCTTGAAAGTTTGTCCAACATCGTAGCTGATTCGTAATTATAAGGTTGAATGATACGTATAAAGAATAATAAAAGAAAATGCCGAAAATCGTTAAGAGAGTGAATATTAAGAAGAAACGCTTGAAGTGCCTCAGCAACTTTTTTGATTTAAGTTGCAACTGACGATGTTGAGAGTTACAAAAATCATTTAACACTAACTGTATCTGAATTTGTGGAACTGCTGTCATATATATATGAAACATGACACCGTAATGACACAATTTTTTTAAATAGCAGCATCTCTGATCCTTGTTCTTATAACTTTTATTTTAAAAATTCCACAGTATTTCTGCAGTTTCATGCAGTTCTAAAGATTTTAATGCCTCTGCTTCACCCCGCTTACGCGACTTGTTAGTTGTCGCCATCTTGTTTGTTGAACTCGCACGCCAGTAGTTGGTCGTGAACCGAGTACACTATCCTCAGTCAGCTGTCTGTCTTGTTCCCGTTGACACGAGGAGAGTGGACTATCCAGTGTTGCGCGAGCACCCTAGACAGTACTCCAGCCTACTAGCACGCGGCGTAAGGGCTGTCTTATAGGTGCCCTTAGGACGCCGCGCCATCGACGATAACGCCTACTCGTTAGTTTCACAATCGATCCGCTGTGTATCTAATACGTGGAATTCCGTGGTACCTGAACCACGTATCAGAAGAAACAATCTTTTCACAAAACAATTTTATTTTAATTTTTCAGTAATTAATTGCAGCTATTTTTATGATTTAAAAAAGTTTTGTTTAGGTCGTCAAACTTGAATTTAACGTTGAATTTAAAATTAATTGAAACATGTTTAGTTAGGTGTTACTTCGTAGCCCTACATGTGACGTTGTTTTGTGTTGCAGCTGTCGGAGCTGGAGCAGAGGGTGCTGGAAGCGGAGGCCAGGGCGGAGGAGGCCGAGGACAAGGTAAGCCCACATCCAAGCTCACTTCATACAGAGCAACATAGGAAGTATACAACAAGGTACTGGAAGCGGAGGCCAGGGCGGAGGAGGCCGAGGACAAGGTAAGCCCACAT
>CM061918.1:9934066-10174318 GCA_031002005.1 Vandiemenella viatica
TAAATTATTTTTAAACAGTATGATGGAAGAAGAAGAGAGTGGCCATTTTCGAAACTTTTCAAGAATGTCATCCACTGTATATATTTTTATTAGAGTCGATTCGGGAGAAAATTTCTCTTCTCCAATAAGTGCACTTATTTCGCGCCATGCATCCATCTTTTTTTATCGCATTATGGTATATTCATCGTCCTTCATCCAAGATGTGGGACGTCTTTCATAATCTTTAATAAAAGAGAGCACCATTTAATTCCAACGAACAGTGTGTTTAAACGACTATTGGGTGCCAACGTGGCAGCGTGAGCGAGGGAGGCATAGGCTCGTCCCCATAGCATGCGGCGCACCCCCGATCTCTCTTCGAAGTACCGACTCTGGACGGATAACGTTCGTACTGCCTCGGTCGTTCGGCGAAAGGCTCCAGGCGGTTTGCCGCGCCTCGGCTACACATACACACTGGTATGCTCGCCTCGCCTCGCCTCGCAGCCGAATGTGCGTTGCCTCGTTCGGGTGTGTACCCGCCTTTACACACAGCGACTCTGTACCTAGGATCTCGTTGAAGCACCTTGCCGGCACGACGAAGGAGATGTTTTCAATGTGAACCTAACGGATGTTTTCGGTGTCCCCATATAGCCACTTTGCACAGAGTACATTTTTTTTTTCCAGTGTCCCGTAAAGATAATAGGAGTTTCTGAGGAAGTTAATATTTCTTTGCGAATGTGAGAAGAACAAATACATATGGAGGAAACGAGAACTAGAACTTGAGAAGAGTTTGCCGTTGTCCACCAGCCACGGGCAGACGGTTCTGATACTCTGTGTTACACACTTGAAATTACTAAAAACCATGTTTTACTGCGTGTCAGTTGCTTGCTTGTTAAATTTTTTACGCAACAAACTGTTTCGTTTCTATGCAAAATAACGTCAGGTGTGAGTTTGTTTTCATAATGATAGAACCAGTTTGTTGATAGGCAGTTTCTAAATGGAAAACGAAACCGGCTAGCCTGTCACTACTTAAACTGCTTAACTTGGAAGAATGTAACTGCATGCTGTTTTATTTCTTACTTAACACGAGCATAACATAAAATTTCGAAAAATCGTGAGGGTTCAATAGGTGGCTGAACGAGATGACAGCTGGAGATCCGCCGACCCGGATTTTACGTTTTATTCCGCGGTTTGTAGAACTTTATATATATATATATATATATATCTCAGTTTTTATCGAAAATCCATTCAGAATTTTTAGCCTGCTGAAGGTAACTGCAGTGATTTGATACTTCGGCACAAAATATGTTGATAAAAAATCGTATGTATCAGTGAGTGAATAATTTCTTAAATAATATAATAAACATGTCAAGAAAATACTTTTCTTTTTTTTTTTGAAAATTTTCAAAAAATATCTAAAATAAAATAATTATTTTCATAAAAAGTGCCATCTGAAAGACAATTTCGCAAATTATATGACCCCTGTTTTAAAATAACTTGACAGTGCCAGCTTTTATTTCTCCTTAGTTAAAAATGCTTTGGAATGATGCAGTTATTATTCTTGCAATTATTTATAAATCGGGAGCTGTCTTGGAATATTAGTATCAATACGGATGTCTAAATATGGGAAACAATTGGATTCAGTGTAATTCCTTGCTGAATTACCGTCTGGGCGACGATTATTTTTACGAGGCAAAGATTATTATTATATTCTCAGCTTTTCAATTATCTCTCTGTTGTAATGTATGCAGAAGAACAGGAGTAGCAAGAGTCCACTGGTAGCGGGGTGTCCTCGCTTCAGCGGTGAGGAGATGTGCGCGGGCACCGCTGTCGCTACTCAGGAAGATGACGTTGTTCCGACTGCTGCTTTCATTAAGTAACGACTGGTTGGACCCATTCTCGGAGTTTATTATTATTCTCTAATCATAATCACCAAACACATAGTTAAAACATTCAACAAATTAACAAATTTAAACACATTTCGCCCAATACTTCGCTACCTCAAGTGCTTTCGATGTTGCTCGTAACAGGTCTTCGTTGTTGCAGGATGATGGGCACATAGGGCACTCGAGCATATGGTTCATCGTTTGGTCCTCACCACATTCGCACTTAATATTGGCAGCATCAGTGTAACCCCATTTCACTAGGTTTTCCTTGGACCTGCCCACTCCTGTTCGCAATCGATTTAAGGACCACCAGACGTTCCAGTCCTCTGCGTGACCAGGTGGCAAGCGCTCTGCAACTGTCAGTGCTCCCGAGATGTTAGGACAACTGTACTTTTCCCTTTTCAGGTGACCAATTAGTTCCCGCGATGTTCTCAGGAAGCTTTTCCTGGACTTGAGTCTCTGGGCTGGTGGTGTATGGCCAAGCAGTGGATGAGCGCTTTCCCGGTCTAAATTTTTTCTTTCCTTGTTCGCAGCCACTTCTCTCCGGATACTGTGTGGTGCAATCCCCAAAAAGCTGGTAAAGCCTGTCAGCTGGGGTAGGCTTTGGGCAACCTGTCACTAGTCTACAGGTGTTATTGAGGGCTACATCCACCTGTTTGGTATGAGATGATGAGTACCAAACTGGGCATGCATATTCTGCAACAGAGTAACAAAGGGCCATTGCCGATGTACGTATAGTTTGTGGTTGACTGCCCCACTGTGATCCAACTAGTTTGTGCAGTAAGTTGTTTCTTGTAGAGATCCTCATTTTGCAATTCATGCAGTGCTTCTTGTATGTGATGGTTCTGTCGAGTGTCACTCGCAGATGTTTTGGGGTGTTACATGTCTGCAGTTCGATACCTGACCACATTACTTTTAACCTACGCTGAGCTTTCCCTTTTTTAAGTGAAAGGCACACACTTCAGTTAAGTCTTAAGTGATTTTTCCCTATAATAGCTTGATAGATCTCTATGGGAAGCAGATAAATTTCTTTCTACAACTTCAAGCTTAGTGCTCTGTGAGGCTAGAGCAAGTTCATCAGCGTATACGTAGCTCCTGGTAGAATTATGGTTTATTACGATTTTAGGTAGTATTAAAATAAATTATGTCCAGCAACTAGTGTCGCACTCTGTATAGGTACCAGCGAAATTTCTGGTGACTACACCGGATCGCAATATTTGTTTACTAGTTGACCCGACAGACGTTATTCTGTCGAAATTTCAATAAATTTGTTTGTGATCGTTTTTTGAATATGTAAAAAGCTGTTGAAAATGTGTAAACAAAGTAAAAATGACAAAAAATTTCTTAGTGATGATTGTATTTATTAACGACTAGTGTGAGCCCGTGACTGTTTTTTTGTGTATCGTCACGGGTATAGAACAGCTCCAGTTTTTAGGGTCAAAGATTAAGTCAAGGTTGACCTGATGTGGTCAGATACGAACTTTACCTATGTCACACTCTTAGGATGAATAAAATCTCTTGAGCTTGAAGAACTCGGAAATATTAATAGACGTCAGTATTAAACACGGACAGGGACAATCGCGCTATCGTATAATTGTTTCAAAGGTCGTAGACTCGAACTTGGCGAAACACAAACGTGACTTGAATTTGACCCTTATAGTTCACTCTGCAAAATTACAAGAATTCTTGTTTGCTTAGAAAGTATCACGTTGTTTTTTATTGAGGCTGGGCACTCATAATGTAATTGTCGGTCACAGTGTCTCTAATGGCCAGAGAACTTAGTGCAAATTCCATATTATTTAACAGTTGAGCAACTCCGAAGAAATGAATTGCCAGAATAGTTGATTCGGTAACATATTTGGTCCGATGTCCACTTTAAATAAACTAATAACTCACGTACAGCGAACATGAATAAAAACTGTTAACGAAAAGTGGTCATTAAAATATGCGCTGGAGATCTAAATTACATACGGAGATAATTAAATGACGGAAGTAAATACCCAGATGCTGTTGTGTGTTCTGTACCCTATTGTAACTGTGACTAATAATATGAATGGAAAGCTCCGTGGCTGAGCGCTGAGCCTCCCAGCGTAGCACGTAGTTTGTGGACGCTCCCTCACCGCTGAGAGCTCGTGTCCTGTAAGACATCCACGCTGGCCTCTCAGTCGGCCGAGTAGTTGTTTTATCGCCTCCTGCCCTTTTTATTTACTTGGATTAGAACAGTGGTTCTCTATTAGTGTTTTGCGTATCCCCATGGATACGTGGGGTAGCATCAAGGGATACGCCTGGTAATCTCTTAGCTAGGGTAATCACTAACATAGTTAAAGAAATTACGAAAACATTACTATCTCCAACTATATTTTTGGATATTTGAGTTTTTTTGTGTCGTTTGTTATTGGATTAATTTAATAAATCGCATCGAGCGTGGTGAGTGAACGGTTAACGCTCTGGCCTCGCATTCGGGAGGACGCGGGTTCGAATCCCCGTCCGAGCATCCAGATTTGGGTTTTCCATGGTTCCCCAAAATCGCTCCAGGCGAATGCCAGGATGCTTCCTTCAAAATGCCATGGCCGAGTTCCTTCCCGTTCCTTGTCAACAATATTATGTAGGGTGGCAAGAGATAAGCTTATAACTTCCGGGACATTTCTGGGATTAAAAAGTATTTTGGTTGTATTTCTAAAGAATGGAAAAATTCAAATTAATAAAAAGATTCTATTTTAGGTAAAACCTATGCTTCCTAACATGTATATAGCACCTCCCTTAGGTTAATCAATTGAACTTTGGTAGAAAATCAACATCAGGTGTTATGAATCAAAAGGAAAAATTCTAAACTTAAACCGAGCGTGGGGTTTTACGGCTAGCGTTTCTGGCCTCGCATTCGGGAGGACGGCGGTTCGAATCCCCGTCCGGGCATCCAGATTTGGGTTTTCCATGGTTTCCCCAAATCACTCCAGGTGAATGCCGGGATGCTTCCTTCAAAAGGCCATGGCCGAATTCCTTCCCATTCCTTGCCCCCCATCCTTTCCCGTCTCTAAAGACCTAGTTGTTATAGGAGACGTTAAGCAGTTAAAAAAAAAATCTAAACTTAAAGCAAAAATCGAGCACCTCTTTTAGACTTTTTTTTACTTTAACAGATAACCAATATCCGGTATTAGTCTATCAATCAGAACCTCAAAAATATTAAACTTAAACAAAAATTGAACACTTGTGTTAGGCTTATTAATTAAACTTGGGTAAAAAATTAAACATCTATCTTTGGCTAAATCAAAATCAACATCAATCAATATGAATCTTAACAGCTACTTTTTTAAAAATATTTATCAATCTTTTCCATTTTCACAAGGTTATCTCCGTTACTGCTTTACAGAACTGATAAAATTTCTGAGCAAGACTCTTCAAAATTTTTGATTGTGCAGTTCAGCTTTGATCAAATCTATGGACATTGTGTTTAGCTCTTTAGTCCATAAATTGTTCATCGGGGTAAAACTTCCCTCGTAAAAGTCGTTGTTTGTGGAAATGAAAAAACAAAACCAGAAAAGGTTGTTCTATCGCAGACGGCTGAAATTGATTTGCTTCATATTTGTTGCGTGTTTATAATTTTGGGTGGGGTGGGACATTCTCCACCAGTGAAAAACTGTTACTGACTGTCGAAATTTGGATTAACTGCTTCCTTATAGTGTCCTCTTCACGTTTAGCACTCTCCTTTTCCGGTAAAGTTGCCACGAATTAAATTAAAAATGCCGAAATATGGGATGCTCCGCAACCGCGAAATGTTAGCAGCACTGTAAAAATGACACAAAAATTATCGGTAGAGGGATCATATCAACCTAAATAGGTTCGTTTTGTCATATTGATTATGGTTAGGTTGAATGTCGGCCTGGTCCAAGAGTAAAGAGTTTATGGGAAATTCGTTCTGCAGCAGCCCATGTCGCAAACCAGAGACAAACTGCGCATTTGTTTACAAATGATGCAATCGATTATCTCTGACTGCTTATATAGATTCCAAGATGGTGTGCCTTATAGTACTGCATTTCGGATATAAATTTTGTATCTGTTAATTTTATGCGACGTTTTGCAACGGAGTGAAGCTAAACGGCAAGAAAATATCTCAACAAAAAAATTAAACCAACATTTCAAGAGATTTCACAGCGCCGGCGGCAACTAATAGCAGAGATGCAGTGTCATATTTGGGCATTTTTAATTTAATTCGTGGCGACTTTTCCGGAAAAGGAGAGTGTACAACATGAAGAGGACATTATAAGGAAGCAGTTAATCCAAATTTCAAAAGGTCAGTACCAGTATTTCGCTGGTGGAGAATGTCCCACCCCACCCATAATATTTTTAGTGGTGTTCTGTGAAGTGCAATTTCCACATAATTCACATTAAGAGAATTCGGTACTCAGTTACAAGACATTACTATTCACGCCTGTCAGCCATTGTTCGAAGTGTGTTTAACAGTGATTTTAAAAGGATAAAGTGGCGAGGACACGCAGTTATGAGGTAATAGTCTAACGTTAATATTTAAATTCATTCATCAAGTAGGGGTTAAGGGAAACTTAAAAAAAATTAAATATAATATATTTAGCGATTTCTTCAAATAATAAAACACCTCCTTCATAGTTTACACAGTTATTACACTAGGCTTCAAATGTTGAGTCTGCCATTATAGAAAAAATTCCTAACCTGTGATGTCATAGCCATTTTGTTATAACTTACGGGACTAAAAAGACTGATCGATAGTCGCCGACTTCGACCTTGGACGAACAGTCAGAACCGTCGCATGACTCATATGACGGCGCTGTCGGAACTGGTGCATGTCCAGGATTAACAAAGACTAAGGTACAAAAATATTATCACTGTTTCCAGAGCACACCACTTCTGCAGTCATCCATATTCCTGGGTTCAAAAACGAAATCTCACATCTCATTCGACCGTCTCCCGTCTACACTTTTAGTGACGTTTTAGATATTCAGTTAGACTCAGATATAATTTCTGCATGGTCCCGTAAGTGGTTACTTTAAGTTGCAAAGAGGAAAGGTTAATTAGGGCAAAGAAGAAAAAGAAACCGCCTACGCGTAAAGCCAAACAAATTAGTTCGATACTCAGGTCAAATAGCAAACGCATATACGTAAGAAGTGGGGTTATACTGTACAATCGGCGGGTTGAGTTATTACTACAGCGTGGCACAAGTCTTACTGAAATGCCGCACACACGCATAGCTTGCGGGTGGGTTTTTTTTTTTTTTTTTTAAATATGTGAAGTAGATTAGTAGATTTGACTGAATTCATGTCCTGTTTTGTAAACCGAGCGTGGTGGGTGAACGGTTAGCGTTCTCACCTCGCATTCGGGAGGACGCCGGTTCGAATTCCTGTCCGGGCATCCAGATTTGGGTTTTCCATGGTTTCTCCAAATCACTCCAGGCGAATGCCGGGATGCTTCCTTCAAAAGACCATGGCTGAATTCCTTCCTGTTCCTTGTCCCCAGTTCCATCCCGCCTCCAATGACCTCCCTGGGATCGGGTTGTTGTCGAGAGTTATGTAAGGTAATACTATTGAAAAGGTAATAAAGGGAAATAAGGTTCTAGATTCGAAATTTGTTGATTGAAATGTCCGTATTGGAAGTAGGAAAGAGAGACTGGCATGGCTGGTCTGTGAGAGTAGAATGTGTCAATAGTTCTGGGGGGTGGGGTGGGGGGGGGGCATATGGCAGCTGTTCTCCCAGTGACTCATGCAGCGGTGAGCTGGGTGCATTGAAGCCGCGCGTGGTGGGTGAGAGGTAAGGGATCTCCTACGTCAGAGTGCGCACTCGGAGGATCTGCCCGCTGATATCGGTATATTTGAACCGAAAATCGGTACGTGAAAAAAATACATCCCAAATAACCACAGTTTCCTGGGCAAGATGTGCTGTCGAAAAATTTCAATCCGTTTGACGCCAATTTTACTACCAGACTTGGAACTTCAACAGTTGCTACCAATTTGACGTCAAACTGTACAATAAATTGATGAAACTCTGCTGCCGCAACTGGACGACAAATTGGTCATCAAAAGTTGGTAAGAAAATTTTGGTTTCGACATGCATTCAAAGATGAGCTTGATTTTCATATTACCTTTTTAGCTTCGTATAGTATAAACTGAAGTCACAAGATGGCAGTGAGGATTTTTTTAAAGTATGAGAAAAAAGTTATTCAAGTTTATTTAAAACTTCATTACATTACTACATTATATTATTTTAAACTTCTTTATCGTTGTCAAATAATAGAGAAATTACAGAATATATTATAAATTTGAGACTAATACCAGAATTTTTTTAATAAACATTTCATATCATGAATAACAACTAGTCAATACAAGAAAAATATAATCAAAATAACAAAAACAACAGACTTAGTAATTTGCAATTTGTTTATTAAGTTATTTAACATAGAGCTATTACCTCTTGGAAGGCTTATTCCGTTAGCTTCGTGTGGTTGACCTGGTTAAGGTTGTCGACTGTGGGAATATCTCGACACACGTTGCACCAAATACGGCGCATTGTCTCTTACTGCACTGTCCATCACATTGTCTTTAATAACATATATATGCATTTCACTAACAAAATGTATTTATGGCAAACAAAAGAATATAGACAAGCGAACTAGCTCGGGAATTCCCTAAAAACGTCGATAATGTAGGGCACGAACGCACAGGGGTAGTCCCCAGAAGATATACGCAACATTCCGCAAAAGGTAACTAACTACCTACCACATAAACGATCGAATAATTCCCTGTAAAACATAAACGAGATGGGTTGCCAACCTGAAAATGTAAAATAGGAATAAATTCGAGAAAATTTCGTTCTATTATCAGAATTCGTGGGAAAATGGTTACATTTCGGTATTTTGGTTAGGACTGACTTGGGTAGACTCCATATCGGTAGAAATAGCGAAAAATCGGTAGGTTGGAGACGACTGGTTGAAGGAACGCTCTGGTCACGCGTTCGAATCCCTCGAGGCGATGCCGGGATGGTGGCTTAATTCTGTCCTTGTGCCCAGTCCTTTCCGGACTCTAATGACCTCAACGTCGAAAAAGCGTAAAAAAGATGAAGACGACTCCGTGAACTATATCAAATTCAAATGCGGCGTTATTTCTGTTCATATTATTTAATAATTTACTATTACCTCTCGTTAGAAATAGCTACCCCGAGAAGTTAACGACTGATAGATACATAGAAGAATAATCAGGTGGATGTAATTAAAGCAGAGAATGACAAGAGACCAGCATCCGTTATAAAAAGATGAAGCAAGGACGTATTTTTTTCACCACCCATATTTAGCCCTTATTTAAGAAAAGCAATCAAGGAACTGTAAGGAAAAATTAAGTGCTGTAAAAACATTCTAGGACAAACAAACGATCGGGTATGATTTTAGTGGTTTTATTGTCCTCTTATCAGCTTCCAGAGATTGCCTCGGGAAACTACTGAATGGTGTGAATAGGGCATTGAAAGAGGAAGAAACAATAATAGTAGCATTGAAGTTAAGTGAAAATGGTAGTAAATTAACGCATGACCAGCGGATCGTGTTAAGCCCGGGGGGGGGGGGGGGGGGGGTAGTCTGACAAAATGCTGTCTACCTGCATGTTATTTCGTTATCTTACCTAAAAAGAAATATAATAATAATAGTAATAATGATAAACAGATTCAAAAACTTAATAGGGATAAATTTTAAAAATTATAAAATTTATGCAATAACTAGTGTGAGCCGGTTACCGTTTTTTGCGTATCGTTACACGTCTAGAATAGTTCCAGTTTTTAGGGTCAAAGATTATGACAGGGTGACCTGATCTGACCAAATACGAACTTGATTAGTAAGTCACCTTTAGGGTGAACAAAATCTCTTGATCTAGAAGCAGTGGCGTATCTAGGTCAACAAGGGCCCCGGTGCAAAAAAATTGTTTTGGGCCCTCAGGCTTTGTGTTGCTGGTAGGGGCCCCCTGAGCTGAGGATGGGGCCCTTGAGAGGGCCCTTAGTAAGGGGCTTCCTGTGTCTCAGGGACCCCCTTAGACGACTGTAGAGCTAAAAAAAAAAAAAGGTCGCCAGTTTGCCATGAAGGCTCGTGTGCCTCTGAACTGCGCTTTGGGTCCCCCAGAGGTGCGCTTGGGGCCCCCTGAGCGTAGGGGCCCCGGTGCACTGCACCGCCTAGCCCCATAGTAGCTACGCCCCTGGCTTGAAGAACTCAGAAGTATTAATCACGGACTGAGCTGATCACGCAATCATACAAATGTTTCAAAGGTTGTGGTTAGTAGACTCTTTTTGTTTAAAGGGAGTGCGCAATTGCTTCGAAAATATCGTTGTTTTTATTGAGGCTGGACAAACACTCTTAATGTAATCGTTGGTCATAGGGCCGTCGGCCAGACAATTTAATAAAGGTTCCAGATTATCAAACAGTTGAGCAACTCCAAAGAAATTAATAGCCGGAATACTCGATTCCGTAACATGTTTGATCTGGTGCCCACTTTAAATAACCTAATAACTCACGTACAGCGAACATGAATAAAGACCATTAACGAAAGTGGTCAGTAAAATACGTAAAAATGAAATAAACCGTAATGTGTAAACTATGGTAAGCAGCAACATTAACGAAAGTTTTAATTAAATTGAAATTTAGCCTAAGCCGGAACGACAATTGGTATTCACGATTACAGTAGAGACTACGAGTATTTTTTTTTTTTTTTAACTAGAAATGCTTCGAAAAGGAAACCTAATTAATGTATTCTGGCAATTAATTTCAAAGGAGTTGCTGAGTTATTAAAACTGTGCCCATAACCTCTAATTTCTAAATCTTTGGTTGCTGTTAATCTGCGAGCGAATGCTGGCACGTGACGTCACCGCTTTCCAGCCAATAGCTATCGAGGTGAGTGAGTGAGTGAGCCTAGGAAATCGTATAGCAGATACATTTTAACTGTGTTTGATAATGTTAGGTGGGACAAGATGTTAGAAATGTTAAAGAAGTCAGGTATAAAGTATCGAGATAGAAGAATACTCTATAAACTATATAAGAATCAAGTGGCTATAATAAAAGTAGAGAATCACGAGAGACATGCATCAGTTAAAATGGGTGTGAGACAAGGTTGTAGTCTATCCTCGTTAATATTCAACTTGTATGTAGAAGAAGCAATGAAGAAAGTCAAAGAAAAATTTCCATGTGGCATAAGTTTTCAGTGTGAAAAAATCAGTATGCTACGATTTGCTGATGACATTGTCTTGTTAGCAGAGAAGGCTGAGGATATTGAAAAGTTACTGAATGGCATGAACAAAATACTGAAGGAAGATTTTGGACTGAATATAAATCAAAGCAAGACAAAAGTGATGAAATGTAGCAGAAATAATACCAATACCAGTAAATTAAATATAAAAATAGGATCGAATGCAATAGGAGAAGTAAGAGAATTCTGTTACTTGGGAAGTAAAATTACAACCGATGGCCGAAGCAGGAGTGATGTTAAAAGCAGAATAGCACTAGCAAAAAAAGCCTTCATGAAAAAGAGAAACCTTCTAGTTTCAAATATTGATCTAGGAATTAGAAATAACTTTTTAAAACTCTTTGTGTGGAGCACAGCACTTTATGGAAGCGAAACATGGACTTTTGGAATACCGGAAATAAAGAAAATTGAAGCATTTGAAATGTGGTGCTACAGAAGAATGCTGAAAATTAGGTGGACAGACAAAGTAAGAAATGAACGAGTTTTGGAAATAATGGGTGAAAAAAGAAGTTTGTGGAAGAAGCTTACAGAAAGAAGAGACAGTCTGGTAGGTCATATTTTGAGACATGCAGGATTGGTTAATTTGGTAGTGGAGGGAACAGTCGAAGGTAAGAACTGTAGAGGAAGACAGAGATTAGAATATATGAAGCAGATAATTCAGGACGTGGGCTGTAAGGGGTATGTAGGAATGAAGAGGTTAGCACAGTATAGGAAGGGATGGAGGATTGCATCAAACCAGTCGAAAGACTGACGACAGCAAAAAACTGTGTACAAAATTTAACTGTTATTCACTGTTGTTATTTAAATTTATTTTTACTCGGTATTAATTGTGCGATGTGAAAATTGTACTACACTCTGTATTATTTGAAATTAAATGATTCGACAATTTCTCCAAATCGAGTTCACCAATGAGGTTGTTGCATACATTCCATCCATCTTAGGTAACTCTCGAGTCGGTGTCTGATAAAACAAGACGACCCAGAAATAGTAATGTGGAGCCGACAAAGCGCTCGACCGAGCCTGGGTAATACTCAACCACAAACTGTTTTTAATACTCTCCTGAATAAACGAAGGAAAATGAAAGTAAAACCTGAAAAAAACCTAATTGAATATGCTGAACTGTGCCAAACCATTAGAAAAGAAATAACAGCTGACATCAAGAAATATAACGAAAATCTGATCAGATCAGCTATAAGAAAGCAAAACAAAGATTAATGATAGGAAAGAAACAAATAATAGCTTTAGATGATGATAACGAACGTATTACAGACAAAACGGCAGTATTGGATCACATCAGGAACTTCTATCAGTCCTTATACAGCAAGCAAGATGAAAATCTGAAGTTAGAAGGGCAGTGCACAAAAGGAAAAAAGGATCAGCTTGTGGTTATGACGGCCTATCTATTGATGTACTCCAATTGACTGGAGAAGAAACCTACAGACACCTAGCTAAGGTGTTTTCACAATGCCTCGAAGAGAGAAATGTCCCATACAGCTGGAACAAAGCAATGATTGTGTTGCTACACAAAAAAGGCAGTCGTTACAATATTAAAAACTACCGCCCCATCAGCCTCCTTCCTATCATATACAAAGTGTTTACGAAGGTCATCAATAACCGCATCAGTTCCACCTTGGACATAGCGCAACCAATTGAACAGGCTGGTTTTAGGTCAGGATTCAGCACAGTAGATCACATCCAAGTCATTCACGAAGTAATAAGTCGAGCAAATGAATACCAGATACCTTTTTCGATTTTGAAAAGCTTTTTATTCAGTCCATCACTCAGCAATCATGCAAGCTCTTTTAGAACAAGGAGTGAATCCAGGCTCTATCGACTTATTGTACAACATCTACACCACTTTCACTGCCTTTGTCAACATCGCTGAAGCCACCAAAGAGTTCCCACTAGAATGAGGGATTAAACAAGGAGACTCTATATCCCCCAAGCTATTCACATTAGTCCTAGAGTTGGCAGTGTCAACAATCCAATGGCAAAACCGAGGTTTGAGAATAAATGGAAGAAGTCTCAACAACTTAAGATTCGCTGATGATATAGTTTTACTCTCAAACAGTCTGGAAGAGCTCGGAGAACTGATAAATGAACTAGAGGCAGCGTGCAGTGAAGTGGGCCTTAAAATAAATATATCAAAAAGCAAAATCATGCAAAACAAATGGGCAGAAAAAGATAAAGACAAGGCAGACGTGAAAGATTCTGGTATTGAGTTCGTAGATCAGTACATCTATCTTGGTCAACTGATCAATATGAATGGAGACTCAAAGCCTGAGATCTACAGATGCATAAAGCTGGGCTGGAGAGCAAATGGAAGAAATTCCATAGTTTTTAAATCTAACATGCCAGTACATCTTAAAAAAAAACAGGTATTTGAACAATGTGTATTACCGGTCCTCACATATGCCTGCCAGACTTGTACCCTAAATAGTCACACGAAGCAAAAACTGAGAACTGCCCAGCGAAGTATGGAAAGAGCAATGCTAGGGTTTACAAGAAGAGACAGGAAAAGGGCCGTGCACATTCGTTAAATAACTAATGTGACAGATACCTTAAAAAGAGTCATGACCCAAAAATGGCAATGGGCCGGTCATGTTGCTCGCAAAAGAGATGAAAGATGGACTACGGTAGTGCTGGACTGGATACCGAGAAACCTGAAAAGAGCAAGAGGAAGACCCCCGGATCGCTGGGATAAGGATATACGTCGAGTTACAGGCGTGAACTGGAAGAGGGTGGCTCAGGATCGATCCGTCTGGAAAGAACTACAACAAAACTATGTAGAATTAAGTTTTAATATATAGCTCATTAGACTTAAAGATGCTACATCCTAAAGTAAGGATCGGTATAGCTGCAATAATAAATAATAATAACTCAGTTGAAAAGAAATGACGAAACGTTTTCCAATTTCATAAGAATGTCTCAGTTGTCTTTTAACGAGATTTTGAGCGCTGTGGAATAAGAATTATACATACAACCACCGCGACGAGAATCATCATGACTAGACACTGCTGTGGTGTAGGACGTCATTATTTGAGTTGTTGTGTTGTTCACATCATGCAACTTCGACACACTTCTTTTAGACAGGCTCTCAAACTGTAATTTGTAGTTCAAAAGGACTGTTAATAATGCCATTGATAAAAAAGTTAATATAAAAATGCGATGTTGGATCAATAGAGAAATATTAAATTTCCCAATCCAAAATGTTTACTCGTACAAAAAGTAAAAAATATACGTTTCTGATTCATTTTTCTACAGTCTTTGAGTCTAAAATATATTAATGAATGTTTGTTCGCCTTCTTGGCGTTCCTATCGTTTCTCAAAATCATTCAGGCAAATTCCTAAATGGAGCGAATGTGTATATATATATATATATATATATATATATATATATATATATATATATATATAACCAGTCGAAATGCTAATTTAAAAAATCTTTGAATAGGGTAAGAGGAGTGGTTTATTCTTGATTTTTATTTACTTTTGCGAGAAACCTTCTCAGGCAGAAACACAATAACTCAACAAAGTTTCATCGCAATCGGATGAATGGCTTAGGATCGCATAGAAGGCGAACAAACATTCGTTAATATAATTTAGACTAAGAGACCACAGCGCGTTCTGGTTTTTACACGCTTTATATTAGCTTGACTTGTATGTATGTATGTATGTATGTATGTATGAATGTAACGGAATTTTACAACTCCATTTTGACCCACTTCCAGATGTCCGAGCTGTTTGAAATTTGGCACAAATATTAGGAACCGGTGACAATACAATAATTTCATAGCTACACAGACGGAAAAAAAAATCCCAACACCAAGAAAAAATTATTGTAGAGTAATGAAATTTGGACAATGCATTTGTCAAGTTAACATGTTTAATTGATTAAATTTTCAAGATCACAGGTTAATTTAAGCTCAAGAAAATGCATTTCAAATGTGAAATACTGTTAAATTAATAGCCGGTGTAACCTCCAGAATTTTGAATGCAAGCCTGCAAACGTGAATGCATTGTG
Source organism: Vandiemenella viatica (assembly GCA_031002005.1). Lineage (NCBI taxonomy): Eukaryota > Metazoa > Arthropoda > Insecta > Orthoptera > Morabidae > Vandiemenella > Vandiemenella viatica. The sequence goes on from CM061918.1 coordinate 9,949,189, forward strand.
TCATACAGGTTTCGAATGTCACTTTGTGGTATGGAGTTCCATGCTTGTTGTACTTGTGCTGTCAATACTGGGACGGTCAGTGCTGGCTGTGGATGATGCTGGAGTTGTCGTCCAATGATATCCCATACGTGTTCAATTGGAGACAGATCTGGTGATCTCGCAGGCCAAGGTAACATGTCGACACTCTGTAGAGCACGTTGCGAGACAACAGCGGTATGAGGGCGAGCGTTATCCTGTTGAAAAACTCCCCCTTGAATGCTGTTCATGAATGGCAGCACTACAGGTTGAATTACCAGACTGACGTACAAATTTGCAGTCAGTGTGTTTGGTATAACCACAAGAGTGCTCCTGCTGTCATAGGAAATTGCTCCCCAGACCATGACTCCAGGTGTAGGTCCAGTGTGTCTAGGCCGCAGACAGTTTGGTTGCAGGCGTTCCCCTGGCCTCCTTCTGACCAACACTCGGCCATCACTGGCACCAAGGCAGAACCTGCTTTCATCAGAAAACACAACAGATCTCCAGTGTTGGTCAGAAGGAGGCCAGGGGAACGCCTGCAACCAAACTGTCTGCGGCCTAGACACACTGGACCTACACCTGGAGTCATGGTCTGGGGAGCAATTTCCTATGACAGCAGGAGCACTCTTGTGGTTATACCAAACACACTGACTGCAAATTTGTACGTCAGTCTGGTAATTCAACCTGTAGTGCTGCCATTCATGAACAGCATTCAAGGGGGAGTTTTTCAACAGGATAACGCTCGCCCTCATACCGCTGTTGTCTCGCAACGTGCTCTACAGAGTGTCGACATGTTACCTTGGCCTGCGAGATCACCAGATCTGTCTCCAATTGAACACGTATGGGATATCATTGGACGACAACTCCAGCATCATCCACAGCCAGCACTGACCGTCCCAGTATTGACAGCACAAGTACAACAAGCATGGAACTCCATACCACAAAGTGACATTCGAAACCTGTATGACACAATGCATTCACGTTTGCAGGCTTGCATTCAAAATTCTGGAGGTTACACCGGCTATTAATTTAACAGTATTTCACATTTGAAATGCATTTTCTTGAGCTTAAATTAACCTGTGATCTTGAAAATTTAATCAATTAAACATGTTAACTTGACAAATGCATTGTCCAAATTTCATTACTCTACAATAATTTTTTCTTGGTGTTGGGATTTTTTTTCCGTCTGTGTATATCCTGCTATTCTCATTACTTTGACAGTAACAACCGAAAAATGGTTGAATGTCGTGGAATTTTTCAATGTAATTTTAACCCAATTCCAGATGTCAGAATTGTTTGAAATTATGCACACGTATTAATAACTGATAACAATACAATAATTTCAAAGCTATGTCTTGATATTCTGATTACGTTGACAGTAAAAAAATAAAAATTTTGCACACGTTTTAAGAACCGTTGACAATACGGTAGTCTCTTAGCAACGTCCTGCTTTTCTCGTTACTCTGACGGTAACAATAGAAAAATGGTTGCATGTAATGGAATCTTTAATTTCAGTGTTTACCCGCTTCCTGACGTCCGAATCGTTTGAAATTTTGCACACTTATTAAGAACCGATAAAAATTAAATAATTTCACTCTCACCACGTTGTCAGAAACAACTTAAAAGTGGTTGAATGTAATGGAAAATTTCATTTAAATTATCACCCACTTCAGAAAGTCCGAATTGTCTGAAATTTTGTACATGCATTAAGAACCGATGACAATCCAATAATTTCATATCTATGTTTGGTAATCTCATTACTTTGACAGTAAAAACACTAAAGTGATTTAACCGTATTTTTAAAGATGTGGCTCATTTTCACCCACTTTCCGAATCGTCTTTGTTGCCTAGTTGGTTAAGGCGCGAAACTGGCGAGCAGACATTCCCTGCTCGAAACCCGATTTCGGTTCGCATTTTTGCGGATATTATAAATGGAAAAGATTAGGATAACCCATGGTTAACTTCAAGTTAAACTACACGTATCCTATACTTGATGGGATTACTGAGTTAGGCAAATGCAGCCACGACATTAGTGCACAGGTGCGATTCGAGAAATCTTCGTCATTTGGTGGCCACACCCTTCGGAGATTTCCCGCCCATTATAGCCATCATCATCATCATCGTTCTCAAGTTTCCCGGGTTGATTTACGAGCCTTGGTTGCTGTAGACGATCGTCTTCCGCTGTCTCCTATCCAGAAAGGTTCTCTGTCTGCAGTCGCTTAACGTGATGTTGAATAGTAAGTATTCGAAATATTACTTCGTACTATTATAGAAAAGTAGCCTTCCTCGTTTACCCTGCTATTGGATCTCTTGTTGAGTTGACCATTTAATTGTATTTTACTCGTGGGAATGATAATTAAAAATGAAACTACAACTCAAAGAAAAAGAGAGATTGGCGAAGAAAAGCCAACAGTAAGAAACATACTTTTTAAACTATCTGAACTAAAAAGTTAAAAATAAAATTGTAGTTTAAAAAACTAAAATCACGCTTTCTTAGTAATGTGAACTAAAAGGTTAAAAATAATATTTAAATATAAAAATTTTGTTTAACAGTGATAGGACGTCCCACAATTCAGGATAAATTAATTTTTTTGAATAAGCTAAAAGTATAAAAGTCACTGATTACAAAATTAACTTTAATGTTAAAAAAGCGTGGGGTGCGCTCTACATAACTTTTGACAATGACTCTGTCTTTACAAACAGCCAACGATAAAAAATATAAGACAACTGAAATAGCACCCCATGCTTTTTTACATTAAAGTTAATTTTGTTATCAGTGACTTTATTCTTTAAGCTTATTCAAAAAAAAAAAATTATCCTGAATTTTGGGACGTCCTATCACTGTTAAACAAAATGTTTATATTTAAATATTATTTTTAACCTTTTAGTTCACATTACTAAGAAAGCGTGATTTTAGTTTTTTAAACTACAATTTTTTTGATAATAGCCACAACATGTTATTTGCGTTATGGCTCTTACAAAAACAGTGGCTAACTCAACGGCACAACGCGGTATTCGCATTTGGTCCAGGTCGCATTATCCACACATGACGACTCACATATTTTATTTTAGAGCCTTGTAACGCGATGGATAACAAGAATCATGTATTGCACCCTGGACCGATTCGTTGTGAACACCATGAGTTAGATACTGACAAGCCCAACGCGTCGTAGCCGTTTACATGAAACCACGACGCGTATTTTTTTATTTTTTTTTTCGCTCGAAGAGCGTTTTCGGTCTTTGTTCCTAAGATTTATGTTAGATACAAGTATAATATGTTCGAGTTATACGCTCGAGATAGGCAGTGCACCATTACGTAAATCTTGTCGCCAACCCCTAGGGGTTCCGCACTTTGAGAAACTCTGGTCCGCACTCTCACTGCTGTCCAAGCGCAAGACGTCATACTTACAGCTACAGATGTACTGATACTGGTGAAACCAACTCATCAGATTTAACCCATCCAAAAACTAAAAATTGCATCCGAGACCGGGATTCCAACCGGGGACCTTCCGTTTGCCAGTCACGTGACTTAATCATTTGAGCAACCTGACCTCTGTCGAAGTGAAACACGTATAGCTGCAGACACACTGTTAACGTTAGCATGTCGCTGACGCGAACTAGTATGATTTTACTCATCCAAAAATCGCATCACGCTCCTAAAGAAGTTTTCGCCTCAAAAATTAAAAATTTAACTTTGTCCACAGCTTGAAGGTTGGTCGAATCTTCCCGAAGGAGGTGTAGGGCTTACCACGCCATTGTGTCAGAGGCAGAAAGTCCAATTCCTATCCTCAGGGGCCTACAGTTTAACTTGGAATCAGAACCACGGAACGTCCATGTGTAGCTCACATAATCTAAAAATTCATGCTCGACAAGGAATTTGAACTCGCGATCGGAGACACAAACTTTCGGGAGTAAGCACCTTAAACCGCTGAGCTACCAGACCGCCATGTTTTGAAGTATACGTGTGCTAAATACTATCAAAATCGTATAAAAACTGTCGGTTTGTATAAAGATCATTTGAAAAAATTGAGGGTTGTGTAGCATAAGAGTTTTTGTTTTTGGCCAGGAACCTACCCAAGGATGCGCACAATAACTCACCAATGTTTCATTGCAATCGAATGATTGATATAGGAACGCACCAACAAATAACATTCATTTTTATATATTGGATAAAAGTATGATATGTTCTTTGACTGCTGCCCAAGCGCAACAGATGTACTGATATCACAGCATGTTGGTGAGATATCCAGCGCGCAACACGCCGTAGCATGTCGGTCACGCGAATTCACAGATTTACTCCCATCCAACAGCCGGCGTGTAGAAGTTTTCACTTCAGATAAGAAAGAAAGCAACTCGATGTTTGATTTAATGTGCTCTAAGGATCCAGAGTAGCATAAATTATTGTGTGTTAAAGGATTATCGATAAGATCTTTCTGCTTACTTTGATTTAGCAATATGTCCAGTGAAAACAGCATAGTCGCAGGGCAGCATTTAGGATGCGTAGGTCCCTAGTAGTTTAAGAGCTAGCAACGTTTTCGAGGAAGAATTTGAGGTCGTTGGGATTTTTGGTATTTCCCTTCTTATTGAAGTTGTGTGTGGCTGAGGTACGTCTGCCACCTGGGAGGGGTTGTGTTTACCTGTGCGCATCCCTTCCCTACAGGTGAAAATACTTCATTTTGAAAACGTTTTAAGACAAATTTTCTTTTTTAAATCATAATTTTCTACATCTTCTTGCCACGCTGTTTTATCGTTGCTAACATCACGCCAGACACAATTAAAAAATAAAATTATACAGTGATATACAGTGACGCTCCGTGCAATAAATGTGTTTTAATATGGATTACTATTCGGGACTTTTTCTAACTCTTAGTAAATGAGAACTAAATGTAATATTCACCCTTCGTGATGTGATTTTATGTCAAAGAAAAATACAATAGTGTTTTACGGATTGAAGATTGTGCGAATGCATGTGCGTTGTGTTTTTAAATAATTCTCTGTGTCGTGATTCAAGGCTGGGTCGCAATCTGCTAAAATGGCTTTAATCTGTTGGGTTTGTAATTCCTCGTGTGAAGAAGATCATGGAATGTGATAGTTGCCAGCGCCCTATCCATGTGGACTGGAGAACTAACTGCATCTGAGGTTAGGTGTCTAGAACTGAAAAAGCGTTCCTTGAAATTCTTTTGTAATGACTGTGAGAACGGGTTACGATCGCTTCCACAGGTTTTCACACAAATCGCAAAGCTGTCGGAGGACGTGAGCAACATGAATAAAACAATTGAACAATTAAAATCAGGCAATATTAGTTCACCAACTGAAAATGAGGTGGTTAAAAACATCAATGTAGAATCTTCGATCTTTGACGAAATGACTGACAGAGCTATGCGCAAGAACAACTTAATTGTATTCAATGTAAAGGAGTCCGATTCGATCGCGTTTACTGATCGGATTGAATCGGATAAAAAATCAGTATAAGAAATTTTTAACGGTCTGAAACTGCCGTGCGAAGTAAAACAGTTCAAATGTTTTCAATTAGGAAAACGATCTGAAAATGACAAGGGATGAATTAGACCAATTAAAGTGGTTATGAATGACTCTGAGACTGTTCTGACAGTTTTGAAAAACAAACACAAAAGTGATAGCCCAATAAAAATTTCTGCTGACTTAACTCCGATGCAAAGAAAGGACCTAAACAAGCTTCGTGACCAGTTAAACATCCTGAATACGGACAAAGTGATAAAAACTATTAAATATGTTAATGGTATACCTAAGATAGTTGATATAATGAGAAACAATAAGCATTCAAAAAACTTAACTGTATAAAATGCATAAAATTTTATTACCAAAATGTGCGTGGACTTAAAACTAAACTGAGGGAAGTTGAAAAGGCAAATTACATTTTGAATGATCATGACGTTATTGTGTTAACAGAGACATGGCTTGACCCAAGAGTTTACAATGCAGAGTTAAATCTTAATAATTATGTCATATTAAAAAATGACAGAAATGTAAACAATAGTCCATTTTCTCGAGGTGGTGGTGTTCTAATAGCTATTAAGAATAAATACCAATGTCTCCAATTAGAAGTGTCGACTGATGTTGAGCACTTATTTATAACAATCTTAGGAAATAAAAATAGCTTAATCATAGGAGTTGCATACTTTCCTCCACTAACAACAGAAACGACTATGATTTCTTACTGCAAGGCTGTTGAAGAGTTAAATCTTACTGGACTCAAATTGGTTACTGTTTGGAGACTTTAATACGCCAAATGTGCAGTGGAGACACAGTAATAATGGCAGCAATCCTTTCTACACTGTTAAGACAACTCTTCGGGAAAAGATACTATCAAAGAAATTATCGGATACAACATCGTTATTGAACCTTTTTCAAATTAATAACAATGTGAATATCTTTGGTGTAATACTTGATCTTATATTCGCAAACTTTCTCAACATAAATTGTTCTTTAGCTAATGAGTGTGTAGTATCTCCCGATGCTTATCATCCATCTTTATGTTTAGAGTACATCGTTAAGTGTGACAACCCCTCGGTACAAAACAAAAATTGGATTAAAGATTTTAGTAAAGCAGATTACCCTAGTATAACATTAGATTTGGGAAATTTCATATCTAATATTGACTGGAATGGAAACTCTTTTGAGGAGTGTGTCAGTGGATTTAACTCTTGTATAAATAAGTGTATAAATTTGTATGTACCAAGAAAACAAATCTTTGTGTCAAAATTCCCAAGATGGTACTCTAAGGAACTTAGAACCACTATCATCGAGAAAAAGACACCTCATATTCTTTACAAGCAAACAGGACAAAATTACTTTCAATTTTCTAATCTCAGAAATAAATGCAAAACCTTAGCCAAAAGAGACCTTAATAACTTCAGTATAGAATTAGGGAACTCAATTACAGAAAATCCTCAAAATTTTTGGAAATATGTTAACTCTAAAAGATGTAGTAGAGATTTACCCAATGTTATGTTTAAAGACTCGCATGCCCTAAATGGAGATACAAGGATAGATAATGCATTTGCGGAATACTTTAAATCATTTTATAAACCCTCTCATAACACTACAGTATACTTAGAGGATCAAACAAATTTTACTATAAGTTCAATTAATATTTCCAATTCATAAATTTTCACAGAAATTGAAAAACTTGATGACAATAAAAGTACAGGTCCTGATTGTATTCCACCAATATCGCTTAAGAAATGCAAATATATAATAACTTCAATATTGAAATTATTATTTGATAGATCTCTTAGTGAAGGCATAGTCCCAAATGAATGGAAATCAGCATTTATCACTCCTGTACACAAATCAGGCCCCAAAAGCTATATTAGAAACTACAGACCTATTTCAAATTTAAACGTAATACCAAAACTCCTGGAATCCATTGTTACTAAAAAATTAAAGATTAAGATGTCTCCTTACTTATCACCAAACCAGTATGGATTCATGGAAGGAAGAAATGTCCAATCGAACTTAATGTGTTACTCACAATATATTTTATCCTCCTTAGAAAATGGAACTCAAGTTGATTGCATATATACTGACTTCAGTAAAGCTTTTGATTCGGTCAATCATAACTACTTGTTCTCAAACTTAAATCTTTGGGATTGTGGGATCCCTTCTCAAGTGGCTTGAAAGCAACTTAACTAACAGGGTTCAAATAGTTAAATATAAAACATTTACTTCAATCGAAATATTAGTACTATCCGGTGTACCACAGGGTTCCCATCTCGGTCCACTTCTCTTTATCATTTTTATAAATGACATATGTAAAATGATTTTTAAAGACATTTTTTGAAGGTAGAATATAAAAGGCGTATAACATTCTGACGTAAGTATTTAATGCTTTAAAAATACATCTTTTAAGTAAGTTATATATGTTTTTAATAAAAAAAAGGTGTCCGGCTTTGAGCACTTTTCCCTATAGTTCTATAATCAAAAAACATAATATAAATTTTCCAGAAAGAAATTCGATTGTTTTATTAGGAACCAGACCAATTTAAGTCTCGGGGAGTGAGTTAGAAGAATGTGACATCTAATTCTTTGGTTGCGAATAGAGCTTGCAATCCCGCATTATTAGGCAGTCTGGGAGATTAAGCGGATCTGCAATCCATAAAATGGGGCGAAAACATGTTTCAGCCTGCGTGACCTTTCCTGCTCTTTCAGGCCAGACTTGGTCTCTATTTATTTATTTATATTTTGTCTCGTTTGCCTGTACCCGTCAAGTTCACATTTCATTCTTATGTGTTTTTGTCATGTTTCGTGATTTTTAAGTAAAGAGATTCACTTCTACGTTTTCTAAGAACTCTCTTTTGTTTTTGTCGTATGCATTACTATAACTTTTTATTTTATTTGTCGTATGGCTAAGCAACTAATATAATACATATAAATATATACAATGAAAAGAACGTTTGCAGCGGTCACCAATTGATGACCAGTTATTTCAGCCATTCTATGAAGGAACTTGTAGCTCCGAAAACATCTTCAAATGGTCCATCATACTTCCGTAGAGGGCATTCTTTGATGATGTGCTCCACACTCTGGGAAGGAGCTCCGCAGTCACATGCAGGAGAATCCTGAAGACCCCACTTATACAACATGGCGTTGCATTTCGCATGGCCTGTTCTTAGGTCATTTAGTTTGACCCACTGGTCTCTATTTAGATACAATCTCGGAAGTCCAGTTGTGGGATCTTTAATATCTGGATGTTTCACAGATGAGGAGTTCCAGCTTTGTCGCCATTTTTCCATGACATCAAAGTCAAATATATCTTGCCATACTGGATTTCTGGATTTAAGACGAGTGGGGGGGGGGGTAAGTTATTTAGGACATCGTGGATTGGAGATCCTGTGGATGATCAGGATGGTGTAGTTTTATCCACTCACGTGCCGTTGCTTCTTGGCGTCTTACCTCTGGAGGTGGTTATTTTGCTGATTAGGTGTAACCAGGGGCTGGGGTGGATTGTAGTGTGCCAGTTATTACTCACATACACTCATTCAGATGGACGTCGATTTTTGTAGTGTGAGCACTACGTTGCCATATTGGAGTACAGTACTCAGCGACAGGGTAAACCATGGTGAGGGCGGTTGTTCGTAGTGTGTCCGCATCTGTTCGCCAAGGAGTACCAGCTAGTTCTTCATGATGTTGTTTCGTGTTTTAAGTTTCTGACTTGTGTTTTCCAGGTGTTTTTTTAATGTTAAGGAACGGTCTAAGGCGATGCCAAGATATTTAGGATAGAAATTTATTTCACCCTCTGATGGCAAAAGTTCAGTTTGTGCTGCTGGTTTGCTACTCTATTGCTCAAGTGGAATGTGCATACTTCTGTTTTCATCGGGTTCGTACAAAGTCTCCACTTCCTATAATATGTATTCAAGGTTACTAAGTCGTTAGAGAGAGTGCTTTCACCTTCCTCTAATGTGGCAGTTTGGACAGCGATAGCTAAGTCGTCAGCGTAGCAGAATTTATTTCCGGTTCTTTCAGACATGTCACTGGTGTACAAGTTGAAGATCAATGAGCTAGTACTGACCCTTGAGGTAATCCATTTTTTATTGTAAATGTCTTACTTGTCTTATGCCCAACGGTGACCTTAAAATATCGGTTGATCAGCATATTCTTCAGGAGTGATGTTAGTTTCCTGTAGGGTGTGTGTTTTTAAAGTTTAAATAGCAGTCCTATAGCAAAATTAGCTCCCAAATCATACACAAAAATGATACCATTGGAATTGTTTTTGAGAAGGAAACAATACAAAAAGAAGGTTAAATAAAAATATTTACAGCTATTTCATAAAAGAAAAATCTATGGGATAAATGGTTTCCATAATAGTTTGCAAAAATGTTTTAATCATAAATTGTTTCTGTAATTTGTCAGTTTTTTAAAAAGTTGATTTTAATTTTCTAATTCTGCCAAACAATAAGAGCTACCCTTGATCGAACATTATCCTTTAATGCATATCTAACGAAAATGACTGAGAAGCTAAAAACAAGAAACAATATTACTAAAAAACTATGTGGTACCTCCTGGGGTGCATCGGCCTCCACTCTCCGCTCCTCTGCTCTGGGTCTTGTCTTTTCGGCTGTGCCCCGGTCTGGCTGAATATCCCACACGTGAAAAAAGTGGACACCCAACTAAATTACGCTATGCGTATGATTGCAGTTATCAAGGCAACTCCCACAAGATGACTCCCGATACTAAGCCACATACCACCACCTAACCTGCGGTGGATAATGGTCTTACACGTGAGTACAAGAGAATAATGGACAACAGAAACTTACCGATCCACCAAGATATTAAGGATGCCAACATCAACAGGCTTCGCTCTAGAAAACCGCCATGAAGTCGGCAAGGGATGCTATACGTGAAGATTTTAACATCACCAAAACTTGAATCCAGGAGTGGACTGTACAGCAAAACAGCAGCTTACCTTGCATTACACAAAAGCCACCAGGTTTTGATTTACCTCGTAAAACTTGGTCCACACTCAACAGAATCAGAACTCGGCATGGCAGATGCGCACACTCCCTGTACAAGTGGGGCAAGCAACCATCCCCCTTATGCGAATGGGAGAGATTTTAGACTATTGGTCATATTATTGAAGAATGTCCTATATTACAGTGGTGATCCTGTGGACTTCCTGCTGGCAACTCAGGAATCGATAAACTATATTAATAAACAAGATATATGTCTTTAATCTTGTAAAGTTGCAGTGTATATATTTTATCAATGTTCTTAAAAGTGTCTAAACCGCCATACGATAAATAAATAAATATAAGAGCTACAGTTACAAATTTTTCAGATACCGTAAAAATTGACACGATTGTTCAATTTGAATATCTTAAAAAACAATTACAAAGATTTTCGTTCAGTTTTGCTGAGTGGACATGTAAAAAAAAAAAAAAAAAATCACCCTTATTTGAACGTATGTTCACCGCAAAGAAACACATTTTAATGTTGGCTTGCTTAGAATACTCAGTTCGTGCACTTAAGTCATAGAACGTCTGACAGGCTTTGATCTCGATCTCTGAACTGTTGTCAGACAGAACAAGTGTCGTAGCAAAAGCTGGTGCTGGTTGGTATCTGCAGTTGTGCTATTTCACACAGTACACAATTGCCCCTTAATAATAATAAAAAAAAAAAAAAACTACTAAAAGTGAAGTTGATCGCACAGAAACAACTATGACTGACTCGCACGTAGATGACGAAGAGCTGGACGGGACAACGGAAGCACAAAGCGTGGCCCTAACACTAGATCATCCACCTACTAAAGTGGTTCCCAGACATAATGATCTAAAAAAAAGTTGTTAAGCTTTTCGACAAGTCTTTTATTTATGATCATTTCAGTCAAACCGACGAGCGAGAAGGCAGAAACGGCATTCTCGTCCGCTGGCTACATACACGTAATTCTCTCCAAATAAAGTGATAGTTCGACTGCTTAGTAGGCCTACATAGATTATTTTTCACTGTGATGTGGTTTATTGTTAGTTGCGTGCGAGAGATAGTTGCGACGGAGGGAGACAGAAAAAGATATAAATTAATTAATATAATTTGTATGGATTAGCAGAATATTAATTAAATTAAAATGACATGAAAAAACTATCAAAACAAAGTTTTATAAATATTTTGACAGTCATATATAAAAGATAACGTGTTTCTTGTACATTTTCCTTTTTCATCGCCCATCACGACGAAACTGAGTTTTGATTTTACAAAAACTCAATACAAAGAACATAAACACTCGAAGCTGTCTTAAAAAATAGTCTGTGACTAATGCATGATGCCCTATGTCGCAACCAACGAATTAAATGGCGCGTTCTTCTGACTCACCTACTTCCCCCCAGGGCTTAAATTGATCTGGCTTCTAATTAAACAACCGAATTTCTGTCTGGCAAATTTTTATTGTAGTCTATGGTTATAAATGTGTAAGATATTAAAATTTCAGCAATACTAAAATGGTTTGAAAATTATTTTATTTTTTAATTGTGCCTGGCGCGATAAAACTGTCTGACAACTATAAATTTATGTTGCTTAAAACGATTTCAAAATGCACTATTTTAACAGTACGGAAGGGAGGAGCATAGATAAACGCAACCGCTCCCAGTTGCCAGACGTTCCGCATCGCAGCCAAACTTCAATAAGGAAGGAAATATATAAAAAACTAGGCTACCTAAAATTAACTTTTTCACGACGTTGCTAAGTCTTATACTGTTGGCTATAACTGCAGTGCGAGCCCTTATATACATGTATAATGTTTATATAAAGCTATATCGATTAATATTGATTCTTATTATTAAAGTAATAAACCTTTTGTGTCGTTTCCGAGACAGGTAAACGAGTGATGCTCGCACGTTCAGTTTTTCGACTGGTGATCGGTATATAAGGTGCTGCCTGTGTTGTTGCAAGCAAACACCTTCAGCAAAAGCTCTCTTAATTACAAAGTCAAAAGTTTTAATAACAATATGGAAGAGTAAGCTTACGTATTAAAATAAAACAAACTATAGATAATGATTAAGATCACCAAAGCACACAGTAGAGAAAGATTAAAAACACAGTGTTGATTATTCGCACATGCCCGTCAACAGGAGACAGCGACCAAATTGTTTGAGGACAGCGCTTCACTAATCAGAGCCTTCCCACGCCACACCAAGCTATCCAGATTCCTGAATGCTTAAATAAAATTTTAAAAGAAATAAAAAGTGACTTAAAACAACAAATTAAACAAAAACAAATTAAAAAATAAAATTAATATTGAATTCTTAATACACCTATTTCAATTATAAACGAATGCAATTTTTTTTTATGTAAACACTTACCTTCAAACAAAAATTAAAACTTGAGTCGACGAGGCTAAAGCCATAAGTTAAAAAATATGGACCTTCCACTGCTACTCGCCCAGCCTTACGGACATGAAGGCTAGGGAAATTTAGTTCGTATTGCAGATGTGCTACAGTGGCTGCAATCCACATTCATACGCCCCGAACACAGTATACTGCAATCTCATCGGTTGGGCCACAAAGTTCGAATTTGTTCCTTTTCGGTATAAGTGCACTGAAGTTTAAAGATAAAATTTGCAGAGGGCAAATGTAGGTTGCTGCAGGATAGGGGGAAGATGGGGTTGTAGGGAAATTGCCACCGGAGCATGTGCACCATTGCAATTAAATTAAATTTTTTTCAAAAATTAAATGTTATTTTACAATATACCCATATCTCCAACGATTGAACTGCGCATGCGCGAACATTGTTTCCGATTTTCACCAGCATTTCAGTACTTTCGGTGCTAAAACCGTTTCGGAAATAGGTCTTTGCACATGTTTGATTTCTTCTTCTTTTGTATGTGGTAAATGCGCCTTGCATATTCGACTAAGCTAACTTGGTCCACAACGCGAAGGTCATTGTGTCAGAGGTAATACCTCTGGTACACTCAGTTTAACGTGGAATCCGAACCACGGAACAATAAATTCATTTTCCATTGATCCCAGTATAAGAGACTGGCTCCGTGGGATGTTGAGTGGTGTCAATTTACAGATAAACAATTGCATAACAAAATTATACAAACACCAGAAGATGTACAGTCATAGCACACATGGTACATTAATTATGTCAACTACATTTACATAAACTACTTTCAGTTGATTTTGTAGATACCCTAAAAATAAATCTTCGGCAGAGTAGAAGCAGTTGTCAATTACAAATTCTTTCCCTTTTTTCCTGAATTTATTTTTATCATTTGCTAGACATTTAATGTGTGTTGGGAGCTTATTGAAGATATGCATCCCTGAATATCAGACCCCTTTTGGAACAAATGACAACGACTTGTAATCCTTGTGAAGATCATTTTTACTTATAGTGCCATAATTGTGTATTTTACTATTTGTTTCAAACAAACTATAACTAGTGACTACAAAGGACATTAATGTGTATATATATTCAGATGCTAATGTTATAATCCCTAACTTCTTGAACAGCTCTCTACATGAAGTTCTATTGCTAACCCCACTCATAATTCTTATTACTGACTTTTGGGCTCTGAACACTTCGTCTCTATGAGTAGAATTGCCCCAGAATATCATTCCATATGACATTAAGCAGTGAAAATAAGCAAAATAAACTAGCTGCCCCACACGGAGATCACATATAGCTGAAATTGTACGAATTGCAAATGTGACTGCACCCAACCACTTTGCTCTTGACTGGCTTGCAACGACCTGGCGTAGCTCATATCATAAACACAACTCTCAAAAATTTCTCAATATGTCCATATTTGAACCGGGACCGAAGCAGCGAACTCGTTGAAATCAAGCGCCATTACCACTGAACTACCAACTACCAGACCGCTCGTCGATAGCTTACTCTGCTGTATCGACATTGCGCTAAATCGTCTATGTATATCTGTTGGTCTCAATTTCTCAAAATTATAGCAGCGACTGATACCAGTCTTGGGATATAAAAAGCTTACTCATTTCAAGGGAAACATACAAAAAAAAGTTCAAAACATTGTTTCCCACATTTCTGTAGAAGACTTTTTCTATTTTTTACTTGCACCTTCGTGGTTTCAGTTTGTTCTAATGTTAATAACGTTTTTCTTATTTGAATAGCTGATATTGATGTAAATGTATATACTAATTTCGTACTGACAAATTGTTTAAATTTAAATTAATGATATTGCAATGGAGAATAGGTTATGGGTTGGTAGCACTTTCCTCACTCACGTATTTTTCCGTTTCCTGAATTTATCTTAAATTTTAATTGTTACGTTGCTAATTACAATTTACATTTATTGTGTTTACCTACATTTTATTTATATGATTGTTATATTCATGCGAAATTTTTACCACTTTACGTTAGCTTTGCAAACATCTAAATTTATAAATTTCCCGCGTTCAGTTAATATACATGAATAGTCCAGTAACGGGGTAGTTTTCACTTGCATCACATCACGTAGAAGATTTTTTTTCTTATCTTGTATATATTGGTGAGAGTCTGCAGAAACCAAGTTTTCGACCTCCAACACCCTCGGCACAATTTTCTGTTGCCAAAAAACATCAAAATTTGGGTACTTTTTCAGTTTTTCGTCTATAACTCCTTCCTGATAAGTCCTATCAAGAAATATTCTATTTTCAATTTGAAAGAGGACAAAATTTCCTACAACTTTCGTACTACAAACTTTTTTCTAAACTCAAAATTAAGCGAGCTACAGTTCTTTGAAAATCAGCCAAATTTCACACTTTTCCTAAAAGTTGGGTTTTTACCTACTTTGCAGCTCAAAATGACCTGAAACCCCTGTATATATAACCGATATGTATATATTTCTGTATGACATAGTATATATATGTACTATACTTTGATTACTGATGGTCCATTCAATAATCATATAGCATTGTTGGCCGGGAGATCCCGAAGGATTGTTCGGCCGCCAGGTTACAGTGTTATGGATAGGCCGCGCAGTGCGCTTCTTGTGGCTATCTAACCTAACCAAGTACTAGTACCGCATATAGGGAACCTATAGCTTAAGGTGGAATCCAAACCACAGAATCGTTCTGGCTTACTTCATATTACACAGCAAGCTGTGGCAGAGATAAAGGTCGGGTTAATGGCCTTTGAAAATCACTGCTGAGAACGGGATTTCGATCTTCAGTCAGACGCCTTGAGCTACCAGATCGCTCTATTACTGAAGATAATAGAGCGAACAACAATGCATAATGTTATGACGCAAAGTTATAAAGTCATAATAATTTCGAAATAAGTTAAAAAAATTGTCAGCTGCATGGAGGAGAACAAGGTTTCTGGAAGGAATATGATACAACCTTCGAAGTAAACTCAAGTGCATCGTCTTTTATTATTGTTTTTTTTTATGACTTTACTCCTCGTCAACGTCGAGTTCATTAGTGGCACGATGGGACTGGGGACAAGGAACGTGAAGGATTTCGGCCATGGCCTTTTGAAGGAAGCATCCCGGCATTCGGCTGGAGTGATTTGAGGAAACCATGGAAAACCCAAATCTGGATGCTTGGACGGGAATTCGAACCGACATCCTCCTGTAATAAGACTGGACGAGCCTTTCCTTCATCCTCACGGCAATGGGTACGTTTCTCGACCCAACCAACCTTTACTTGGTGGTACGTGCATATTGAGTGAAACGTTGCCGCATCTGATTTTGGTGGCAACCGTGCTAGTCTGAATGCATTTTTTTGGGCAGATTTCTTAATCATTTCATATCTGAGCCTTTCAATGTTCCACAAGCAATTTTTCCGTACCGTTCCAAGATGATCTGTTCCCCTGCGTGTTCTCCAAATGTTCTCTGGATGCTAGAGTTCTGAGAAGTTAGCATGCATGTTACTTTCAGATATGGTTGGTATTGAATCATGCAGTAGAAGTTTTCTTTCCCATAGCCGAAATATGCTGATATTGTATCACATCCAGCAAATGCATGGATGAAGAGGATGTGTGTGGGTTCAAACTCGTGGTACCAAAGCCCATTAGCAAAATGAGAAAGCCAATATACTCACTTAGAATCATCACACTGTCGAATTTTGCTGCTTGGGAAATTGCTGCGTCAACGATCAATCCAGCAGCATCTTGTTTTGCCTGTTGATCTTGGATGCCTCCTTTTTCAGTTTTTGCATTAATATCAACATTACACAGTTTTTGCTGCTCTCATTTGCTGCGTCACTGTAGCACTTGTTTCCTCACTGAAAATGATACCTGCTGAAGTATCTGATGTTTTCAAACTACAAATCATTTCAGATGACTTTATTCCTCTCTGCGCAGCATAACTTCGGTATCCGTCAAATATAACTGTGATGTTGGATCTATAGTTCGTTGTCAAATAGGCTTCATATTTTCCACAGAAGCAGTCAAGGTATTTACTACTATGCCACATAACCTTATGCAGGAGGAATCATCCGTGCATAGCAAAACTTTTTCTGTTGGGTGTTGTATCTTGATGAGATTTAAATGCTTCATATTGCGACGATTTTTTTTACAGTGTTGTACGGAACAAATTCAAATGGAACACATTGTTTCAATCCATTAAAACGGAAAAGAAATGGATTTATGACTAATTTTTGACTTCTTATGACTTAATTTTGACTGCATAACATTATGTTTTCAGTTTTGCAAATCCGTTTTTCAAACTGGTACAAATACCATCAGGTAATAGAACGAAATGGTAGCTCAGTGGTTAAGGTATCTGACTGAAGATCGAAATCCCGTTCTCAGCAGTAATTTTCAAAGGCCATTAACCCGAGCTTTACCTCTGCCACAGCTTGCTGTGTAATATGGAGAAAGCCAGAACGATTCTGTGGTTTTAATTCCACCTTAAGCTATAGGTTCCCTATATGCGGTACTAGTACTTGGTCAGGTTAGATAGCCACAAGAAGCGCACTGCGTGGCCTATCCATAACACTGTCACCTGACGCCCGAATAATCCTTCGGGATCTCCCGGCCAACAATGCTATATGATTATTGAATGGACCATCAGTAATCAAAGTATAGTACATATATATACTATGTCATACAGAAATACATATATATCGGTTATATATACAGGGGTTTCAGGTCATTTTGAGCTGCAAATTAGATAAAAACCCAACTTTTAGGAAAAGTGTGAAATTTGGCTGATTTTCGAAGAACTGTAGCTCGCTTAATTTTGAGTTTAGAAAAAAGTTTGTAATACGAAAGTTGTAGGAAATTTTGTCCTCTTTCAAATTGAAAATAGAATATTTCTTGATAGGACTTATCAGGAAGGAGTTATAGACGAAAAACTGAAAAAAGTACCTAAATTTTGATGTTTTTTGGCCACAGAAAATTGTGCCGAGGGTGCTGGAGGTCGAAAACTTGGTTTCTGCATACTCTTACCAATATATACAAGACAAGAAAAAAAAATCTACTACGTGATGTGATGCAAGTGAGACCCCCTTTTTACGACCCCGTTACTGGACTAGAAATGGAAAAGTAGGTGTTTATCGAACAGCCTACGAGGCATGTGGTTTGTCACAATTGAATTAAATCGGGGGATATACCAGAGAAGTAAGAGAATTGGGTTACAAAACTTTGGTCAGGCTGTTGCTTGAGTATGGTGATGCTGTTTGGAACCCAGTTTTCTTATCAAACAAAGGAGTCGTATGGGGTGCAGAGATGAGCTGCTAGATTTGTCTCTGGAAATTACCGCAGCACGCAATCAGTAACTGATATCATAAAGGGACTGGAATGGGATTCATTGGAAGACAGGAGGAGGATGAGGAGGGTCATGGGAATGTGCAAGGCATATATTAAATTAAATACCCTTTTGTATTTTTAGTCAGCATTAATGTACAGTGGTAGACAGAGCATACTTTTGTTGAATCTCTTACTATGTGCCAAAATAGTTTCAGAAAGTATATATTATAATTAGTTGACTTACAGCATAAATTGCTTTTGACATTGTGAAGAGCAAAACAACATGAAAGCTTTGTAGCCCTCTTACAACTATGGAAAGCTTGAATACTAACCAGTAAATTGTTTCCTTCCTAACCTGTTAAAATCTTGTCATAATTTCTAATCCAATACAGTGACCAATTATTTTAATATGCCTGTTGTTCAGCAGTCATGTCATGCAACACTGGTATCACATTTCAATTCACAGCTGTTTGTTTATTATTTATTAATACTGGTACCAATTATAAGGAAATTTAGTACTTTGGCAATTAGTACTTTGAACATGCAAAATATTTGGAACTAAAGAGTAGTGAAATGGAAAGTAGGCTACTATTCATTCGTATTAAAATAATTGGATCCAGTCTTGTGAATGATTGATAAAGGAAAAATTTAAGTCGTGAATCAATTTGATATTTTTTTACTAATGATTTTAGTAGAATTAGTTGTTGACTTATAAACCTAGCAATTTTAATGCCACCAAAGCAAGGTTTGTATGTAGGCCTAATGTTTTTTTTACCACTGTATTGATGCATTTCTCACTTCATTTTTTACAGAACTCTTTTCGATAGAATGTCGAGCACTTGTGTTATGCAAGCAAAATTTTCTAATTTTTTTATACACAGAATTTTTTTTTTTTGTTCTATGGTGCAATAATTGGATCTTTTTTTTTCTGTAATTTGAGCTGGTTTGTGTTGTGTGTTTTGAGGTGCGGGTGATGGAGCAGCAGTTGGCGCAGGCAGACTGGGCGCCAGGAGAGTCCTCAGAACACGCCAGAGTCGGCTCGCTGAGTAGCACAGTGCGCGACAAGGAGACTGCGATCACCAAGCTAGAGACACAGGTTGAGGAGCAGGTGCTTGTTGTTACTGGCTTATCATTTTCACCGAGAACACATTATTTTAAAATATATATGAAAGTAGAGGAATATAAACTTATTTCCTAATTTTTAATTGCAATATTTGTAGCAGCTTTTGAATGGAAATACTCCTAATACTTGTTTAAAAAAAGGAAAGGATGGGGAAAATAATCTGCCACTATCACAGATAAACACAGGATGGTCAGTTTCTTTTTGCTGTCATCAGTCTTTAGACTGGTTTGGTGCAATCCTCCATTCCTTCCTCTCTTGTGCTAACCTATTCATATCTACATATCCCTTACAACCCACGTCCTCAATTATCTGCTTCATATATTTTAATCTCTTTGTTCCTCTACAGTTCATACCTTCGACTGTTCCCTACACTAACAAATTAACCAATCCAGCATGTCTCAAAATATCACCTACCAGCCTGTCTCTTCTCTCTGTAAGCTCCTTCCACAAACTTCTTTCCAAAACTCCTTCTTTTCATAATTTATCTGACAACTTAATTTTCAGCATTCTTCTATAACATGACATTTCAAGTGCTTCAATTTTCGTTTCACCACCATAAAGTGCTGCACTCGACACATAGAGTTTTAAAAAGTTCTTTTTAATTCCTAGATCAGTGTTTGAAACCAAAAGATTTCTCTTTTTCATGAAGGCTCTTTTTTTCTAGTGCTATTCTGCTTTTAACATCATCCCTGCTTCGGCCATCCTTTGTGATTTTGCTTCCCAAGTAGCAGAATTCAATTACTTCTCCTATTGCATCCGATCCTATTTTTATATTTAATCTGCTGTGATTAGTATCATTTCTGCTACATTTAATCACTTTTGTCTTGATTTTATTTATATTCAGTCCAAAAACTTCCTCCAGTATTTTGTTTATGCCATTCAGTAACTTTTCAATATCCTCAGCCTGTTCTGCCAACAAGACAATGAATGTCATCAGCAAATCATAGCACACTGATTTTTTTCTACTTGAACGCTTATGCCAAATCAATTTTTTTTTTTTTTTTTTTTTCCTTTATTGCTTCCTCTACAGACTACAACCTTGTCTCACACCCTTTTTGAATGATGCACGTCTCTCATGATTATCTACTTTTATTATAGCCACTTGATTCTTATATAGTTTACTAGCTGACCCGGCAAACGTTGTTTTGCCATATAAATAACTTTCAAGTAATTTCTAGTGTAGACAAAAAATAGCTTACTTATTGTAAGTATGTATGTATGTAAGAATGTGTGTATTGTAATTTGTATGTATGTAAGAATGTGGTATATGCGTGAAATAGGCATGGAGCGCTGTGAACGATGAGGGAATATAAAAATAACAAAACGTCTACATTTTTTGCCGCTAAAATTGCTCTTTCTGCAAGCCACTCATGATTTATGTACTGTGTGTGTACATCGGGAAATATTTCTTCAATGAGAGTATCTTGCGAATCAGCGATTGTGCGGTAATTTTACGTATCCAGTTTCATCTATAGCAACTTTTCCATCACCGATATCTAAGAGTTGTTTTGAAAATGTTTCAGCGGATGGATCTTGAAGCATTTGAACGCGCATATTTACTTCTAGCTGTAATTTTTCAACATTACGCCACAATGGAGATGATTTTAAGCAAGCTTTGATCTCATCTGCGTATGTTGAACGTGGAATGACTGGACGTGTTTGTCTGAAATCACCTGAAAGGACCAACAGAGTTCCGCCAAATAGTTTGTCATGGTTTTTAATATCTTTCAATGTCCTGTTCAACGCCTCAAGCGAATGTTTGTGTGCCATAGTACATTCATCCCAGATGATAATTTTACACCGTTTCAGCACGGTGGCCATGGACGATTGTTTCTTAATGTTGCATACTGCGTCAGGGTTATTCTGAATATTTAGTGGCAGCTTAAATACTGAATGAGCTGTTCTGCCTCCATCCAATAAAGTTGCTGCAATGCCCGATGATGCAACGGCCAATGCGATGCCATTATTTGATCGTATTTCAGCAAGAATTAGCGAAATAACGAATGTTTTGCCAGTTCCACCCGGTGCATCCAAAAAGAATTACTAAAATGGCTATTAAAAAATAAGGGTTGATCGTAGAAGGGTGAAAATTTAGGATTGTATGTATTTTTGTATGTTGTATCATAAAAAAATAAAAAATAAAATTTTGTCTAAAAAATAAAAAAAATTTAGGGGTGGACTACCCTTAACATTTAGGGGGATGAAAAATAGATGTTGGCCGATTCTCAGTCCTACTCAATATGCTCACAAAATTTCATGAGAATCGGTCAAGCCGTTTCGGAGGAGTATCGGAACGAAAATTGTGACACGAGAATTTTATATATAAGATAAAGTATTCTTCTATCATGATATTTTAGACCTGCCTTCTTTGAACATCTTGTCCCACCTAACATTATCAAAAGCTTTTTCTAAATCAACAAACGCCATAAAAGTATCTTTGTTTTTCTTAATTTGCCCTTGAAGTATTAATCTGAAAGACAGAATTGCTTCCCTTGTACCCCAGTTTTTCCTAAACCCACCTTTTGAACCCACTTTTTGATATCAGTTTGAATAAGGGTGAGTGTGAACCCAGAAACACAAACACATTTTACAATATTCCAGTAAGAAATGTTCCTTGTATAAGAAGTGAGACAATCCAAGGGGAAAGATGTCTATGCATCAAAATGTATCACGTAGGTCTGGATACATACACATTTTTCAAGTTGCCACAGGTCTTACTTCTTACATCACTATGGTCTATTGTGAAAATATTATAAATTATTTTTGTATTTTCTTGTTCATCTTTGCCCTCCTGCCTTTATGTGTCATAAGTAATGGATTATTTTGCTTTTCATTTCTTGTTTTCATTGCCCGACAACAGTGTAGAATTATTACATTATTAATTTTTTAAAATATTGCTTTGCTTTTTTTTCTAACCTTTTGATGGGTCTTTCTCTGGTTATCTTTCTTCAACTTTATTCATCCACAGACTGTATGTTGCCACGTGACGTAATGTGATATCTGTTTATTTTACATTTTCATAGGGTAGTTCTTGGTTCTCTGTTTTCAGATTTCAGTTGTATCTGTGTTGGTCACATTAATTAAAGTTTGACACACTTTTCCTTTTATATTATATTTCTCCAATATGATCTGATCATGAAATATTATCTTAAATAATACAGCTTGCCCATTTGGGTGGAATTATTTTGCATCTTCTTACCATAAGGACATATTCTAACAATGTTTAGGCAGATAATTTATATTTTTATTTTCTTGCAGTGTGCAGCCCATAGCTTTGAAGTTTTTCAGTTTTTTCTCAATTTGAATTATGTAGCTGATAACATATTTTTACTCATCTCTAAATCATTGATCTATATAGTCTAATTTTTTTAAATGCTTGCTGCTTTGACAATTTTCTCCATAAACAATGTAAAATATGGAGGTTATAGTCATTTCTGTGGCCAAAGAATTTTCAGTCTCCTGGACCATACTGACATAAAAATTTTAGGGATTATTGGAGATCGCGATTCCGCCATGAGTTGTCATCATAATATTGCAGTGGTCAAACGCACGATTCCACTATAAATTATTCCCGAAGTACATTTAATGGTTTCATGATGGTCCAGGCTGTATTACAACCTAATTTGTGCTTGAAAATAATGGTCCAGGCTGTATTACAATGGAATTACTGCTTGAGAATAATACGTCTTGCGACTGACTACAGCAGTATTCCAACGATATTACTGTATGTTGTTGTTGGGGAATCGTGTTCTCCAGTAGACCCAAATTTTATACCGCAGTATTGTGTTATTTACGTTCTTTTTTACACCAACTATTTGAAGAATAAATAATTCAGCTTTATTTACAAATCATATTGCTTAATAGACACAAACCCTTTATTTTATTAACAGTTCATGGAGTAGCAAAGCTAACAAAGTTGTTAAAATAATCTTGTAAGCTGATATGGGTGCTTTAAAGAATAGTTTCTGTTTTCAAAACCTTAAAGTAAACTTACAATAAATGTACGATAGTTAACAGGTTCAGACTGTCATGTGGTTGGTAACAGTGTCTTGAGGTGATATTGATATGAACAGGAAAGAGTAAATAAACAATCACCTACCAGATGAAGGACAAACACAAAATATTCCGCTGAAATAGCTATCTGAGTTGTTATTCTTTTTTTTTTTTTAAGTATTTGGGGATGTTGTGACCAGCAAGGTCAAACAACCTTTACTGATTCTGTACATAGATCGGACTCCTTCCATCTGGAATTTTGTTGGCTGCAGTGACTAATTAGCTCGTCAGAGTACCTCCAGTCTGGGGGATGATGGAGAAGTCACCAGACCTCACCTGACCTGTTACAGTTTAATTGCACCCCCTTCACCTTCTCCTATTTGATACATTTTATGCCATTTGTTACGAAAGGGCTGTGACAAAGACACAGAAGTAGCATTTGTTTGTTTGGAAGAAACTGGAGAATTCCAGTATTTTTTCTTTTTTACAACGAAATTTCAGCATCCCTTTTCTCCTCTAAGAAAACTTTTGTAATTCTTTGTCACTTCAAGAACACAAAACCTATCATTTGATCCTCGACAATGAAAATTAAGAATGAAATTCTTGGAAGTAAATATCTGATTGTATTTAGATAGTAAGTTTTTCCAAATCCAAATATCTCTATAAAAATAAGCTTTTTTGAAACTTTATTTGTTCTTAGATAATAAAAATTTGAATTTCTATTTGCTAGTGTGGTATAATTTTAGCTCTCCGAGCTGTGTGCGACCTTATCAATAGTCTGTGTAAGTTGTGAGAAAACTTGTTTCTCTCTTTACCTACTCCTCAGTCATTAGAATAATTATTTAGTATAAGAAAGAAATAAGTAAACAGACGTTGTATATTTTTGATTAACAGAGGCAACTACGTCTTCAGGACGCTAAGCAGGTGGAAGCCAAGGCGGCCAAAATAAAGGAGTGGGTGACGAACAAGTTGAGAGAGGTCAGTGCTGATCCACAGCTGTGTCAGTGGTCCGATTTAAGTTGTAAATAATAAATGTTTGTGGTACTAAATTACTTAACCCCGGGTGGAACTATGATTTTTAATGAATATAATAGTATAATTTGCATTTTACAATGACCAAAGTGACAGGTTTCACAGTTTAACATTTATTCAAATAAAGAAAATGATATTCTTAACATTCGTGGTACAGTATATGCACATAAGAACAACACCATATGCATGAAAATGGTTCATTAATTCAAGAAAAACATGAATTTTGAACAACATCAACATTTCGTGAAATTTGTTACTAGATCTGCAAGATGAACAACATCTCTAACATGATAAAATTAAGTATTTGCTCTCATCTTGGAGCAATTGAGAATGGCTGTCTTAAAGATTTCCCTAGCAGAGCATCTAGGATTTTGATTGGGTGAAGCATTTTGCAATAGTTTACCATAGGATTGGGAAAATGGCGCATCAAACATCTGAACCATATGACTCGGTCCCTAGCACATGCATAAGGTGTAAAACTGAAATATTGTATGTGTTTTTGTTTGTCACATATGTTTTTCTCTTGTCACAGTCTTGAACTTCGGTGAGTGATAAGTAATTTTCCCGATCCTTTGTTATTCATATTGCCGGAAAGCCTTTCCCTTCTTCCTTCATATCATTAGTAGTAGTTTACCAGTGTTAGTTGATTGTAGATCGCACTGTTGATTGAATGAGAATTATCCTCAGCATTTATGGACCCACATTCAAAAAACTGTTGCTGCATATTGCACTGGCTCCACCATTAAAACTTCTATCAATCACCAATACATAAGTAGTGTAAACACATTTGTCGCACTCTCCTTAAGGCAGCCACAAGCCTCTGTTGAAAATGTCAGCCCCGCAGGTGATGCAAAACCTCGGCCACAACTACAAAGACCCCATCCTGCTCTCCTCTCTTGGTTTCACTCCCCATTATTTGTTGAAATAGAAAAAACAAACATAATTTAAGTGGGTGGATATTTTCTGTACACTCTTTATTGTAGCAAATGTTATGACTTTTGGGACTGGAACCCATTCAGATATGTAATCAAAAATTTGGATAATTGGATTTTTTCCAAAATGGGTTATTTTAATTAATTACTGCAGGTATGTTGAAAATGGGAGAAAAAACTATTTTTAAAGAAAAAGAGCTTTTAATTAAATAAATGAAAAGGCAACACTTTTATGTGTTAAGTGTACCTAACAAGTGCTGTACATTAGTACGGTATATATGTACCATACTGTAGATAAAAGTCATTCCTTGCTGAACATCTTGGTCAAAGTAAGCTGTTTGACTGTATTCATCCATTTTTGGGCAACTAAGTCATACATCTAGTTGACAATGAGAAGTTGCTCGATCCATTTCAACGCAGTTTCAAGGCTGGCACACGCTTGACTAGCTGATGTTCCCGTGTCTGCTTCAAATTTGACATTAAGATCATCTTCTTCCTCAACAATTTCTTCTCTCACACTTTCAATAAGTTCATTATTTATAATTTCATATCCATGGTCTGATGAATCACACACCACCCACTATACTATATTGAAAAAGCTATTCGGATAGTCAGCGATTTGGATCGTCGGAGTTCTGCTGTACCTGGTTCACTTCATAACAAGTTTCTTGGGCTGTCAGCATCACCTAATGCTCTTCCCACGCCACAAGAATGTCTATCCCATATCCTCACTGCATCATTTTAAGAAAACTGATCCCTTGAAGTAATTCTGGAACACATTTGCTTTCAGCTTTATTTGCCATCTCACTGCAAACTACCTGCTGTATGGATATTGACTGTAGATGTGCCCCTCTCTGTTGTCCGTCATTTGGTCATCCCCTCTCCCAATGATCGCATTCACAGCTGTCATTGCACAGGCTGAAAAATTCCTTAGAAAAAATCCACAAAATTAAGATTCATGGTAAACGACCCATAGGAAGACCAAGAGATGGATGGCTGTAAGGAGTGGAAGAGTGTGTACGGAAGAGAAGAGAGGACTGGAACAAAGTGGTGACAGAGAGGTGGTGGGATGAAAGAAGCAAATGGAGAGGCTTGTGCATGAAGCAGACCTGGCCAGAGGCTGGAAACTGTTGAGGATGATGATGTGGCTGAATACTAAAATTGACAGAGGATTTAAATATTAATATCTCTCTTTTGTCCATGCACCTTGTTCTTGATATTTAAACGATGTAATGAATCAAAATAGTCATTACAGATTTGACAGAGGAAGGCTGAACTTTGGAATTGAATGAATGCACATTGTTCTCTCAGCCTGGAGAATGTTGTATCAGTTGAAAAGCTTAGTAATAGTTAATATGTCACTCAGATTATTGGCATAATTCTGCGTTGACAGGTTTTTTTTTAATCCTTTGCGCTGGCCACATTTTTTGAACATTGTAATTTGGGTGCTAATAACCAGCTGTATGTTGTACTATCCAATATTATGCTCCCTGTATCTTCACATTTAAGGGTTTGTGTTAAGATTTTCATGCATAAATTTTATTTAATCTGTCTCTTGAGATATGAGAAATTTTCGTCAAACATATCAACAATTTGTGTCTGCGGTGTGATGATGACTTTCATTATAATTGTATAGTACCCATTGCAAAAGACGCCAAACATCTTTATTTTCCTGCATTAACCTTGTGGGCCTGTAGCCTCATAGCACAGTATACATTTCACTTTCTCAGCCAATGAAATTTTATGTTTCTACATTTGTCACAGTTTTTACTTCTTTGAGACACTTAACTATATAACTGACCTCCACATTTTACTAAGACTGTAGTTATACAAAATTAGCAATATGCCATAAATGTGTGACTTCTTTAAAAGCTAATATGGAGTAGAAAATAATAACATAATTTTGAGTCTTAGTGTCAGTGCATTATTGAAGTTAGAAAACAGCATGTAAATTTATAATCATTTACTGATTATTGTCATTATGTGATAAAACAGGAAGCTAATTTTGTATGAACCATCATCTATGTTACAATTTACTTTGCTAAAATAACTAAGATTTTAATGGTTTTCACCTTTGTTGCTGTTGTATTAGCTGGAGGAACAGAACCAGCACTTGCGTGAGCAGAACCAGAAGTGCAACGCTCAGCTGGAGCTGCTGAGAAACCACCTGGCTCAGAGCGCACTCAGCATCGGCAGGGACCACCGCTCCAGCACCGCTGTAAGTAGCACACTCAACGCTAATCATATATATTATTTCTATAAGGTTTTTTTTTGTCACTATCTCCGATAAATCATTTTAAAGGTTGATCCTATCATATTTTAATAAAGGATTTTTTTCAAATACGACCCCTAAAGGGCAAAAATATCAATACATAAAAATGCAGTTTCTCTCAGCATTGAGAATATATGAAATGTTCTCGAGTGACCAACCGAGTGGATCCAGCACTTCATCAGAAGATGGCGACAGTGAATACGGTCGCCGAAAAATTGTGTGGTAGTAACACTTTCTTAACTTGGATGGTCACCCGAGAGCATTTCACATAAAAATATCAATATTTCTAAAATGTTGTTTTTGTGTCACACGCCATTTATCTCCCTGGATACATAACTGAGGTCATTAAATGGAGTATAATTTTAAAGATTAAGATCTTTGCTTTGGTGACATCATAAAAAGACACGAATTTTTCAGAATTCGACCGTTAAAGGGAAGAAGTATCAATATTTCTACAACGCGTTTTTGTGTCATGAGCTGTTTACTTCCCCTGGTATCTAATCGATACAGATAAATGATGTATCAGAATATTTTAAGAAAGGAATTTTTCACAATCCGACCCTTAAGGGGCAAATGTAATAACTGTAGAAGTCATGTGCATTAGACAGTACAGAGCCAAGCCACTAGATAGCAGTAGCACAGAGATATTAATAAACTGCTTCACTGGAGTCACCTTCTGTTTCATACTTATTATACTAAACAAATAAACAATTGAAATAAAGAAGGAGGTTATTAGATTGTTTGTGGTTTAATTAATATGACAAAAAACCAGTCCACCATACAGTTCACTTTAAACTTACTTTTATTTTCATAAATAAGAAAAGAAAGGGAAATTAGCCCACCACATACCAAAGTGGACAGATGTGATGAGAGGGAACACTTATGCTGACAAACAACTACACTACAGTCTACTCCTTAACCGTTCCCCCACCCTCCCCCAATACTCGGTTAGTCATTAGGTAACGTTCGTTGTGTACACACATTCCGAGCCTAATGGCCCGTTTTTCTACTTGTGAACAAGGCAGATGCCAAAATATTAGTGTAGTTGTTGTTCAGCATAAGTGTTCCCTCTCATCGCATCCGTCCACTTTGGTATGTGGTGGGTTAATTTCCCTTTCTTTTCTTATTTATATCGCCTAGAAGCCGCTTCCATTTTCCTTAGTTGCATCATTTTATTTTCATAAAAATAACATAAAAGATACTGCTACATTCATGCATACAATCCAGTGATTGTATACAACACTTCTTCCACAGAAAATACAGTCCTTGGCCGTCGTAAATTGAGTCGGTGAAAAGGTTTGAAAGATAAATTATACACAGCACTCACCAAAGCTGAAGGGAGGAGGGCAGTAGCAACATGAAATAATACACAACACACACAAAAAAATGTTTTGTGCAGTACTCTTTTTCAAGAACATAGGAATATGTAGCAACACCGATCTCTGTAGGTGGGAACTGCCCTACCAGCACATTCTAGACACCAGACACCCTCTGGGCTTCAATACCTCCCTTCCTCACCCTGCTATACCCAACACTGTCTAGAACAGGGCTGCACAACCACACTTACATTTGCCCACCGATAGCAGCAGTCTATAAAAAGGTTTCAAAATTCTGCACTTGTTGAACAGAGTGAGAGAGAAGTAAAGAAACTGGGTTACAAAACTTTGGTCAAACCATTGCTTAAATATGGTAGTTCAGTATGGGACCTATATTTTGAGTGTCAAATACAGGAGTTGGAGAGGGTGCAAGAAAGGACTGTTAGTTTTGTTGCTGGAAATTATCGCAGAATGCGATCAGTAACAGTAAAATAGCTGGAATGGGATTCACTGGAAGACAGGAGGAGGGTGAAGAGGGTCATGGGAGTGTACAAGACATATAGTGGTGATGAGGCATGGAAAGATATTGCTCTAAGAATGAAAAGTAATGCATGGAAGGGAAAAGATGACCATGACCACAAGCTGGCACTTGATTTCAGGCACAAGGGTGTAGGAAGATTCTCTTTTTTAGGTAAGGTTTTTTAGGGATTGGACTAAGTTACCAAGATAAATGATGAATAATTTACCAAAAATGTTGAAAGAATTTAAAGCCAAAATTTGTAGAGGGCAAATGTATGTGCGTGCAGGAAATGGGGAAGATGGGTGTGTAGGGAAATTGCCACTGGAGTGTGCACTCCATTGCAATTTAATTTAATTAATTTATTAGAATATGCTAGCTCAAAAACCTCTGCAAAGGTCCCATTGATCTTTTTTAATTATAATTAAAGCAAACCTATGCAAAGGTCTCATTGATCTTTTTTTAATTATAATTAAAGCAAACCTATGCAAAGGTCTCATTGATCTTTTTTAATTATAATTAAAGCAAACCTATGCAAAGGTCTCATTGATTGTTTTTACTTTTTGATTGTAATTGTGACCCGCAGGCTGACATAGAATCAAAATTGTGGCCTGCAGGTTAACTTCGCCCAACTCCAAAATTGGTTGGGCAGGCTTGGTCTAGAATAGTTACTTTTTTATGTAAATATAGACCTTATTTCAAAACAAAAAAAAATCTTTTTTTAATTTATATTTTTTTTAGTTTTTATTACTGATATGTCTCCTTTTTAGAAGTCCCATTTTCTTTACATTGTTATCTTTCTTGGAATTTATTTTTCTGATTATGTTATGGTTGCTTCAATCACCGTCTCTAACAGTTAGTGTCATACTGTGTGCGATTGTGTTGCAGACACCTGCAAATATTTTTGTGTTCTTGAAGAAGGGTTTTGCTCGAAATATTTTATTTTTGTGTTGTGTATTATATTGTATCACTGCTGATCTCCGCCCTTCAACTTTGGTGAGTGTTGGGCGTAATTTTTCTTTCTCTTCCATTTAATAAAGTAGTATTTTTTATTTGTGTTTTTTTTTTAGTGTACATTATTAATTTATTTTCACTCTATACGTTAATTTTTCATATTTACTTCACTACCAACAGGAATGAAAAATGAGTAAATATTACTTAAAAGAAATTTCTGTTCATACTTAATGTTGTAAAAAATATCTCTGACACCCAGCTGGAAATTGTCAATGATGATTATGACTTGATGATAATGGTGCAGGATTTAGTTTTTAATGATATAGCTTCATAAAGCCAATATGTAAGATTAATTTAATATTCAGATTAATTATTGCTTCTACTTTGTCAGATCCGATTTTGACTTGATCCTTATCTTTAGTGGTTCACTTATTGAACTTGTTTGGTAAAACAACAAAAATTTATTTGTGAAATCATTTATGATACGTTATGAGGATTTACCTGTTCTGCTGCTATTTACACTTTTTTCTGTGCACAGGGATCTTCATCAAGAGCCAGCCTCAGTCTGGAAGTGACGACGGCAAGCGACGATTCACTGGGGATAATTCCACTCGAACTTCCCACCAGGCCACTTTCGACAGTTTCGTCTTCACTTAGGTATGGTTGAATAAATTTCTTTCAATAAAATGGTCTTGGGTTCCCAGCTGTTTAAAAATATCACTTTTATGGGACATTTAAACAGAATCGCTCACTGCCACTCATTTTCAACCAGCTGCAAATGCAATGGATTATTAGCTGTTTGTTTCGGTGGTGTTGCGACAACAGTCAAAGACAACAGCCAAACCTATGTGATGTCATTCACTTTTCTGCCCCTTGCCAGTGTGTTTGCTGTAGTCTTCATTGTATCCATGATTTCATTTACTGTCTTCTTCACAATATTATCGATCATCTGGCCATACCATATTGCAAGAAGTTACACACATCCACTGAAGTTGATTTTTTTATCAGTGACATTTCTGCAGTTGATAGCCCTTCGCATTTAGGATGGAACCAACCTTGGCAGACTCCAACACAGCCACAGCATCCACTATTTTCTTCTTCCATATTTAACGTCTCCCATCTTGTAACGTTTAAGGTTAAGATTGTGACTTACTTAATGATTTCCAATTACTATCTTATTTCAATTTTACTTTCACTGCCTAAGGAAAATTTACTCATGATTCAGCATCATTAATAGTCTTATCTATTGTTTTACTACAAGCAGAAAAAAAATGAACACGACATATGAACCCAATTACTTTTGAGTATTTAGCTAAGCTCTCCACGAGTTCACTGCACGGACTTAGAATTTCAGATTTTCTGTATTACCACTGCATAATTTGTGTTACATTCATTACAATACTGTATGTTCTCTTGTCACAAAGTTTTTTTGGTACACTTTCACTCCACAATTGTTTATATACGATTTAAAATTGTTTGTCATGTCGCAACATAACATAAGATACCACTGAGTTGACATAAGCTGTTACTATTAACACTTAATTGGGATTGGTTTGATTTTGTTTATTTCATGCACACACATCCAAAACTTTCAAAATTTGCTGTTTTGACCTCTGAATCATGAATGAAATATGATATTGATTTGGATAAAAAGTATCTTACATATTTACTGAAGATATAATCTATCACTATGTTCATTTTAGCTTAAATCCATTCAGTAGTTTTGTCATGAGGCACACACAAGTAAAAATGCTAGCATTTACAGATTGGCTTCTTGTATTATAGAAAAATATGTTTCTGTTCAAGAGAAAAAATTATCCTATATGTTAACTGGTGACATGATATTTCTGTGCAAAGTTTCATTGAAATGCATTCATTAGTTTTTACAGATGGGGAAAAAAATCCAATTGTACAGTTTTTGCCCCCTTGATCATCATAAACTATGTCC
Organism: Vandiemenella viatica; assembly: GCA_031002005.1. Classification (NCBI taxonomy): domain Eukaryota; kingdom Metazoa; phylum Arthropoda; class Insecta; order Orthoptera; family Morabidae; genus Vandiemenella; species Vandiemenella viatica. The sequence goes on from CM061918.1 coordinate 9,981,465, forward strand.
ATAATCCAGATATAAAGCAGTCAATAATTGCTTTACTGTGAGAGTCAGAGTTTTCCCCAAAACCACCACCACATTAGCACGTACCATTTAACCCATCACTTATTTTAGTTTACCTGGTAATAATTTAAACAAAATTCTTTCAAATTTGTTTATTGTTTGTTTTAATACAGTGTACATATTTAATTTTTATTTATTTATTTTTAAATGTATCTACTCTGACATTTCACCACTGCTTTGTCGATGGTTCATTTCTCAGCATTCACTCCCCAACCATGAGTTCTCCAATACCTATCTGGTCATGTCCACGTCTTCATTGCCAAATTGCCCAACCTTCTTACACGAATAAGTTTTTAAACTGAAATATTGTATGTCTGTATTCATCTCGTGCATTGTATACTCATTGCAGGCTTCAACTTTAGTGAGTGATGGGTTATTTTTATGTTTGTTATTTATATTGACTAAAATACATTTGCTTTATACTTAGGATCATTACAATGAAATAAAATTATCCATCAGGAAATGTACATCGCACATGTTGGAGAGAAGTTTTCTAACTACTGGTGTGTTAATGCAGTTACCATATTTTGTTTCAGACACTGTTCCGACGCTGCCCTCCTGGACGGACAAGAACCTTTGTACGCAGAGGTAGAGAGGAGAACACAGCCCCCGGCAAATAAATTTGTAGGTAAGGTAACTAGTTGCACAATCCAGATGTTATTAAAATTGACAAAGCTTTAAGAATTGCAACAAAAACTACATAAACAAAATTGATGCATTAATTCTTCTTAACCCAAAATCTATCACCAACAAGAAAAATTAAGGCAGCCGAAAGCTTAGATTATCAAATAAACAATGTGGCATACCCCGAAAATCTAGTACTCAAGTGAGAAACCCTATAACTTAGACATCAAAATAACTGAAATATTTGTACATAGAATATTTTCTTCTTCATTTTGTGCAGCTTCCAACTTCCATCCAGATCTGCTAGGAACAAAAAACTCTCCAGCACTTTTTGTCCATCTACCATCTCCCTTCTTCTACTTACAGTTAATTTCCTCCTGCTTCTTCTACACATTTTTTACACCTTTCACCAATCTGACCTTTGGTCATCATCTGAACCTCTTCTCTTTCAACTCTATGTCCAGCATCTTCCCTTCTATCTTCTCCTCTCCCATTATCTTTACCATACCACTGTTACCTTAATTTCTCTATTCTTTATTGTAGTGTGTCCTTCTTAATAATTCTCCTGATTCTTTCATTCCTTACTCTGTACCTTCTCATTACTCCTATATCTCTGAAATTTCATTTCCATAGCTTGCACTCCCTTCATCACATATGTTTCTGATCCATATGTCCACATTGGCACAAACTAGGATTTATAAGGTCTCCACTCCATACCAGGCAGCCACTTGAAGGCACAATGTTGGGAGCCCACTCAAACGGATTGCGATTGACTTGGCAGGACGATTCTCCGAAACAGACGCCGGGAACTAGTACAACTTGGGGGACATGGACTACTTCACAAAATGGCTCAACGCTTACACAATCCCCAACTGGGAATCGGTCACCATCACCAAGATCCTATTGAAGGAGTTGTTCTCATGGTTTGGTGCTTCCATGGAATTGCAATCGGACCAGAGCAGAAATTTTGTGTCTGTGAACTCGTGGGAATTTGGAAGACCAGGACGACGACGCTACACCCTCAGTCAGACGGAATGTTTGTGCTAATGAATCAGACTGTCGGGAAGCATCTCTCCAAGGTGGTGACAAAGAATCAACTTGACTGGGATGAACATCTCACCCTGTTTCTGACGGTCTATCGATCTTCGAGGTGACGAGACAGACACCAGCTCGTATCCTCTTCGGAAGGGAGCTTACGGAGAGGGCAATGTTACACGTCTGGACAGGCAAAGGGTTGGGTTGGCATTCACAGTAATGAGTGTAATGTTGGGAGCCCGCTGGAAACTGTTGCCAATTTGAATTGGTGCGCTTGGAAAATGCGAGGGCCGTGTGCTGCGTGGTTAGGCTGCATGAAAACAACCAAATCTTCTAGAATTTGAGGTGAGGGTATTTAAGGATTGGACTGGAGCTCAAGTGGTGACTCGTGCAGGCACACGTGCCTCGCAAGTACGTCGAACTGTGGACCCGACAAGACATAAGTATGGAACAGCCAACGAGAGTGTAAGCTTGTTGGAAGGACTGAATGGACAAACCTGTATAGTGTAAATAGCAGCAGATTTGATTATTCTGGTGTGAATAGAAGTGATTCCTTCCACTTAAAATTCTTGAACATCATTTGAAGCCATAATATTAGGTTCAACTGTTTAATAAATTTTAGAATTAGGAACTGAGTGTCAATAAATTTAGAATTTGACCCACAGATCACAGCAATAAAGACTTTGAACATTTGGTCGTAGAGTCATGACACTATTATTTTTTAGTGTATGGGAGTATAGGGAAAGTAAACCAAACACTTATCACGGATGAAGGCAAGAGGGCAGTGATAAAAAGGTATAATACAATATTTTTTATTGATGAACGTTAGTCTTGTGAATAGATGCGACACAGAGCAAGGGAATCAGATGTGGCCACATCGATGCTCGCCAATAGCATGGCAGCTGTTGGTTTGATCACATCTGATCTCCTTGCCACATGTATGATTTATTTACAAGACTAAAGGTCATCAGTGAAATATTGTACATTTTAGTTTGTATCATACATTTTAGGTTCTTTTTATGTTAATTGCTACTCTCCTTCAGTCATCTACAGTGAATGTTGGGTTTATTTTTCCATTCCTTACTCATTTTCACTGTCTTAAAGCGTTTTCCTCATAATTATAATTATTATTTTTTAGTGGTCTTCATTTCTGTAGTAACTTTTGTTACATGTAGTGAAGTGATTACATTCTATGTACTTCTCATACACCATATTGCTTTTATGCCTTGCTGTCTGTTGAGGTATTGTTCTGAGGAACATTGAATTGGAATGTAAAGATGTTTTTCCTCACGTATGCTTAACCAGTCTGTCATTTCCCCGCAGCAATGGACGGACAGCTGCTGGAGGCGGACCTGCAGGCAGCCGTCCAGGGTCTGGCCCTGCTGCCTCCCGCCGCCCCCTCGTCTCCCGCCCCCAACGCGGACGAGACGCTGCACGACTACGCCGAGATCTACACTCCCAGCAGGGAGCGTGTGCCCTGGGTCAGCAACGGTCAGCCGCGTAGGGACGCCTCCCAAGGTGTGTGGGCCAACAATTGTTCCGTTGTCTTATTACCTATGTTTATATTTTGATAGAGAGAAATCATTGTAATTGTGTCAAGTTCCTTAGTTGTAATTTCAGTGCATTTCTTTGACATAGTTTTACCAGAACGTATCTAGATTGACACTGCAGTGTCTTGAGATTTGGTAATGTATGAATTGGTAATTGTGGAATTGTAATTGTATAATTAATATGGAACATCTATAAGAAATGTGAGAATTTTGTACACATTGACAGTAAACATTCAGAATGGTTTCACGTGGAAAGAGGAGTCATACAATGAAGTGTATTGTCACCTGTCCTGTTTAATGTTGTCTTAGACGTAATAATAACTGAAGTCCACGGATACAGAGATCCAACAGAGCTGAAGGTGACAGCATATGCTGATGACATCATAATATGGGAGGAGACAGAGCAAGATCTGGGAAGAAAAATTACGGAAATGGTGGACTGCAGTGGGTATACATGGCCTGGAGATAAGTGTAGAAAAGACCAAGATAGTGAAGATAAGAAGAAACACTGACCTTTACTCACGGCAAGAAATTGGAATGGGTAGAATCATTTGTGTATCTGGGAAGCAATGTAGCTACCAGTGGAAAGATGGAGGAAGAAATAGGTCTGAGAGTAAGGAAGAGTGGACAATTGTATCATCAGATAAAGGATGTGGAACAAAGGGAAGGATGCCAAAATTCTGCTCTATAAAGTATATTACCAGCCCGTAATGACCTATGGCTCCAACACTTGGACTTGGGCAAAGAGAGATATTAGCAGATTGTTGGTGGGAGAGAAGATTTCTGAAAGGGATAGAGAATGTCACGAGAAAAGATAAAATCAGAAATGAAAACATCAGGTAGAGACTACAAGTGGAAGCACTAGAATAGATGTAAACAAGGAAAAGACTGTAATGGCTGGATCATGTTATGAGGAAGGAGGAGGGGAGGATGCCGAAGTTAGCACTGCTAAACAGCGGGTAGGGAAGGAGACCAGCTGGAAGACCTCGGGCAAGATGGATGCACCAAGTGAAGAAAGACGCAGAGCCTAAAGGAGTCGTTTGGAGAAAGTGTTGCAGGAAAAATCTTGGAATGACCGCTAGATTTGGAAGAGGAAGTGCAGAATGACCCACAAAGGCAGAAATGTCTAATGATGATGATGATAGATGGTAATCATAGAAGTAAACATACCCTGTAGATGCACCCACAACTCTTACCCACCACTATCTTACTTCCAGCATCATATGGGTCAGCACAATCAACGACCTCTGTGGCTCAGTGGAGACAGATTCATTTTGCATGAAGGATCTCCACAACAAACTATAATTAATATGATGTCAGTCATATACTCAAATCATGGTAAACATTTTGACTGCCTGAAGTAATTTACCTTTAAACAAACACTTTTATCTAAATTTCTCACCTTTCTTATGTTATGTCAAAATAAAATATATCTTAGTTTACTGATGAGACCAAGGGTTAAACATTGATAAAAATTCCAAAAAATTCTGCCTATAATTTTTGCATTAATCATGTTCAATAAAAAATGGATACCAGTTTTCTGAAATTTTATCTTAATTTCTTGCCATGGTCATTTCAAAATAAAACCTACACGATGATATGCTTGTAACTTTAGGCTGTATATTATTTGAAAAACCATCAAAATCCAACCAAAAGTTTTTGTATGAATAACATGTAACAAAAAGTTAATACTATTTTGTTGGCATTTTAAATTTATCAGCTTTTCAGTTTCACATCTAAATGAAACATACCCTGTTTTTACCCAGTAGTCCATGTGCTGTACATTAATAGAAACGCTGTCGAAATCATATCCATAAGTTTTGTACGAATTCTACTTGTCCCATGTAGCAGGCATATGGGCTCAAATTTAAGAACTGTTGATTCCTTCTGCCTGTCTAGCTAGTAGTTAGTCAAACTCATTTTTTAAATTTATGACTACTTAATTTCTTCTCTCTGTCTTGTATTTTAATATCTTAAATGTACAGACTTTTCAGTTTACAGTTTTATTATATTTTCAGATTATTAAATCATATATTGTCCAATATAACAGAATTATTACTGCATTCTTTTTCAAAAAAATTGTGTTATTATTATAATATATTTGTTAGCTGCCTTTTTTAAACAACTTTTAGCTGATATCATAATATGTTTGAATCATGACACCATATGTTTCTAATCAATTTAACTCCTTGCACCAATCTAAAACACTATCGAGGTAGTATTTAATATACTTATTACTTATTTATAAATAAGAAAAATAGTTCTGCCCTTATTGTTGAGATTGAAGTATCACAGCAAATTCCAAGAAAGTAACAGTGCTATCCCTGATGATTTAAACACTGGCCTCAGTACTGTGGCTGTCTATCATACCTGTACTTATACCAAGTGCAAGGCTTGTAACTTTTACACCACTGACAAAAATAATGCACATTGTCGCCAGAATCACACAAAATATTTTTTTTATTTAATTAATTAAATTGCAATGGAGCACACGCTCTGGTGGAAATTTCCATTTTCCTGCACCCACCTACATTTGCCCTCTACAAATTTTAACTTTAAATTCTTTCAACCTTTTTGGTAAATTATTCATCATTTCCCTTGGTAACTTATTCCAATCCCTGACACCCGTACCTAAAAAAGACAATCTTCCCACACCCTTGTGCCTGAAATCCAGTGCCAGCTTGTGATCATGGTCATCTTTTCCCATCCATGCACTACTTTTCATACCTACACCAATATCTTTCCATGCCTTATCACCAGTATATGCCTTGTACACTCCCATGAACCTCTTCACCCTCCTCCTGTCCTCCAATGAGTCCCATTCCAGCTCTTTTATCATATCTGTTACTGATTGCATTCTGCAATAATTTCCAGAAACAAATCTAGCAGCCTTTTTTCGCACCCTCTCCAACTCCTGTATTTGATACTCAAAATGTGGGTCCCATACTACACTACCAAATTCAAGCAAGGGTCTGACCAAAGTCATCTGTACGACCGACAGGTGGCAGCACCAGTAGCACGACCAGTGGCTCGACGGACGCGTGTCGCCCTCCCACGCCCCCGTTGCACCGCTTCCCGTCGTGGGAGTCTCGCATCTACCAGGTGGCGGCGGGCGGCCTGCAGGCGGACGGGTCCACTGGCCACACCGGGCCGACGCACCAGCCCGCCGCCGGCTACTGCGACATCTCCGTTCCTGTCTACGCCACCGTCAAGGGGGTAAACGGCTTCTTACTGTCTCTCAATGATATTAGAATTTTGATGTTTCTAATTTTTTATCTCCATAATAATGAGCGGGTCAAATACTTGTAGGCAGTATGGAATCAAAAAGAAGTGTTGGGAAAGTAAATCCATAAGTTAACCCAGTTGTAAGCATGATGGCAGCAACAACACAAACATATCTAAGATTCACCAGGTGGGAGACCACCCTCGTCTCCCCACCCCATCCCCTCCCTCCCCCCATCCTGTCCTATGTCTCATTCCTTTTCCGCATGACTAAAAGTTTAGCTAAAATGTTGTGAAGCTTGCTAGGATGTGGTACCACCTGGGGATCATGGAAACTATTTATTCTGGCTGAGGAAGCCTTCCGTTGCGAGATGTGCCGAGGCGTCGTCTCCCCTCTCTTCCCCATCTCGAGGTGGCTCAGCAAATGTTTGATACTCTTTCACCTCCCTCTCAGTGCAGGCCATTTCTTTATACACTGCTCTTTAGTGAAGCCAACCACCTTGCTTTGGATCGACCGCTAGCCCTTTTTCCTTAAATTGTCTCTGTCTTGCTTTCCCTCCTCCTATATTCTCTTTACATGTTCAGGTCATTCTCAATTCATTCATTGAGCCTTTCAAATTCAGTCTCTTTTCTGACATAAAACAGTTTTTTCTCTATCTCACTTCGTCTTTCTTACCAATGTTCTAAAGAATTTCATCTCGCCGACTAGGATTTTCTTTTCTGTAACTTTTGTTATAGTCCAAGTTTATGCCCATATTACATTCTAATGTTACAGTAGTAATTTTTTGGTCTGAGCGCGTTACACCCTCATTATGGAGACCCAAAAGAAATGAAACTTTTTTTTAAACTCTGATTGTATTTTCTCAAAGAAATAAATACATATCTCCTTCAATTTAATTTTATCCATAATTCACTGTGTTTTAAATGACTGTATTTATGAGAATCAGCCATCACAAAAATGATGAGCACACAAAACAGCAGTCACAAAAAAGTTAACACCAGCCAAACGCAACCTCTTTTGTGACATCAGTTGGTATACTAACTCGGGGAAGGACTACATGTTCCAAGTGGCAAAAACTGGTACTATAAAAATTTCACCCTCTTCAACACCAGTTCAGTTTCTTTTGGTAATATCTCGTATAGTGAGCCACATTTTCCAATCTACATCTACATATATACTCTGCAGTTCACAAAATTGTGGGTGGCAGAGGGTGCTCAGCACCAAAGCTAATCTCTTTATTGTGCATTCCAATCCCTAATGGTACGAGGGAAAAAATGATTCATATAAGAATCATTGTGGCACCTTATTTCTCTAATCTTATCTTTCCTGTCATTCTGGCTCAAATAGGTTGGTGGACGAAGTATTTCACTATACTCGTAAGTGAAAGTGGGAGTACACATTATTAAGGTCCTTCGGTGGTTTAATTACTGATTAATTAATAAGTCCACCAAAAAGGTTATGTGGATGTTTGTTTATTTGATCAAAACAACAAGTCAGCGATATTCACAAGCATAGATACAATACATAGATGCACTTCTGAGCCGTCGCAAATAAAATCTCTGTGAACTCAACAGACTGAATGAAACTCTCTGTAACACTGAATGATGTCAACTAACTAACTAACTGCTCTGTCCAGCCGATCTGTTTATATAGTCTCTATCGAAATTACGAGAATTCTTCAAAGGCATCCGCCTGATATTTCTCGATCATTAACAATCACTCAAACAATCAAACATATTAAAAACAATCAAAATTAATACAAAATTACTTAACAACATTACAAAATGATCAGAAATGGTAATTAGAGATACTTAAATACAAAATTATTTACAGAAATCCCTTCAAACTGTAGAAAATTGTCCTGTAGACATTGTAACTTACATTAATACATGGAATTACAAACATTTAAGAAATTCTCTTGCACCATTCAGTTCTTAAACATATTAAATGGACTTTAAATAATTTTCTTACATAAAACAAAGTCTATATACACTGATTTACAAGAAATTACAAAACAAACATGCCAAATCACATTCAAGCAAACTTTAGCTCACTACAAATACTTCATACAGTACAATGCTATTCAAAATTCAGGTATTAGGGCTGTTACAACATGTTCACCAATAAGTTTAAACGAAATATGCACCAAAGTAGAACCAGAGTAGAATCTAATTCTACTTCTAGAGAGGCAATACAATAAAGGAACCACAATTAAGGTGAAATGGTGGTATCCAGTGAGTCTATAAGTTTGTTGGATAATTGTGTCAAAGTGCCACTAGGGACGAAAACAAGAAAGGATAGGGAAAAATAACCCATCATTCACCGTAGATGAAGGAAGGAGGGCCAGCCAAACACACTTTATGATATTTTGGTTTAAAAACCTTTTTTGTGTCTATAAAGTTCTGACATTTGGCAAGGGGGGAGGGGAGTTGCATGGCTTACCACACCACCGACTACTCGTGCAGTATGCAAATGGCCCAATCCTACAAATATGAATACGTTTTTTAAACTGAAATATTGTAAAGTGTGTTTGTGTTTCTGGGTTTGTCTTGCCCTCCTGGCTTGATCTGTGGTAAGTGATGGGTTATTTTCCATTTCCTACAAGTGTATTGGTAGTTCCTGGCCACCAGAAGACAGTCTTCTTGCAACTTTCTTTTGGTATGTCATTTTGGCAGTTACTAAAATGCTGAAACTATATTTGCTTTTACTTAAATTACCATGTAATACCTTGCCCATCTGATGGATGATGTATGATACCTGAAAGTTTGATGGGTTCATTCTGTTATGGCAATATTAGGCAATGAAAAATCCAATAAACTCATTTTAATGGAAAGACACATAGCATTAGGATATCAACATAAGCCTGCAATCAACAATACTGCAGATTACAACCCAAGAAAAAAAATGTACATTGGCAAAGTCTGATTTTAATTTGTTATTCATTTGACAGCACATCATAACAATAATATGCTTTCCTGCATATTAAGGTAGTCTTCTGATTTTTAGGATCATGCATACAGTTCAGATGATTGTGCTTTCTACTGTCACTATGAGTTACTCTTGCTAGAGCTCCTACATAATTTGCTCATTGATATGTATGTGAAAATTTGTACTACATAGATGGGAAGAATAGAAGTAATTTCTTAGCACATCTCAAATGAACTGTCATCAGAATTTCAGTCACAGAATTGCTTAACGAAGGTGTGCCACAGTATGTACATGCAGCACATCAACGCCAATTTTTTTTAGATAGTTTTGTGTCCATCTTGATGAAAGCTAGTATTATACCTTGTGTTTACTTAATGATGAAACCAAGAAAAATTGAAGTGGCTTCTAGGCGATATAAATAATAAATGAAAGGGAAATTGATGTGTGAGTGGAGACTTTCCCGGCGTAGTGATGAAATATAATCTTCACGGGTGTTCAGCTGGATGGTGTCAAAGTAACACAATGTTACTTTGACAACATCTGGCCGAAAGGGAAATTAACCCACCACATACCAAAGTTGATGGCTGCGATGAGAGAAAACATGAAAGGCGGACAAACAAATATACAATATTTCAGTAATGACCTTCTTTAAGTAGTAGAGAAACAGGCCATTGGGTTCTGGGTGTCACCTTTCATGTTTTCTCTCATCGCAGGCATCAACTTTGTTATGTGGTGGGTTAATTTCCCTTTCATTTATTATATGAGTTTAATTAAAAAATGTGCTTCTTAGAAATAGTGTAAAATGTAGAATTTGCACTTTTTAAGATCAGATTACACTTCTACACTTGCATAGGAACACTGTGATTGTCTGTTTAATATCCTGTAACACACTTATATTTCCAGAGGGCGAGCCAGATACGCTCCGTCCCGTTCACGGGCGACTCTTCCGACGACTCTTCGGACGGGGAAGGTGGCGACGGCGCGGGCCACAGCACGAGGGCCACCAACAGCAGCAGCGGAGACACCGACACGTCTCTGTCGAGCCCTTCCAAGAGCCTCAAGACCACGTCCAGCCTGTCCCCGGCCAAGCGCTCCTCCTCCGGATCACCTTCCAAGAGTATGAAGAGAGGTCAGCTCAATTCCTCAAGTGTCGTATTACATTCTTTCAATTTCGTGTAACTTTTGCTGAATCTTGATCTTCCGGTCATTGTTAAGGTGTGATCTGACACTAACATAGCAAATTATTGTAGCAGTTACAAGTATGAACTATATATGCTATGTGCTTCATATTTTTTTGATTATTTCAGCATTACCAATTGGTATCCCTAATAAGTTTTGTTTGCACCTGATAAGACGTTTGTTGTTTTTAATCTGGACACAAAAAATGTTTATAATGCCATGCTGTATTATAAAAATCATCAGCACCAGCATTATAGACAGCTTCCATCCTGTAGCTGGGAGCACAGTCCTTTCTAGCATCTTGCTGTCTTTGCCACTATTTCCCCTCTTCTATTACTGTCTAATTTGCTCATCTGTCGTGGACATACTTTTCTGTTCCTATGATGAGCCCTCTCCCTTTCAAGTTTCAAATTATCCATTTCTTTGTCACCCTTTCATCACTCTCTTCGTGTGTCTGTACCATTGGAGTCTTTTCGTATGCTCATCCTGCAACTTGTCCACTCCAACATCTCCAGTCCTGTTCTGAAATTTGATCCCAGCAACTTCAATTTTGCTAATATTCCTTTCTTTTGCCATGCGTGTTACACGAGCATTTTGTGCTTCTTGGGACACCTCCTTGTTTCAAATTTGTTCTCTGACACTTTCTTCTGCTCTTCTGCATTTTTCATTTATTTCCTGCCTGTTTATCCCACACTTTTCATATACTTGAACTCTTCTACGAGCTTCTGTTTCTCACTTCCGTGTTTGGCATCCTGTTTTTCCCTATCCTTTCTTCTTAATTATAATTAATGCAAGTACTGCATTCATACCTCACTTTTTTTTTATATTCTACGCTCGCAGTTCTCCTTCTTGCCGTACATCCAGCCATTCTTTCACTTCTGCCACATTATCTACAAACACCATGGCTTTCATACTCTCGGCAGAGTACTATTCTGAGTCTAATCTGAACCATGTTTCACAGAACCATCACGTTCCTAATACATACTCGTAACTCTCTTGATCAATCCTTGTACTAACTTATTTGCTTTTGGTACTTGCTAAACTTTCTGTCTGCACATGATATTATATGCTTTCACTACGCCCAATACAGCTATGACCAGATTTGTTTTCATGCTTTTAGTGCCTCTCTTGTATTCCATTATGTCAAAAATTAAGTCCATTGTTAACCTCTCTGGTCTTAAGCTATATTACTACTATCATAGTTCAATTTGCACCACTCCCCTTATTCTTATTAAATATTTTTTTGCAGAGTTACGTGAGAAGGTAATTCCTCTATAATTCTAATTTTTTTTTATCCTCCTTCTTGAACTCTTCTCTTCTCTTTCCACTAATCTCCTCAGTCTATGTGGCCAGCGTGTTACCGCAATGCCTCCTGCTCGAATCATTTCCACTCTTCATTTTCTTTAATGCATCGTCGACTACTCTCCACGTCAAATCTTCTGGTGACTCTCCTCAATTTTCATCTCCCACAGTAGGTGTTAGTTTGTCCAACTTTGCTTCTTATATGCGAATGCAGGCTTTCCCGGCGAATAAATGACAACAAATCTTCTAGGGTTTGCAGCCGGATTTTATTAAAAAGCGACAAGCTTTCGGCTACTAGCTCAGTAGCCATCTTCAGGTCGATTATGTATCGGCGATCTTGCCTTGATGGATACCAGGCGTTTACTGGTGTCGCTTAGCAAACTCATGACGCTCGCAGTCCCACTTCACTGTGATTGGTCGAGACGGCAGTCACCCATCCAAGTGCTCACCATGCTGACCGTTGCTTAACTGCCAGAGCTTAGCTGTGGCGGTCACCCATCCAAGTTCTCACCACGCTCATCATTGCTTAACTGCTGGAATCTATCTGTTGTGGCACGCAACCAATAGGTACCACAGTTAGGAAGTCGTCGAGTCCCCGCCCTGATTGGTCGATTGGGTCCCTCTCACTTGGCTGTCCACACTCCACCGGATCGCTTCTTGTTCCACATAAAATACATCTTTGAAATATTCCTTCTCCAACTTCTTCAGATCATCCATACACTTTATCCATCATCCCTTTGTACTCATTTCTGAATTTTCTTGTGTTATTATTAATTTAATTGTGATGTAGCATATGCTCCGGTGGCATTTCTCTCAGTCATCTAATTACCCTTTTTTTATTTTTGCCAGTTGTTTACACCACTTTCCTATCCACTTTTCTGTCTCTCTCCAGTGTTTCTGCCCATTTTTCCAATAACATGTTTGTTCCCTATATTGTAAATTTGGCTTCCTTTTTACTATACTATCATCTTCAGTTCTAACCTTGAAATATTCTGTATAAGCTCTGTTTTTCTTAATTACTGATTCCTTACATGTGAAGTTCCCCTTTAACATTTCCCTTTCTCTCCTGTTCATGCAGCCCTTCCCTCGTCATGGATCTCAACCTATTCCTCTTTTTATCCTGATTTCATCTCCAATAGTACTTAGTCTTTATCCAACTTCTTTGTAGTTCCTTCTTTCCACCATGTTTCTGCTTGCCCAAGCAGATCTAAGCTACTCTTTCCCATGATATCCACACTCTCATTTACTTTCCCTATTAATATTCCTATGTTTCTCATACCAATCCACAATCTATATTTTTCACCAGATAAGTTGTCCTTTAATCCTGACCCCTTATACAACTTGTACACTGAGCATAGGGCAGTACAGTTTTGGTACTAGATGTTATTTATTTTTATATAAATAAAATCTGAAAAGTGTTTGAAAACTTACATGTGCGGTTTTAAGAATCTGTGTTTAAATTTTTCATTCTGTTCCAATATGTTACATTAAGTTTTTAATCAGTTTTCAATCAATTTTGCATATTACATGTTGTCACTCAGAAAGAGCACACATCAAATGCATATTTGATGTTAAATTCCATCGCAAATTATGAAAATAAACTGAAGGCTCTCTGAGTAATGATAAACACATACAACACAATATTTCGGTGTTGAACCTTATTCTTGCAAGTAGACTTCGGTCAGACCATTGGAAGAATATACTTTAACATGGGATCTAAACCACATAGGCATTACACACCAAGCTGTGCCAGAGGTGAAAGTTGGGTTAAGAGCCTTTAAAAATCCCAACCAAGATTGGTATTTGATCCTGGGACCTTCAGATCGTCAGTTAGGAACAACTGAACCACCTGACCACTCTGTTTCTTGGTGTTTTATGCCCCCACTGTTTTAACAAGTGCATGTCGTCAAACTGTTTCCTTCTCTGTCCTCTTGTGCAAGACTTCTCGATTGTCTGCATCCATAATCTTCTCATTCCCTAACCTGTCCACTCCTCTCACTCTCAGAAATTTCTTTTGCTAACAGCCTGCAGCATCACTGTCCAGATTTCAGCACACATGAGAGTAAGTGTGGTAAATTATTCCTTGCTTCTCAGTGGAACATCCTGAGTCCAGATCGAGCTTCTGACACTTCTTAAAAATGTTTCCATTTGTCTCCCTCTTCCTTTTTATCTTTTTCATTTCTTCCACTTACCTACACAATACTTCTCAAATATTTGAAACTGTTTACCTTCTTTATCTGTTCTCCTGCCATCATAATCTTTCCATCTTTCTGGTTTCAGTTGTGTATTAACTTTTATTTTTATTATATTTCATGTTGTATGTTTCATGCCGTGAGTTCAAAAAAAATAACAGGAGGTTTTTTTAAAAAAATAATTTTATTTATTCATCTACATGAATGTTATACTCTTCAAAATAGTCCCCATTAGGTATTATACACTTATGCCAGTGCTTCTTCCAATCTCCAAAACACTTTTGATACTTGATATTTGAGGAAAGCTTTGAGTTCTTTCAGCGATGCTCTTTTAATCTCATCGATGCTTGTAAAACGAGGCTCTTCAATGTTCTCTTTATTTTTTGGACCAGGAAAAAGTCACATGGAGCCATTTATAGTGATATGGATGCTGGGGCATCATTACAGTGTTGTTTCTTGCCAAAAATTCATGGACAAGTAATGATGTGTTATCGTGATGCAAAAACCATTAATTGTTTTGCCACTAATCCAGGCATTTTCTTCATACCGCTTCATGCAAAATGGCATTGAACTTGAAGGTAGTATTCCTTATTGATCGTTTGACCTTGTGGAAAGAACTAATGGTGCACTGTGCCATCAAAATCGAAGAACACAGTGAGCATAACCTTAACATTTGACCGAACTAGTCGAGAGTTTTCGACCTTGGCAATCCAGAATGCCTCCACTGGAATGATTGAGCCTTAGTTTCTATATCTTACCCATAATCCCATGTTTCATAACCTGTTGTGACATCTGGATATTGTGGGCCATTTCCTCAATTGCGATAGGATCAATTTTATGAACAATTGTAACACCAATGCCATTGAAATTGTTGTTTTATTTTCCGAACGGGTTCGCTTCATTTGCGAAGCATCTTCAGCGGTTCTGTCTGTGGGTATTTATACATATAATTACATTTGTTCAATTGTACAATTTAACATGAAAATTGTGGGTTACAGATTTAAGCTTACTTACATTTTTCTTTGGTTACACATGCTCATGATTGTACAGCCTTTTAGCATCAGTTATGTTTGTAACTGCAGTATATATTACATTTGTTAGTTGCATTTTAGCGATTATTTGCATAGCACTGTAATACATTGAGATCTGATATCTTACGATAGTTACTGTACATCGCTGATTAGCAGGTTTGTTTACCATTTGTCTTCTGTTTTACTCGGTGGATGGTGCGCTTTTAAATATGTGTTCGTGCTTAGTTTGGTGTATTATTATTATTGGCTCTGTCCTTTTGTGGTGTATGGTTGTGTTTATTATTTGTTTTTGAGTACTGTGTATAGTGTTGGGTCCTTCTGGTTCATGTATTCGTTTATTATGTTCTTTTCTCCTGCCAGTGATTTGTGGATGTGTTATGACATGTTTCAATAGTTCCGCAATATTTTAACCTCATTAGCAATTCTTGAACAACTTGCTTTCACCACTGTTTTTGTTTGAAACTTAAAACTTTTGGAACAAATTTTGCCGCAACATGCTTCATACCCAAAATAGATGGAAAAATTTCATGGCATGAGCCAATTGATATGCCAACATTATCAGCAACTTCTCTAATTGTGATTCGATGAACGTTCATAATTATTTCTTACACTTTTTCCATGTTTTCATTGGTTATTGTGGTGCTAGGACGATCCGTATGCTTGTCATCTTCAGTGTTTTCATGGTTATCTTGAAATTGCTAATACTATTTGTAAACCCTTGTTTTATTCATACTAGATTCATGAAATTTAATATTTAACATTTATAAAACTTAGTTGCACTTAATTCAATTTTTATAGCAAAATTTAATGCAAATGATTATTCAAATGAAAAATTGCTGACTGTATCAAAACACATGTTGTCAATTTAACAGCTGGCTAGAGATTAAACATCCAGTATGGATAAAAATGTTTAGATACTTTTGAGACAAGTTTGCCTACACAACAATGAAAAAATCATGCCAATTGGACTAATATACCCCACAAAATTTCAAATTCCCATAACTCTTTTAATACACCTCGTATACTCCCACAGGATCTGTCCATATATCTGTCACTGGACTTCACTCCCCTATATCAGTAGATCATCTACCAAAGCTATCAACTTCATATTTTCTTCGTTAGTTCTCTTTATCACCCGCTCTCCTTGCTTTAACACTTTTTTTTTTTTTTGCTTTGGCAAATGTGTTCTATCTCCCTTATTTCAACAAGATGCACAGTCTCTTGTCACATTTCCAATACTCTGCTTATTGTGAAATTTGAGATGCTGGACTTGTATTGCAGAGCCTCTCTGTGTACTCTATCATACATTGTCTCAATATCCACTAAGGACATCAGCTCCATTGATTACTGCCAAAAATTATTTCAATCATTTTTTTAGGTGGTAATGTATTTCACTGGTTTGATTGTAAGTTACAGTTTATATTTAAGATTAACAAATATGCTGGTATAGAAATAACAAAAATGTTTTACACGGTTCTATGTAAGTAATATTGTAATCATGTACAACCAGTGTGAATCAGTGTTTTTGTCTATACGTCGCTCTCACACTTAATCTAACACGTAATGCGGCAGCAGACACGTCGTTCGAGTCGGGCGTGTCGGACGACTACGCCATCCCGCCGGACGCCCTGTCGGGCGACTCTTCGGTGGAGTCGTCGCTGGCGGGCCTCCTGCACCACCACCACCAACAGCGCAACTCTGCACCGTGTGGCGAAGTGGTGGGGGCGGTGGGAACGGTTCCCAGGCCGCCGCGACCCGAATCCTCACTCGAGAAGTGCGGTCACCTCGCCAAGCTCGGCGGCAAACTCAAGACCTGGAGGAAGAGGTGGTTCCTGCTGCGAAATGGAGTCCTCTCCTACTGGAAATCACAGGTACCTGACAGCTGGATTTTTTCAAAATTGTATTTATATTTCAGCAGTAGTAAGGGAACATTATTGAGAGTCAATATAAATTATTAAAAAAAAGCTGAAGGACATTAGGGTTATTGAAAAAATGCAGATTTAAAATATGTATCAAGTGCCCGAGACAGTGAATGAGACACATACCAAACATGATTAGTAATTTTGCATCCATGCTTAAGACTATTTATTTATTAATGTAGTGGCATACAGGGTGAGAGACATCACAGCTATTCTCTGAAAGGCGTGCTGGAAAAGTGAGCCTAGATTGTTGGTTGTAGATTGAGGAGGTTGAGATTGAGATTTTTTATTTTATATTTTCTTCTTATTATTATTATTTTAGGTGAAAGAAAGTTAAAGATTCATGAACAATAATACATAAGCAAACAATTGAAAATAATTAGTTTTGATGAGATAAAAGCATTATTGGCCTTAGCTTATCCTGTCTTGTCGCAGTTGGGTGCAGGCTGATGCTTTGCAGGAGCTTCTATTACCTGAGAAAGAGATATGTGTTAGTCCTGGTAGACTGAGATATTCTGTTCTCCTCCAAATACCATCTTTAGTTCCAGACATACGACACTAACACCATCATCTGCAAACTTCTTTGTCAAACTAATATATACGTGTGTTGCAAAGAATATTTTAAATTCTTTTATACTTCCAGACGTGTGTATGTTATGCCAGCGCTCAAGACTGCAAGGGACTACCATCTCCTCAGTACCTCATTTCGACGGATGGCCTTTTCTGACACTTTGTCTGGACCTCTTCCCACACGAACACCAACTACCAAGACGTCGACATCTCCGAGCTGAAAGACCGATCTCACATTCCTGTTACATCAAAACAACAATACCTTCACTTCCATCACTTCCTTAGGAAAATCTTCCACCCGTACAGCCCGATCTTCTGATGCAAATTACGTTTCTGACTTGTGTTACTTCACCTTCCAACCTAGAACCTACTCTCAAAACCTACCTCCCATGTTAGCCCAAAAGCAAATATGCATCCAATTATCATACCCAAACACCATAAATCCTCCTAGCCCCATCTAAAACTAACTCAAATTTGTATATAAATAATGAAGAAAAAGAAAAATGACCCATCACTTACCAAAGTTGAAGGCTGTGATGAGTGATGTGCTGGTTTTGGACCAAGTCATGTGGTTCAGGAGGTGTGCACATGTTGAAGTTAACCCCACGACTCTACTGGCTGGGCGGTGGATGACAGGGTGGGGGAGAAGGTGGTGGGAGCGAAATGTTAGAAAGTGAATTATCGATATTTCGGCAACGACTCAGATGATTTATATAAATATATACATCACAGGTTGTGATAAAGTTAATATATATAACAAAAGGGTACGGAGTATTAAATTGAGCAATAAATAACTAAATATTGAAGAATATGGAATTTGTTAAAGTTAAATGATAAAAATGATAATGCTGATAATAATGGGTGCAAAGGTAGGTATATGTTTTTGTTTGTCTCATATGTGTTTCACTTGTTGCAGCCTTCAACTTTGGTGGCTGATGAGTCATTTTCCCTATTCTTTATTATTTATATTGCCGGAAAGCTGTTTCCCTCTTCCTTAATATCAAATTTGTATATGAGATCCTTCATCATGGGTGTAACATCCTACTCTCCTTCTCTTAAAAATGGCTTCTTTTTTGAAAATCCTCTTATCTACACGTTACAAATGTTTCACCAGCTAGACTGTCCTTAAAAGTATCTTAGTTCATAAATACTATCTCCCATCCAGAAAGGAAGAACCATTTTTTTTAATATTAGGAAGATTTTTTACCTCTATTTTTATATATAGTCGCCATTTTTAATGAGGAATTTGTTGTATTTTGATTTTGATGATTCTCTAAATTTCATCTGCCTAAAAATCTCTTAAGGTGAAACAAGTGATAATCACTGGGAAGTATGTTTTACTCTGCAGTGGATATTTAAAAATTTCCCAACGAAACTGTTCAGTTAATGCTTACGTGCAGACAGTGGTGTGCAGGTGCACAATCCTGCAAGAGACAAATTCCAGCAGTTAGTACTTCGCGCTGTCAGTTCTGAATTGCGTATCGTAACTTCTACAGGGTTTCACAATACAAAACTATAAAACTTCAAGAAATTTGTCTTTAAATTTCTACTGTACAAATATTTATTTTATGGGCAAAAATCTTTCCACTGACCACATCTCACGCGCTGTGGGACTTTAGATTTTAACATCGTTTTTAAACTTACACAACAAATCAAAAAGATTTTGCAGAGCAATATAACCACACAATTGTTGTGGTAGACATTCAGTAACCAACTGAAGGCAGTGTCATTTAAATCGCCTGACGTTTGCATCCTCTGTGTGCAATCGGCTTTTACATTCTGGATGCTCCTAGTATTAAGCTGACTTCCATAGTGCACCCAACTGATCAGTCCTGTCTCAAAACATCTGCAACATATATTCTGCCATGCTGATCTGTTTCCAAGAGCAAAACCTTTCCAGTTCTTGTACCCAACAACTGCTTCACAACCCACTCATTTACGAGCTCACATTCCTCTATTATCCTTCACCCTTAATAGTCCCGTAGAAATGATAAGCAACTGCAATACAAATCTTTTCACTCATTTTGCATATAACATTAAAAATTTATGTAATTTAGTTTTTAGGGTGTCATTCATCATACAACAAAATAATGTCAGGTTAACATTGAAATTGTGAATAATTAAATATGACTATTAAACAGCTGTAGGAAAGGTTCAGAAAGGGTCATAATGCAATACATACAAGATAAATGACAGTAGAGGATTCCAACACTTTCCACAGTTCGTGGTAGGATGAAGTCAACACACAAATTGATACAGACTCACGTGAAACAACGTAATTATCAGTCATACACCCTTCATCATCAAGAGAAAGATGTCCTACAGGTACAGTGTTTTATGTGTTTCCGTATCATTTCATTTGCTAACGCCATTCTGTCATCAAATGAGGTAAGCACTGATTTTCTCCACTATTCTGATTCTATTTAAATTTGGTATCTTGCACCTTACTGGTTCAGAAGAATAAATATGAACAACGTCAAATGAAGAACACAGACGGTAAAGTTATTAAGCCTGTTGGAACCTATCCACATTTACTATTTTTGAGATAGTGAAAGGTATCTAAATACTTTGCACGTCCCAAGCCATACTGTATAATGGAAAAAAAAGAAACTGCCGAGGGGTACTGAAAATAAGATAGGATAGGGGGAAAAAATTACCCATCACTTACCACCGATGATGGCTGGAGGGCAAAATGAACAAGTAAAAAAACAAAAACAAACACAAATTGCGCAATATTTTGGTTCAAAACCTTAATCACCAACCTTATTACCCCACCCCCAGCACTTCCACCCCCACCACGTGTTTCCGCCTTTGTTTCATTCGTGTGGTGGGCTTAGGTGTGATCCCATCTTTGCCCCTGCCGTATGTCTTGCCTCTCATATGACTAAGGTGTCTGACCAAAATATTGTGCAATTTGTGTTTTTTGTTTTTTTTTGTTTTGTTATTTACTTGTTTGTTTCGCCCTCCTGCCTTCATCCGTGGTAAGTGACGGTAATTTTTTCCTTATCCTATCTTATTTCCAAGGCATACTGTTAAATCCTTCACTGATTACCGAGGCGCTGTGGTTTATTTACGTAATGTCTGCTGCTGTGGGTGCCTGCATCACATGTGTCAACTAAAATTTTAACCATCCAAAAGTGATAGGTATTACTGCAAGCAATACCAAGGTGCTATGTACATTGATGTGAATCAATAACATGTCTACTCAGTGTCCTTCTGGAAATTTAATTTTTATTGGGGTTCAACGTTTTAGCCAGTTTCTCAAATGTATCTGATTCTCCAACGTGTAGTGGAATTATGTTGGCAACAAAAAGGTTTACAGTACATCGATTCACACCAGCTTCGAATATGATGGTGCCACTTGCTACGATGCTAAATGTTTTATTGACGTAAACTTTAATTAGCAGATGGAGGTGAAATAAAATCAATCAATCTACGTCAGAAGAAGCCACAAAATTGAAGAAAGCTTTTAATTATTTTTTCTTTTTTCCCATGATTTAGCCCTGCTTTTACTTTTTCTTAAAAGTGTTCATATTTGGATACATGCATCCTCTCTGTGATTATGTAAACATTACGTGTTATGTGAGAATGGAGTACTTTATTTTATTTCTCTCCTACCTACTACCGAGGCGAGGATTCCAGTGTGGAAATCATTAGTGTAGAACAAAAAAGTCTGATAAATAGTACGCCACCTCAGGGTTTTCACCCTAAAGCAGTTCTGCCTGGCGGGCCTCCATTTAAGAGAAATCAGGGATGTAAATGATGTATACCTATAGAGAAGAGCTATCAGTGCCGGTTTAGCAGTGCGCATTGAGGCAGTGTATTCCTGTCTGGGTGGTCCTGCATTCAGTCCCACCAACTGCCAATCATTTCTGTATTTTTTTTTTTTTATTTTTTTTTTTTCATTGCTATTCACTTTTGCAGTATTTCATTATATTTTTTAAACAAATTTACCAATTTGTTTATTTTCCTTTGAGGAATATGTAAATGTTTGGGTGATACAAGTGATACAAACACTGGAATCACAAATTACATGCACGCCAGGAACATTTGATGAATGATATCCTCTCGCAGCTATTTACAATTTTCATAATTGAAGTAAGAATACACATTTCCTTTACATTTTTAAATCTCAGTCTTTCCTTCATTAATTTTCAACTATAACATGCATATTTTATCACGTCATAAAAAAGACACTGACAAAATGTGGTGAATAATTGTAAGTATCTTCTCAAGAAGATATTTCATAATTATCTTGCAATAACTCGGATGCGCTTTGAAGTCTTCTCTTTTACCTGGTGATAGAAATACACAACACATGGCTGAAATAAATGTGTACATTTTGGTAGTATCACTTTTACTGTCCAAGTAACCTATCCACTTCCATTTGAAAAGACTTGATCATTAACCACCTTATCAATGTGGCCACCCAATGAATCAACCAATAACAGAAATTTTTCATTCCCGACGTATGGTATGATGAGTAACTACAAAAAAAAAAAAAAGATAACAAAAAAAAAAAAGACGCTAAGTAGCGGAAAGGAATCAAATTAGGATAGGGAAATAAGCCACCACTTACCTTTAGATGATGGATGTGGGGCGCGAACACACATAAAAGACACAAACACAAACAATAAAGAAATTTTCAGGAAAAAAAACCCTTCGTCAACAAGAGAACATTATGAGAGGTGGGTGCAGCCGGAGATTGCCTCACAGAAAGACTGCCGGTTGTGAAGATATATATATATATGGTTTTTTTGTCAGCTTTCCCAATTTGGAATTGTAGTCCTCAAAGGAAGATAAATAATTTGGTGAATTTGTTTCAAAACAAATTTGTGATACTGCGAAAGTGAATAGTAATGTTAAAAAATTGTAAATAAGATTGGCGGTTGGTGGTATCAAACCTGGAACCATCCACAGATGAATACACCACCTTAACACAAGGTTAAACCAACGTCACTAGCTAGCAGTCTTCTCTATGTGTACACATCATTTACACACAATTTTTACAGTTTTTAACCCCTGATTTCTCTTAAATGGAGGCCCACTAGGCAGAACTGCTTTAGAGGGAGAAACATGAGGTGGTGTACTATTTATCAGACCTGTTCATTCTACAATCGTGATCTCTCCTGGTAAGTCCATATCAGCCACTTCAATTCATGTCTTACAATTTTGGTGGATATTCTTTACTATCCATCTTACTAATTGTTGGCTGGTTATTCAATTCTACACACACATAAATATAGAAAACAAGCCCTGGTGTCCAGGTTAATAATTTATATTGAACAGTGTTAGTTTTATTTTGTAAAAAAAATAGGTTTTATGTTTAATTTGTGACTGAAAATAGATCTCCAGCAACCTATAACAGAACAGCTTATGCCAGTTGACCTTCAATTCCATGGCCTCACACTTCTTGTTACTGTGTATTGGTCAGCATAGCTTTATTCCTTCATCTGTAGTTAAGTAGTTATGAAATTAGGCTTTTTTTTTTTTGCTTATGGCTTTACGCCTCATTGACGTCGAGGTCACTAGAGGTGGGATGGGACTGGGGACAAGGAACGGGAAGGAATTCAGCCTTGGACTTTTGTAGGAAGCATCCCGGCATTCACCTAGAGTGATTTGGGGAAGCCATGGAAAACCCAAATCTGAATGCCTGGATGGGGATTCAAACTGGCGTCATTCCGAATGCGCGGCCAGAGGATAAGCCACTCACCCACCACACTTGGTGAAATTAGAAAGGGAATTTGAGAATTGTGTTAGTTAAATAAAGAACCTCTGTTGACAGAGGAAATTATACACCTCTCTTTTCATTCGTGATGAAATTTGCTGTGATAAGGTTTTTGTGTTTGGTTACAGAATGATGTGAACCGCAAACCTCAGGGCCAGATAGTGCTGGACGAGGTGTGTCGTATCACACGAGCCGAGGGTGCGGCGACTTTCGAGATCTCGACAGGCAAGAAAACCTACTACCTCACTGCGGACTCGATTGCTACCATGGAGGACTGGATCAGAGTCTTGCAGGTGTGTATTGCTGCCTACCCTGTGAATGCACAATTGTTTTGCAATGAAATCATAAATTTTCTAGGAAAAATCTTTAATTACTTGAAATCTTCTGTTTTAAATATCTTTAATGTTTACTTTATAAAATAATGTGTTTAAGTATTTGTAAATTTATTCAGTCTCCTCTTCCAGAGAATTTTCCATCCACAGGTGGGATCATTTATTGTATTCATTTATTGTGAAACTACAAGTTTTGCTGGGCCGGTTATAGTTGATGGCGGAAGCAGATGCGTTGCCATCTGTCTGAAAAATATGTGATTATGTTCTGTTTGTGATAAGTGTATTTTTTGTTTGTGTAATGTGTGGTTTATAAGGAAGAGATTGGTGACTGTCCCACGATTCTCCTTGATTACAGAAAACAATCTAATAAATGCAATCGGTATGTAGGGACCAGGACTTGATCTTGCCCCGCAGTTCCTCCCTGATCAAGTGTTTGGCGATTTAATGATCTAAGTCACATAAGTGTGGTGTAAAAAAAACAAAAAAACAAAAAAAACAAAAAAAAACTTTTCTCTAGACATCAGTGAGGACTTAGCCATGAATAGCAGATGTGCCAGACTGGACAGAACATTCCATAGCTGTAAGAGCATGTATGGATCTGAATCCCTCTCCCTTAACCTCAAACTCAGGCACTATAATACTGTAGTATGACCATCAACACTGTATGCATCAAAGTGCTTGAACATGGTTAGAAAGGGACAACTCAGAAAACTGGAACTAAAGAAACGTAAGATCTTGAGAAAAATCATGGATCGTGTCAAAGAAGAAGGAAAAACAGACTCGGGCATAATAAGGAACTATACAAACAACTGGAGACCATTACAACAGCCATGAGAAAAATGTTCTATGCTCACGTAGTTCAAATGGACAATCATAGACTCACCTCCAAAATTTCCAACACCATCTCTAGAGGGAAAGCGACTAATTCAAAATGGATGAGGCTAGTCAGAAAACATCTCAAGAGTGACCCCAATGACATTTACAACAGAGATAAGTACAGAACGTTGATTGAAGCATCAGATTCTCTCCAGACACCAACAGCCAAAACACTGCGCCCTGGATCTGACGTGAAATGGACCCAAGAAAGAAAAGACAACCACAGTGCAAGGACGAAAGAATATTGGGCCAAAAAGAAAGCTCTCCAGAGTTAAGAACCATGTGGTCCATAGAGGGCAAAACGAAAAAGAAGAAGAAGAGTGCAATTTTACAGAAGACTTAAGTGTAACCTGTTTATTGTTCAAGGTATGTTTCTCCTGAATCATAATGACGAGTGGTAGAATGTATCAAAGACTGAAATGGTTTCGACACATCTGTTACACAGTGTAAAGAATCAATTGGTTACTTTCAAACATCTTTAGAGAGATGCCCTTTCAGTAGCAACTTCAGTTTGAAAAATGCAAAGTAATTGGTGAAGGACAAACCTAGGGTTCAGGTTGGGTAATTGAACATGCACACTTGTCTTTCTGATTGATACTACGGCAAGAGCCTCCCTTATGTGAAATACAGGTCCTGTTCCTGGATCAACCATTTAGATTTCTATTTTCCACAGTTTCTCGAAATCATTTTACGAGATTGCTGGAGTGGTTTGTTTATTAGACCATGGTGTATTTCATTCCCGTTCCTTGCTCACATACCTCTCCCAGTTCTAAAGATTTTTCCATCAAATAACCGTAAAATCCTTCCAATTTTTTTCTGGTAAGCTTCTGTCAAACTTGATATCAGGGTAATGCTCATCAGACTAGTATTGTAGAATTGCTATGTTAATGATAGTGGCATAGATTGGTTAGTAAATGTTGTCTGTGTATTATACAAAATAAAATTAATTTCATTATATAATTCAATGACTGATTATTAGAGTTAATTGTCAGTCAGTATCCTTTCATCTAGGGTCAATGAAATTATAACTAATAGAAATAATCTTTGGGGATATTTTGCTTTTACCACCAAGTGATATACAAAGAACCCATTCCAAAGACTGTTTGGCTGTTGAATTGAGAGCATAAACTGTATCGTTGGAAGTCCATGGTAGACCACTTCAGTGAACTTCTCAAGATAGCTCAGCTCAGTTTGGCTGGCAGTGTTTCTTCCTGGGGTGAGGGATTTTGTTTTATGGGGTGGTGACATGTTGCAGGCTGGTCTATCGTTTCATTGCCAAAGTAAAAAAAATACCAAATCGCCATACCTTTGATCCTGGAGTGAAGTGGTAAGATATGTGGGATAACAATGAAACTGATGTCAGGCAATGAAAACAATGAAGGATAGTGAAAATAATATACCACAAATGAAGCCAGGGGGGCTAGAATGAACATGAACACATATAACATATCTATAAGCTTGTCATAACCATTTAGGGATCGATTTAATCCAGAGAACAAATATAGAAAAGCATTTTTACTAGCTAGTCAAAGCAGTAACATACTTTGTAGTTCAATTTCAAGGCTGCATATGTGGAAAACAGAAATTTCAGTTAAAGTAGTTTTTCAATCATAACTGATTTTATTAGGAGCATTGTAAAGTGTATTTATCATACCCAGAAAAAATTAGTTTAAGAGATTATTCCATTTGTTGATGTCTTTCAACCATGCAGTCAAAGCGAGCAAGCTGAAAATCAAGTAATTAGGCAAAGTATAATTAGGGTGTTTAATTAAAGAAATTATTAATATTAAACTAAAAGAGATAAAAGCAAGAAATTAATATCAGGGGATAGACCTAATTAAGGGGGTTAAAATGGATATCAGTTTCTGTAGAAAGTTAATAGCATCTGTGAGATAAATGAGATTTTGGAAATGAATTGTCGTTATTGTTCAGAAACGTCGCGAAGGACTGATGATGTAAGAGAATTCAGAATTAATTTAGGACTAAACCAGCGTAAAACAGATAGAATAGGATACTAGGAAGCCCATATCTTATTTATATTTGAAACTAGCAAGTACTTTTTTAAGATATAAATTTTCAAAGGTTTTTGCTGACATTGCAGAATTTACCATTTTGATAAAAAGACCATCTTGGCAGTGAGCAGTTTCTCGGTAGTTTCCAAAGAGTCAACATCACGTTGTAATGTAGGAGCAGTCTTTTGGCAAGTTTCGTAACGGTCAGTTCATGTCGCTGGCAGAGTGAATAGCTCGACGTAGTTGAGCCGTAGGGTAATCTTAAAATCTCGTTGTCGTACTTTAATCTAAGTAAGGGGGCTCGATGAGAGCTTGTCTCTTCTTGTGAGTGTGCTTTACCTGCAATCTTCTGTGGACCTGTCGTCTCATTGCTTTATCCAAATTCTGGTACTGATATTGTGAAGGAGAATCTTTGGCAGAATATAAATATTTTGTGACTTAGTGTACAGTGTACTTATTTCAATACTTCTTTTCACGTTTGGAGTGTAACAAGCGTGTGGTGACTGGATCATTTAATTGAAACATGTACCAGAGGCTACGGTCGTAAACATTGTGTGGCAAGGGAAAAGATAGACCTGCCACTGCACACATCTTTCTTCTGTCATTTATACATAACTAATGCTTTTTATCAAAATGTTGATTTTGTGTTTATTCTGGCCTTCCTGCCTTAAATGTGGTGAGTGGCAGATTATTTTACCTATCTTTCTTAGTAAGATATTTTTCACATAGATCCATTGGAATGTATGTGTCTGTTACTGTAAATATTTTTTTATTTTTTTAACTGAGCCTATCAAAATTTACACATTATTGAATGCCCACACAGTAAATTCAAATGTTAGATCTACACAAAAGATCAGTTTATAATTTAATGTGTAGTTTATGTTGTTGACTGACGGAGTAAGACATCTGCAACATTCATAGAACATCTGTCTCCAAGAACCACACTCAAAGCTTTTTACCCTTTAGTAAATTTAATTTAATTCCAATAGAGCGCTTGCTCCAGTGGCAATTTCTTTATACACCCATTTTTCCCTTTTTCTTTTCCCAGCTACATTTTCTCCCTACTAATTTCAACTTAAATTCTTTTAGCATTTTTGGTAAATTATTCATCATTTCTCTTGGTAATTTATGCCAAGCCCTAGTCCCCTTATCTGTGGAAAAAAAAAAAAAAAATCTTTCCACACCCCTATGCATAAAATTGTCTGCCAATTTGTGATCATGTTCATCTTTTCCCTTCTATAGACTTCTCTTAATTCTTCCACTGATATCTTTCCACACCTTATCACCAGTATATGCCTAGTACACTCCCATGATTCTCTTCACCCTTCTCCTGTCTTGCAATGAATCCCATTCCAGCTCCTTATCATACCCCTTTCTGATTATGTTCTGCAGTAATTTCCAGAGACAAATCTAGCATCCCTTCTTTGCATACCATACAACTACTGTATTTGATACTAAAAATGTGGGTACCATACTATACTACCATATTCAAGCAATAGTGTGGCCAACATTTTGTAACCCAATTCCCTTACTTCTCTAGTACATCCCCTCATCACTTTCTCCAAGAAGTGAAGGATTTTGAAACCTTTTCCTACTACCTGACCAATGTGTCTTGTCCAGTTGAGTTTGTTGTCAAATGTTATGCCAATGTATATATATTTCAAATCCTCAACAAGCAATTGTTTCCTCACCTTATAATCATCATCAATGGTTAGTTTTTTTATTGTGTACCTAATAAGCTGACACTTCTTTGCATTTATCTTCATCCCATGTTGACTCGTCCCGCTAGATATCCTGTCCAGATCACCTTGCAACTGTTCAGTCTTCTACCATTCTGATCCTATTCTATAGCATTATGTCATCTGCAAACAAACTAACTTTTGATAGTAATCCACCAACACAATCATTCATTAGAATGACAAATAGCAATGGTATCAAGACACTACGCTGTGATACTCCATATTCACTTTCATTTCCCCTGATGCTGCATTTCCTTCCCTAAATTTTTGCTTTCTAGCTTCTAAGAATTCTTCGTCCCATTAAATCACTTTTTTATCCACTCCAATAGTGTTTAACTTATTTGGCACTATTTTATAGCTCACTCTAACAAAAGCCTTTGTATTATCTAGCATTACAGTATCAGTTTGGCCTCCATTGTCTACTTCATCCAAAATATCTTGCTTATAGCCTACTAACTGAGATGAGTGTCCTTGTCTAAAGGCGTGTTTTCAACTTGAAAACCACTTTTGTTCTTAACAGACACCTCTCTATTAATTTACCTACCACTGATGTTAAAATGAATGATTCTTGGCTTTATTTTTCACCCCTCCTTTATGGACCGGTAGTAATGTCACACTTTTCCTGTCCTCTGGTAAACAACAAGTATCAAGACTCAGTTTAAATAATGTTGCAAGATAAGGTACAATGTTATGTCCTGTTAACTTTAAGACATCTGTAGTTTTATTATCTATACCAGTCTCTTTACAATTTTTCTCTATCTTTTTTAGTTCCCTCATGGATTTCATATTTCGTAGTCTGCTCATTTCTAATTGTGTGGATAGGTTCGTTCTCTCATTTACATCCTCCCATTCCTGAATTGTCTCTGCCTTTTTCAAATCCTCAGTAACTTCTTCTCCATTCTTATCTATATCTGTCTCAAAAACCTCTGTCCCCTTCAGTTTTCTAACATTGCTATAGAAATTTCTAGAAGCATCCATCAGTAGTTCCCATGCACCAATAAAATTCTTCTAAAACCTATCTTTAGCCATCTTCCTAAACCTATCTTTATCTACTTTGGTGTTGTTAACTACTTATATAGTTGTTTCAAGTATTTCCCACTGCCTTGCTGTCTCTTTAATTCCATTATGTTGGCTTCTTGCCAACCTCTTTAGTTGCCTCTCTTCCCTAATATAGTGTGTAGGTTTTATACTTCTCTTTACTTTCTGTTTTGGAATAAATATTTCTTATACTTTTTTTTATTATCTCCTTGAACTCTTCCCACTTCAACTCCACTGTAATTGTGCCTTCTTTCTATTTTCTGTAACTTTCTGTGATATATCTCTTCAGTTTAAGAATTTATGCCTTTCTATAGTTGTGCTTATTCCCCCCTTCAATTTTGGCCACTGGTTTACTGAATTGTACTGAGCCTGCTGGGTGTGCGGTTAACGCTCTGGCCTCGCATTCGGGAGGACACCATTTTGATTCCCCGTCCGGGCTTCCAAATTTAGGTTTTCGATGGTTTCTCCAAATCACTCCAGGCGAATGATAGGATGCTTCCTTCAAAAGGCCATGGCCCAATTCCTTCCCGTTTGTTGTCTCCAGTCCCATGACCTCAAGACTGATGAGCCTTAAGTAAAAAAAAATCTAAAAAAATAAAATAATGAATCCTCTAATATCCATCAGAAATGCTTTATGATCAGTTAAAGCCCATTCACACTAGTGGTCAGGTCAGCTCAGTTCAGGTCAGCTCAGCTCAGCTCACGATCTAGGATAGCATTCACACTATCGATCAGGTCAGCTTAGGTCAGGTCAGATCAAGTCGTAGACAAGGCCATTTCATTTCAGTTGTTCATAGTGAACAATGCCGTTTTCTACCCCAACGTCAATTAAATCGCGATTTTTGGATCAAGAGCCTAAAAATACGTCAAGATCAAAAAGAAAATTGTTCTGGGTGCATTCAGAGTTTAAAGTGCCAACGGATCAAGAGAAGAAAGAATATTAATTACCAGCTATGCCGTGGGAGACAAGTGGTGGGAAATGCTTTTGATATTTTAGGTCTCAGAGATTTCAAATTTATTTTAGAAAATTTAATTCTGCTCCAGGATTAATTGATAATATAATTTAACCAACATGTATTTTGCACAATTATTTATGGAAGGATAAAATTTCATGCCATGTAGAAAGTGAATTTCAGAATTAATGAAAGAAACCCTGTTATACAAATATTCTTTGTTTCGGTTCTAACGCTTGTACAGGAGATTTTATTCTAGAAATAAATTCACATTTTTTAATTTGGAAACAGGATTTGTACCTTGGCATTACTAAAATGGGTAATAATATTTGAATTTATATTAAATTTTGCCGACTTTATAATAAACAGAAATAACATACTGTTAAAATATTTATTTTTTATTTATTACTCTTTGTATTGCTTACAAGCAGAATTTTCAGACATTCGCCGCCCATTTGATCTGACCTGACCTGACCGTTGCTGGTTCACACTAGCGGTCAGCTCAGCTCAGCTCAGCTCAGGTCTTAACCATTGTTGATCCATGGTGGCGCAATTTTCAGTTTGACCTGCCTTGACCTGACCTGAGCGAATCGCTTAGTGTGAATGCTCCCATTGGATTACGTGTATAGTGATTTTTGACCTGACCTGACCTGACCTGAGCTGAGCTGAGCTGAGCTGACCACTAGTGTGAATGGGCCTTTATTTCTTTAGTTACTAGATCCTCACAAGGTTATTATCGGGCTTTATTAAGAAGATATTCAACCTGTTTGGTCCCCTCGTGTTCTGCCTTTCCACTTGTGCAAAGCCTCCCTCCATTACTAAGGTACTTGCAAGTTTCTGTTTCCTTATGTTATTAATCTTATTTCGTACCCAGCTGACACCTGGTAAATTTAAATCCCCTGCAATAATGATCATTCTATTCTCATTTCTTCTTGACTGATAAAATATTGGTGCTCAAACATTCAGATAATCACTGTTCAGACAGAGTGAAGCTTTCATTTGCTATTAAATTTTTTTATACAGAGACCGTTTTCATGTCAATGTCATTGTAAGTGGCTAGTCATTAATTTGCATCTGTCTTGTAGTGGATGACTGGTAATAGATGATATTAGGTGTTTGAAATAAATAAGACATTTCTTTTCTTTATTCCTACTGTGCAAATGGGATGCACTCACGTGAAAAAGCAGAATGAACTGTGGCAGCATAGGTAGAACTGAGGAACTTGACAGTATGGTTTGGTGTAATTTGTTATAAAGTATGTTTTTTCTGTTTATAAGTAACAGGAAATTGGTAATATGCCATTTGGCACTTCTTCAATATTTACATATTCACATTTGAAATGACTGGTTTTTGGTTTTGTGTTTTTGTAAAGAATCAGATTTTCTAGATGTGAGTTTGAGTGTATGTTTGAGTTTATTCCTTAATTGGCTTTCTGTAATCACTGGGTCAGTATCCAATTTTACACTAAAAAATTACAAAAATGAAATTAACACTGATCATTTATAACAATACTTATACTTTAATCGTTGTGTAATTCTTATACTAACTTTTATTATAGTTCTAAACTATGACAAGTCTAGTGATCCACTAGCGGAAGCAAATATTGCTTAAGATGAAAATGTCCTATAGATTTGCAGAAAGGCGGGAAGATTTTGATTTAGCACTGAAATGAGTACATTTGCCTTTTTTATAACACCAGTAAAACATTTCCCCAGTAACAACAGTTTTGTATTGTTGCTTCCCTGCTGTGTAGTTGTAATGCAATGTACAAGTGAAAATGCATAGTAAAGAAACTTTATTCTTGCTCACGACATTGGTATGTCAACTACAGAATGTTCAACGTCGCAATGCAACGAAGCTGCTTCTCAGCCGTGAAGACCAGAAGCCGACGGTGCAGGGGTGGCTGACCAAGGTGAAGAACGGACACGCCAAGCGGTGCTGGTGTGTGCTCATCGGAAAAATGTTCCTCTACTTTAAATCTCCTAGTGAAACGGTGAGAATTTTGTGTAATTTCACTAAAATATCCTAAGTTTATGAAGCTGTCTTACATGTCAGCTGTGCCTATGTTTACCAATTTAGTTTGATTTAAATTATCTCTGTTGAGAACTATTTACACAAATTTGTGACACAAATATTGTGGCAGTGAAAAAATCTGTGGTTACCGTTTGACACAATTCATGCTCTCCTGCCTGTGAGAAATTTCACACGGAACACGGTGGGTGAGCAGTTAGCGCTCTGGTCCCACTTTCAGGGGGACGCCGATTTGAATCCCCATCCGGGGATTTGGATTTTCCACGGTTTCCCCAAATCACTCAACGTGAATGCCAGGATGCTTCCTTTAAAAGGCCATAGCTGAGCTCCTTCCCGTTCCTTGTCCCCAGTCCCATCCCACTTCTAATGTCCGCGAGGTCGACGAGACATAAGGCCATAAGCAAAAAAATAAAATAAAGTTTCACCATCAATTTCCATTGTTTTTAGTATTCTCACAAGTAATGGAGTCCACGTGCCACCCCAATAACCTTTGTAGTATGTTATAGTAGTCTAGACTCTAAGTTACTGGTGTCAAATGAAAATTTCGCTGTTTCATAACACTCCAGATAATAATGGAAAGGAAAGATAATGTTGATCAGTCACTTACCAAAGTTTTGCAGAAAGGCAGATACCAGTGATAACTATAACAATAATAATAAAATATCACAAATTACCTATACTCGTTAAGAAAAGAAAAAACACATGGGTTGGTACACATGTGGTGAAATTTTTTTCATTATTGTTATTAACTAGCTGCCTCAACAGACTTCTTTCTGTCAAAAGTTATTGTCCTATCGTAGTCCAATAAAAAATAATAATAATAAAAATAAAACGTATTTCAAATTGCTCACTTTATTTATTGATTTAATGTCTCAATAATAAACAACGATTTCTTACAAAAATAAGTTTTCTATTTCGTACACTGCAAAATGTTAGTAATAATGTGATGATATTTTTATTGTAATGCTTTATGGTACACAATATTTCCAACCGTCTATGAGTGAAGCATGGGTTTTCAAGATTAACGCTGTAAGCACTCAAAAACTGTCCCTGGGATTTATTTATTGTCATAGCAAAAGCAAGCAGCCACTGGAAATTGCAGTCGTTCAAATTCAAATGGTACGTCAGTTGGTACCATTGGGATGCGAGGTATCAACACATCTTTTCCCTTATATTTTCCCTATGGAATGGTTGCTTTGATCACATTGTTCAGGAATTTTATCACTGTTAGCCGTGTGCCAGTACAAAGACGTTGTTGGTTGATACACTGATCCTACTTTTAATTGAAGATTATGAGGTGGCAATCCAGTGAATTCAAAAATTCTAGTGGATAGTAGACAACATCATCTTGGTTAGTCATGCAGTCAACTGATTTGTATGTCCTTTATTCATCGGCAGTTTCATTTTGAATTTTGAAATTTATTTCATTTACATCCGTGTTTTTGTCTCGTTAATATAGCTCATTCATTCAACCAAAAAATTGGCAGGAAATGTAATGCAGCCAGTCAAAACGACTACAGTTGAGTTGTTTTGAAAACGTTTCTTCGAATCGATCATTTTGCAATTCCAAAGATAATCATAATCAGCCTTTGTTTTGTTTTGATTGACTGGCAGTAATATTATTTTCATTGATGACATACAAACCCTTTTTTTCCTTCGAACTTTATTTTGGGCAGGCATAGACTAATATCCATACAGTCTAATCAACTTGAAGGCATACCAGAGATAATCCTAACGCGCCTTTGTTTTGTTTTGATTGACTGATTTGTATGGGGAAAAAAGTGTTGATTTTACTATTTTCCTCACAATTTTTACGTTTTTTTCTCCCCTTAAGAACCTTCCTTGTGGATTAACGAAAATATGGAAAAAAACTATCTGAATTGGTCGGGCCGTTCTCGAGTTTTGTGCTTGGCAACGCAGTTTTATTTATATAGATTTTAAAAGTAATTACTTGCAACCAATTCAATCATCATGAATTCTACCGGAGCATAATTTAAAACGAATGGAACCCACCACCACAAGCTTATCAGAAGTTTGCATAACCTAGTTTCTTTCCATAAGACAACGTCCATTTACACAAATTCACAATTAATTGCAATAAAAATATACAAAACCATATTTACTCAACTCCCAGCTTGCTAAAAATAATTCTTAAAATACTGTCTCATTAAAGGTCTGGGTCTGAGGGTAATTAAACACAAAAGATCGAGTTCATGTAACCAAAAATGATGTAATTTTCGGGCTTTAAACTCTTTATCCAAAAAATCATATGGGGTAACAACCAAAGAAATAATGAAATATAAAATGGTTTATGTAAATAAAATGATATGGTTAAATGACTTCAACATCAGTGCTTGAGTAAACTTCGGTCGGTTAGCCTGTAAGATTAACAGTTATGCAGTGATTATCACTGACATTATCAAAAAGATTATGTAGGCTCTATTTGATTGTAATAATAATAATAATAAAAAAACATGTGGAGTCTGCGGACTACAGATTTTTATTTTATTTTTCAATTAAATGAGTAATGGAGACGATTTATAAATGGTTAAATACAGTGTTGGAAATAATTTTTTTTTTTAAGTTGAAAAATGTTAGACGGATTGTTTATTGTGAAACAGATTATTTATCAACAGCAAGGCAGCTCTCGTTCGTCATTTTGGTTGTGAGTCAGAAATGCATTACAGGCTACATCTAAGAGAAAATAAATAAAAGGATTATCTTGGAATGCTTTTTTTGTGTCCTGGTTAAATTTTGTAATTCTCACTGAATTGTACATCTGGTGAACATGTCATTACTTTTTAAAAGATACATTTTAACTTACAAAGAAAGGTGAAACGTGTTGACTGTTGCAGAATCCAGTGGGTCAGATCAACATGCGCGACGCACGTGTCGAGGAGGTGGACCACGTGTCCGACTCGGACAGCGAGGACCGCGACCCTGACGGGCAGCCGGCGCCCTCCGACCTCACGATTGGGATATTCCCTTCTCACCAGGGACCCACCTACCTTCTCATGCCCAGCAAACAGGAGAAGGTACAAATAGTCATTATAAAATAAATAAAGGAACTGGGTTTCATTACACTTTATGTATCGACTTTCTCGGTGTGTTAATTGCAAAGGGAAACTATATTTAAAAAAAAAAAAATATATAGAGTTTGTAAGGCACCCTTTAGTTTGCCAAGAGCACACCCACTGCCTATCTACAGCAATGACATAGTCTATAGATCGATTTGAAGTCACTTATGGTGGACTTAGAAATTTCGTGAAAGGTAATTGTCAACTTGAAGGGATTTTCCTACATTCTTTTCCACAGTGAAAACTCATCATTTTAAAGTGTATTCATTGTATTGGGAAAAATTTATTTTAAGAGATAATTCGGTTTGTTGAGGTTTTGAAACACAGGATTATGGAAGATAATATTTAAGAGTTGAAATATCTTTGAATTGAGTAAAGCTACAGCTGAAGTTTTATCACCAGCTATATTCAGCACTGTTTCGAATATTTTGATAGTTAAATTTACCAATGTAACAAAATTTAATTAGTAGTTTTAACTAAAAGGAATACAGTTGAGAAATTTATATCAGTAGATAGCCTAAATTGAGACGATTACAAATATATAATGTTTTCGGTAAAAAGTTTAAGCATTTGTCAGATAATTAAGATTTGGAAGATAGATTGTCGCTAATTGTTTTTGCAGCACGTACAACCGCACCTAACTGGTGACGTAAGAGACTTCAACGTTGAGCTCATAGAAACCCTTTTGAATTCTAAATTAAGTTAAAACAGATAGAATGTGATCATATGAAGCCCTTGTATAAATTGCAAGTTAAACTATTCAGTACTTTAGGAGATATTAATTGAAGAAAAAAGTTGCTTACGTCATAGGCATTAGGAAGCTTATAAAGGCCATGCAGCCACCATGAATGGCCTCATTCTTTTGCTGGAAATCAAACTTTTAACTAGGCGCTAAGTTAGTGGAGTGAACTGCTCCAAGCGGTAGTGGTTGAGGCAAGTCGTAACATGCTGCAGTCGTGTTCTCACTGAAGTTGGGGGACTTAGTGAGTTTGTCTTCTCGTATGAATGTGCTTAACCTGTAAATCTTCAATGGAACTGTTGTCTGATGTCTTATCCACGTTTCTGGTACCGATAATGTAAAAGTGGACTTTATTAAGAATATAAGTATTGTGATTCTTAAGACTTCCGGGGCTGTCTTTGTACATGAACTTTAGCTTTACAGGCTATGCCGCGTTGTTTATTGGATAAATTATCGAATAAATGACGCGGTATAGCCCGTAAAGCTATAATTTATATATAAGTATTGTGTTATTCTAAAACTGTGTCAAATGAACTTAAAAAAGATTAAAGGTACCAGAAGGCGACACATGGTCAAGAACTTAATTGTTCACATTTTAGGCAAAAGCGTTGCATCCCCCAGCATCCTTTCCGCCTGACAAGTTTCAGTGGAACCTCATAATCTTCAGTCTTGTGGGCCATGTTGACTAATTTGGCATGCAAGCGGTATTTATTTTACAGATTTTTGTCAACACATTCAGCAAGTGATACTGATTTGTACAAATTTTTCTTAAAGATATGGAAATTTCAATTATTGATGCACATTGAAAAATCTGTTATAAAGTTTGCTGGTATCGGATACTGATTTTGACTGGACTATTGCATGGATATTTTTACACATGTAGTTCATTGGAGACATATTTAATTGCATCAGATGAAATCACTGACAACAGATGCTCATGATATTCACCGAGGGGAAAAAATGGCAAGAAAGAAAATTACAGTGGTAGAGGATTTGTGAAATACTGTCAATTTGGGTTGGCTGATGCTATGTAGAGTTAGTTTATTAATTACACAGAAAATTACGTTTATGGTATTATAATGGGGAAGGAGAAATTACTTATTGATGTCCTTAGGTTTTAGAATCATTGCATAATATTTAATAGTAAACCCAACTAAGTAGGATACATTGCCAGCTGGTAGAAGAAATATTCAGAAATCTTCATTTATTAGGATGGATGATGAGGGGGTTTACTAGAGAAATTGCAGAATTGGTTTACAAGACTTTGGATAGACTATTTCATGAATATAGTGGTGTATTGTGGGGCCCATATTTTGGGTATCATATATAGGAGCCGTAGATGGTGCAAAATAGAATAGCAAGATTTGTTTGTGGACATTACTGCAGAGCACAATTGGTAATAGATATCATAAAGGCACTGTGATGAGAGTCATTGCTAGAAAGAGGTTGGTTGAAGAGAGTGCTGGGAATGCACAAAAAGTGTATTTTGGTCATGAGGCTTGAATAAATATTTTTTATTTATTTTTTATGCCAATCAGCATTGTACATAAATATTTTAGAAAAAACTTTAAGGAAAAGTCAGGGATAATTGCATAAATCAAATGCAAAATTTGTTGCTCTATGTTAGACATGCGAAAATGATTGTATAAACTTAATTAGTCAGTAGCAGTTTTTTAACATTCGCTGAGAAAGATTGTTATTGTTATTATTATTAATTAATTTTGATGTAGCTGAACTCTGGTGGCATTTCCCCATGTAATCCAATTACCCCTTTTAATATTATTTTTTAATTTTTCTTTTATAATTGGAGTGTTAAATTCCTTAAACATTTTTGGTAAATTATTCATCACTTTACTTGGTAAGATGAGATAGAACCTCCAAAAAAGTTAATATCTGCCGAGTACTGGTTTACCAACCTGGCAATTCTATTTCTAGGTGCTTGGTAGACATAGATTTTGTTTGTGGTCTCAACTGAAACCAGCCTTCTGGTTCTTAGCACAGCCAAAGTAAGCTAAAATTTCTGGCGAGTCAACCAGCATGTTGACAATTTTGAAAGAGAAAGTCAGGTCAGCCACTTGTTTGTGACTTATTAGGCTACCAAGGTTGTACTAGTGATAAATAGCACTGATATTGATTACATCCTCAGAATGCTGATAATAGCATAAACATTTACAGAATTTCAGTTGGATTGTTTCAATACAATTGATGTGTAGATCAGTGACAACAGACTCATACTC
This sequence comes from Vandiemenella viatica, assembly GCA_031002005.1. NCBI lineage: Eukaryota > Metazoa > Arthropoda > Insecta > Orthoptera > Morabidae > Vandiemenella > Vandiemenella viatica. The sequence goes on from CM061918.1 coordinate 10,019,837, forward strand.
CAGCATGGGTTTGACGAATGCTGAGAAAAGAAGTATCTATATTTTGGTATAAATATAGCCTATGCTTCAATAGAGGCATGAAGTGCCATATAATTAATATGTTCAGAGAAGGTTAATTTGTCATTAATATTCACACCGAGGTCTTTTATTGTTTTAGCCGTTTGGATAATTTGATCTTCAAGCAGGTAAATTACAGGCAGTTAGTTGTGAGATCACGAGAAACAGGTCACTTCAAATATTTTGATGTTTAATATTAACTTGTTTTTCGTACACCATTTCTCAAGCTCGTGGTTGTCTCGTTGGAAGATTTTTAGGTCTTGTGCACTACTAATTACTCTATAAATCTTCATGTCATCTGTGTACAGTTGACATTCAGACCTGATGTTATCACCAATATCATTAATAAAGATGCAGAACATGATTGGACCTAGATGCGAATCCTGTGGGACACCAGAAGTGACATTGAATTTGTGTGACAGGTAACTAGCAACTCCTACCTGCAGATGTCAGGTACGAGCGCGGCCATTACAGTGCATTAGATCTGACGCCATCAACACACAGTTTTTTTAGCAGGACCTCATGGTCTGCCTTATCAAAGGCTTTGCTGAAATCTGTGTACTTCCTTACCCCTGCTCAGTGAATTTAGTATGTAATTGATATACCCATACAAATTGGTGGTTGTGGATGTACCACCAAAGAAACCATTCTGTATGGTAACTATATAGAGCAAAAATCAGTTGTGGCAGGACTGTTTGCAAGTGATGACTGGATACTTATTGGCCTATAGTTAGCCACATTTGATTTATCTTCAGTTTTATGGAAGGTGGTGATGTAGGACAATTTGCATTAATCATGAAAATTACATTTCCATAGATTTATTAGAGATGTGTGTGATAGGATAAAGGAAACAAAGAAACTGCCGCGAGGTACTGAAAATAAGATAGGATAGGGAAAATAAACAGTTACCCGTCACTTACCACAGATGAAGGCAGGAGGGTGAGATACGTAAAAACACAGAAACACATGAATTGCACAATATTTCGACCTTAGTCTTACTCATGTGTGAGGCGAGACATATGGCAGGGGGAAAGATGTGGTCACATCCCAACCCGCCATAACATAGACCCATCACACAGCTTCTTAAAAAAAATTTGGTATTTTGTTGGGTCCAGCACCTTTATTAATGTTTAGTGAGGTCAATTGATGATAAATCGCATCAAAGCGGACTTCAAACTTGTGATGTGTACATCTGGAGTATCATTAAATTTTGTAATCTCTTCTAGGTCATTGGCAGGGTCAAATGGTCTGTCAGGTGGAGTTTTGTAAATACTTTTGAAAATTACTGTACTCATTACCGTTATTTGCAGATGCATTATCCCAAGCTATGGTTGATATTGGTTGTAGAATTTGGAATAATACTTGGATGGCACTAGATTTCAGGTGTAAAGAGATTTTTTTTTTTTTTTTTTTTTTTAGTTAAGAGTTGCAGAAAAATTTAACAGGAGTTCTGAAAGAACTTAAAATTTGTAAAGGAAGAAAGTAGTTGGATGGTGATACATATAGAATTTAACATAAAACAAAATACAGTATTGGCAAGGAAGTGTGTGAAGAAATTTCCACAAGCTTATATGCTCCATTACAGTTAAATAACTATGCAAATCTGATAATCAATATATGTATTTCACATCAAATTCATTGAAGTAAAGAATGTGGTTAGAATTGTATAACAGGCCAGAGTGCATGTTGAACACCTACTATCTTCATTGTTGTTGATTGGCTCTTACTGTGGTGCCTGATTTAGGTATGCAGTGAGTGGGCAGCAATGCGCTGGCCACTGATTCTGGAGGACGTCGGCTCGAATCCCTCTCCAGCCAGCCAGCTCTCCATTTGCCACGGTTTCCGAAAATCACTCCTCAAAAGACCGCGGCTGAATTCCCTCCCATTTCTTGTCCTAGTTCTTTCCCCACACTCATGATCTTGACAATGATGTGGTTTAAATCTATAAGGAGGTGAAAAAATCTACCAGGTCTAGCATCACATAGAAAATAAAGATTTTGAGAGGATTTTCACAATTTGGAATTTTTGAATCAGTGTTAAAATCTGACATAAATCTTAGGATGGTATGTCACAACTCTTCATGAATAATCAGGCATAACCTGAAAATTGCTTTATCAGTTTTGTTGGATGTGTCTTATTATGCTGCTTCATTTGGTTCTTGACTTCAAAATTGCCTCATGATGCTGCTTTATCTGGTGTAGGAGTTAAAAATTAAAAATCTGTCCTTCACCTTTGTAGTTGAATATCAACTATCCAGTATTAGGTTCCTAAACTGCTTTCATTAGTAACACTAGATGTAAAATAGACAGTTCCCTTTCAAATAATAATAATAATAATAAAAAACCTACTGTTATTAGTCAGAGTTTGTAGCTTTGTTGCCAACATAACTTTAGCAGTACAGGATTTTTTTCATAATAAAATTATTAATTTACGTAGTTCCATATTAAGATTTAGTATCACCACCTGTGACGTTTGAGGACTGAAATTTGAGGAAGAAACTGGTTGAAGCTTAAATATTTTTATGAAATGTGTAAATTTATTTTAGGGATGAAGTATGTAAAATATAGTCAGTATCACATCTTTCGTGTTTCTGATAAGGTCAAACTTTTATTTACTGCATCATGTAACTTAGAAACATAAGACTTTAAGACAGATTTTAAGTTTTTTTTCCTAAGCTTTAAATTGGTGAAAACCTAAGCAAAATCTGCATAGTAGTTTTTGAGATTTTTTTTTGTAATGGTTATATGTGTGTTAAAATGTGGATATATAATAAATAAATAGAGAGCCCAGATTAAACGTTTATAATGTGCTTTTCTGTAATATTTTTGGTAAATTCGTTATGTTCTCAGATTTACAGCTCATATTAAGTGAATTAGCATGTAGCATACAGTATACTGCTACACAGTTTGTTGCAGTGATGCTCGTGTTTAGGTTACAATACTTAATGTGAACCTTTTTAGTTTCTATGTACTCACTAGTATCTGATTCTTTCTCTGACGGGCACCAACCAATGTTAAGTTGTTAAATGAAATGAAAAGGCACCTTCTTATTTGAAACACGTGCATTTAATAGCTAATAGGATAATCTCGCTCCAACTCCCAATCTTTATGAAAGTTCACTATCGGTACTTTCACTCTTTAAGACTACAGGTAATGTCCCCAATAAATTTAGACTGAAAACACACATTCTCATTCATACCTCAACACTGTTACTAGTTCTTAGACCATACATATGACAAACTACAAAACAATTCATCAAAATTCTGCAAATACTTTTCTAATTCCTTCATATCACCAAAGAAAACACCTTCAACGAGATTAATGCTTCATGATAGTGACTGAGCGCTAACACGCGATCTCGTCGACCCAACTGACTTTCAGTTTCCCGACGGACTCGCCGACTTCACAACCAACGGCAGACTGACCGCCTGGAAGCTTAGGTGCGTCTCGCTTCCTAGTGCACCATGCTCCCGAATTGGGGTTTACACCCCCGAGCCCACGGACTCGGCAGATGCTGACGTCGCTAGACGACGACCATGCCAACCGCCACTATTTAAAACTTTTAAACTTCTCAAAATATCTTCCAAAGTAATGGGGAAATGCCATTAACCCTTTAGAAGTTCACAGACATGTGGCAGCATATTAGTCCTACTAGAGTGTATGACAATGATGGAAACGGTCTATAACTTGGTGGCTTGAGCTTCAGGATTACCCTGTCAGTGGTGTCATATGACTGTAATACTAGCACATGATTTGAAATGGCTGTACGTGTCCTTTACTTTTGTTTTTGAACACTTTTCTGAATAACCTTCATAATTATCGAATATTTTGTATTAAATATGGGCTCATAAAATATTGACTCTTTTAAATTGATAATGTCTTATAGTTTTGTTGTTGTGATATAATTTCTTTTTGAAATAATGTTTCAATCAACATTAACACACTGACATGGGACTGTATAGAGTGGATGTGACTCAGCTCTGATGATAGCTTAGTTCTCAGTCAGGGTTTTCATATCTAACATGTATTCATGGTAGCATTTTCTTGAGTGTCTGAGCATTGCGGTGTTTTTACTTTTTATTTTATCCTATATACGTATGTATTGAGCGTTCTGGTGGCTCAGTGGCTAAGGCGCTTGCTTTCAAAACTTTCGCTGCTCCTGCCCCGGGCACAAATCCCAGCAGGCGCAGGAATTTGAGAGTTGTGTTTAATCATATGAGCTATGCCAGGACGCTCCGTGGTTCGGATTCCACGTTAAACTGTAGGTCCCAAGCCCAAATTAGAAAGAAAGAAGGGTTAGAAGATGGGCCAACCCCCCACTTCTGTAAAAAGAACAGGGTTAAAGAAAAATACAAAGGGAATAGCCGGACGGCCTATACCCTGGGTATTCTGCGATAGACCTCAAAGGTCCATGAAAAAGCAATAAATGATGATGATACGTATGTATTAGATATAAGTGATTGGCTGGGACTGTCTGATAACAACATCTTAATGTTTTCAGACAATGAGTTGAATCACGCAGGAATAGAGTTGTCAAATTATGAGTAAATCTTGTTCATTATATTAACATTACTAGCTGAAAATTAAATAGGGGCATTTTTGTGAAACTCTTGCCTTAGAGGCCAGCAGTCAATATATTCAGCAAAGATTCAGTGAGAAGGCCAGGTACTGCTTAACAGTTTTAAGTAATTATTGGAAAATTAATTGCTGGAGAAACACTAAGAACTGACTGCTTGATGGTTAGATGGAGAAATAGAAAAAATACCTGGACAGTTGCAATCCAGAATGGAAGAAAACATTGGAAGAGAAGTAGTGGAATGACAGGATATTGTGGAAGAGCCAGTGAGCTAGTTTACAACACTCAGTACACTAGAATGGAAACTAAGCTATGATGAATGAGAAAAGAACAGACCATAATGTATAATCCCAATAGTGCAGGAATTTTTCTTTTTAGTACATCAGAAAATAGATTGTTTGCAGATGACATAATGCTGTATAAAAAATCCAAATGTTAGAGGACTGTAAAAAGTTGTAGGGTAATCTGTACAGGATTTCTAGTTGGGTTGGTAAACATGGGATGAAGATAAATGCAAAGAAGAGTCAGCTTATTAGGTACACAGATAAAAAGCAAAATGTTGATTATGATTACAAGGTGGGGAAAGAATTGCTTGTTGAATACTTGAAATGTAAATATCTTGGCATTACATTTGATAACAAGCTTAACTGGGCAGGACACATTAGACAGATAGTAGGAAAAGGTTTCAAAATCCTGCACTTGTTGGAGAGGGTGATGAGAAGATGTACGAGAGAAGTAAAGGAATTGGGTTACAAAACTTTGGTCAGACCATTGCTTGAATATTGTAGTGTAGTATGGGACCCACATTTTGAGTATAAAATACAGGAGTTTGAGAGGGTGCAAAAACATGCTGCTAGATTTGTTTCTGGAAATTACCACAGAATTCAATCAGTTACAGATATGACAAAAGAGCTGGAATGGAATTCATTGTAAGACAGAAGGAGGGTGAAGAGGATCATGGGAGTGTACAATGCATATATTGGTGAGGAGGAATGGAAAAATATTGGTCTAAGAATGAAAAGTATTGCGTGGAAGGGAAAAGTTGACCACGACCACAAGCTGGCACTCTATTTCAGGCACAAGGGTGCAGGAAGATTCTGTTTTTTTAGGTAAGGGTGTCAGGGATTGGAATAAGTTAACAAGAGAAATGATGAATAATTTATCAAAAATGTTGAAAGAATTTAAAATTAAAATTTGTAGAGGTTGTAGGTGGGTGTATAGGGAAATGCCACCGGAGTGTATGCTCCATTGAAATTTAATTATTGAATAAAATTAATCAAATCTTATCTTCAGATATAGATCAAGCAATGGTTTTGTTGGTGTTAGGACCAGTGGATGTACCACTTGACAGTGGTGTCTGGTGGTGGACCCAGTGCAGGCACCCAGTACGAACAACTCGTCCAGAAGCTCATGGAGACAGACGGAGATCCCAGTGAGTAGCACCGGCCTAAACTGGTCACTGTTGTATATGTATTACCTGATTCCCAAGAGTGACACAATAGTTTGGATACATGAAAGAATGTAGGCTTTCTCGGTGAGTCAGTTGCGTAAAATCTTCTCGAGCTTTCCACCGGGATAGCGTGTCAGTAAGAGGCGACATTTGGGAGCTTGCCTCTGGCTCCATCTTCCAGCGAAGTGTCACACTTTGCAACTGAAGGCCTTATAAGTGGGGACTCTTCTGAAATCTGACACTTTGCCAGAAGATGGAGCCAGAGGCAGGCTCTGAAACATCACCTTTTACTGAGGCACTGTTCCGGTGGGAAGCCCGAGAAGATTTTATGCAGTTGAAATACACATTAACACAACTAAAATCACTTTTCATGCTAAAAACATTTTCATTAGATGAAAATCAGCCATGACAGTGGCATTTACCTTCATAGAATATGAATACAGTTTCTTTTTCAGTTTTGAGTTGATGTCTGGTTACCGAGCACTGCCTTTATGACCATTTAAATAAATTTATATTGGAGTAAAGTGTACTTCATCGTAACAAAACAGTTAAAGCTGTGTTTACACGATGCTAGTTGACTGGAACAAGTGTACTGTCTTGGGTGCACGCGCAGCACTGGATAGTCACTCTCCTCGTGTCAACAGGTTCAAGACAGACAGCTGACTGAGGACAGTGGACTCGGTTCACAACCAACTTTTGGTGTACGAGTTCAACAAACAAGATGGCGACACCAAAAAAGTCGCATAAGCAAAGTGAAACAGAACGATTAAAATCTTTAGAACTGCATGAAAGTGAGGAAATTCTGTGGAATTTTAAGATTAAAAATTATAAGAACAAGTATTTTAGGGACTCTGCTATCAAAAAATGACTTCATAACAGTGTCATTTTTTTATGTATCGGCAAAAATATTTCACAGCAGCTCTTCAAATTGAGGTACAGTTAGTCTTAAATGATGTAACTCTTTACATTTTCACTTGCAACTTTGTTAAAAAAAAGTGCTGAGACATTTAAAGCATTTCATTTTTTATATCCTCTCTTTTAAACATTTTCTACATTTTATTTTGTTATTCTTCATATCATTCAACATTATAATCAACAAATTAGCTATGATGTTTTTTCCTTCTTGTAATATGGACATACTTTCAAGAAGATCACAATGTAGAGAACTGTATTGACAATGGACTGTATTACTAGCATGCTAGTTCACTCTTTCCCCCACCACTGACACCCCAGCCAACTGTCGTTCCAGTCTGCTCACATCGTGTAAACGCGGCCTAAATGATAGTGAATGCAAATCAGTTTTCAACTAACTCCTGCAATCTTTAATGAGAAAATTCACAGGCCTTCCAAAATAATTGTTTAGTTTGCTCCGTCAGAAAAAAATGGAACAATTTATTGATACAATGAGCCTTATAAAATTGTGTTGCTGTATTTCCATTTTGTTTTATCTCATAAAATTTTCCTTGTCTATTTTTTCTGTAATTACATAACTATTAAAACTATTATATTTTCTTCACTTGCAGACTGTGTGCTGTGGAGGCACCCACACCTGCTGCACAGCAAGGAATGTATTGCGTCACCACTCACTACACTCTCGTCTGAGGCGATACAGGCCGAGGCTATCAAACTCTTCAAGGTAAAACATCACACCTTCTCCTCTTATCTCAGAAACCTGTCTTTTCTCATTTATTTCAATAGCAACAGCACAGCCAGTAAAGTTTCTTCCTTAGAATGGAGGGAAAGTTTGTCCATTTAAATTACAATGTTAATCAGAAGTGCACTTGCTGACAAGGAGTCACTGAAACTGAGCATGGTTATTGCTCTGCCCTCGCATTCGGCAGGGCTCCGGTTCGAATCCCCATCTGGGAATCCAGATTTGGGTTTTCCATGGTTTCCCCAAATCAATCCAGGCGAATTTCGGGATGCTTTTTTCAAAAATGCCATGGCTGAATTCCTTCTTATTCCTTGTCCCCAGTCCCATACAGCCTCTAATGACCTCGACGTTGTCGAGGTGTAAAGCAGTAAGTAGAAACATCAATGAAATGTTTAGTGACAGGAAATAGAGCTGAAGGTAAAATATATTACATCAAGGATGGAGAAAACAATACATCCCTTGTTAAAGCTGAATACAGCACTTAGTAAAAGATTTGGCATAAATATCTTGTATTTATGTCTGTCTTAAATATAGATGTATTAGTCTTTTGGTCTTAGGCTTTGGCTTGTGATTGATTTTTTCTGTTATTGACATAATTTATAGTTACATAATTACGTAGTTTTTCTCGGCGTTGCAAATATAAATATAAATAATTTTCTCGGGTGACTAGCCGAGTTATATGAATGTCATAGTTACACGATATTTCGGCGCACTGAATCATCGACGCCATCTTCTGGTGAAGTGAGGTCAGGAACGTGCGAAGTTGCTGAGCTAGACCAGATTACCGCTGCTAACCTCTGATTGGTCGGCTGTAGAACCAGTCGTAGCAGGGGTCAAGTCTCGTTGCGGCTTGAATCGATGCTAAGGTGGAGTTACGACTAGATTTGATGTCAGTTTTTACATGGCATGTAGCGGACGGGCTTAAAGTCATCGCTCCTTCGAAGATGATATCATAAAACAAAGCATTCAGCATAAATTGTTTATCAAACTGATGGGTCAACACGGATCCGTTGCGGGCCTCATATTGAGCCATGCTGCCACGTGATTGGTCAGATTTGTAACCAATCGTAGCCGGGGTCCTGCCTCGTATCAACACATCGTTCCATAGAAGGAAAAATCAGAAGGCAAAAACTTTCCCGTAAGCTGATCATTAATGCCTGAGTAACAAATTGCTCACTTATGTTACTACCGAACTTCCTGTTGATCTGGACGCGCCGTGTAATGCGTCCCGGTCGCGCTGTCGGCGAATAGTATTGATGACTGGTGTCCAGGCTTCACTCAGCTGGTACCCGCTGTCGCGGTTGACGAGGTTAGACGCGAGACGAATTTCTACTGCTTCTGTAAGGATGCTGTTCCAGAAGCTCCCAGTATGCGCCAGTACTCTGGTATTTTCGAAATCAAAACCATGGCCTTGCTTTGCGGACACCTGGGGTATATAGCATTAATTGTGAATGTGGTAAAAGCTACATTGGCCAAACGGTGCGGTGTGTTCACCAACGTTGTCTAGAACATGCACGACACGTTCGTCTGGGGCAGAAAGACAAGTCTGCGGTGGCGGAACACAGTCTAGAACATGGCCATGGTTTTGATTTCGAAAATACCAGAGTACTGGCGCATACTGGGAGCTTCTGGAACAGCATCCTTACAGAAGCAGTAGAAATTCGTCTCGCGTCTAACCTCGTCAACCGCGACAGCGGGTACCAGCTGAGTGAAGCCTGGACGCCAGTCATCAATACTATTCGCCGACAGCGCGACCGGGACGCATTACACGGCGCGTCCAGATCAACGGGAAGTTCGGTAGTAACATAAGTGAGCAATTTGTTACTCAGGCATTAATGATCAGCTTACGGGAAAGTTTTTGCCTTCTGATTTTTCCTTCTATGGAACGATGTGTTGATACGAGGCAGGACCCCGGCTACGATTGGTTACAAATCTGACCAATCACGTGGCAGCATGGCTCAATATGAGGCCCGCAACGGATCCGTGTTGACCCATCAGTTTGATAAACAATTTATGCTGAATGCTTTGTTTTATGATATCATCTTCGAAGGAGCGATGACTTTAAGCCCGTCCGCTACATGCCATGTAAAAACTGACATCAAATCTAGTCGTAACTCCACCTTAGCATCGATTCAAGCCGCAACGAGATTTGACCCCTGCTACGACTGGTTCTACAGCCGACCAATCAGAGGTTAGCAGCGGTAATCTGGTCTAGCTCAGCAACTTCGCACGTTCCTGACCTCACTTCACCAGAAGATGGCGTCGATGATTCAGTGCGCCGAAATATCGTGTAACTATGACATTCATATAACTCGGCTAGTCACCCGAGAAAATTATTTATATAATTTATAGTTATAAATACACTGGCAGAAATTAAAGCTGCAACAACAGACAGGAATGGTGGGATTTGATAAAACTTTGTGTATATATGCAGGGTCATACCCAGAAAAAATGACAACAAATTGAAATGGATCAGGTTAAGTTTATTAACTTTAGCTACAATTGTCAAAAAGAAAGTGCACCCACCTTGAGCACCTATATATAGTTTTGTGGATCCTTGCTGACATTGAATCAGTAAGTGTTTGGATGTCTTCTTGGGGAATATCACTCTATGCCTGCGTGACTCGTGCAGTCAGTTATTGCACAGTTTGTGCTGGGTGACCATGTGATCTAACGTGTCTACTCCTGGTATCCCAGACACACTCTATTGGGGACAAAGCTGTGGACAGTCAGCCTCCCACATCACCCACCTCTCATAATGTTCTCCTGTTGACAAAGGGCTTGTCCCGAAAATTTCTTTATGATTTGTGTTTTTGTCTTTCCTGTACGTTCGCACCCCACATCCGTCATCTAAAGGTAAGTGGTGGCTCATTTCCCTATCCTAATTTAATTCCTTTTCGCTACTTAGCACCTTTGATTTCATTGATATATGTTCACCAGACGGCAGTCTCTGTGTACACATCTGACACATTTAACGTTAAACCTGTCACTTGCCATCTCTCATTTCATTTTAGTCTGTTATTTTTTATTATTATTATTATATATATATATATATATATATATATATATATATATATATCCCTTTATTTTCAATTACAACTTTTTAAATTAAGCTACACAAAGATTATATTGATTTGTTTCACTTTTATCGCTGGTCAAGCCTATTCCCCCCCCCCCCTCCCCTTCCCGGCAATTCTACCACTACCACGCATTTTCCGCCTGTGCGTCATTCATGTGGCGGGTTGGGATGTGACCACATCTTTCCCCCTGCCATATGTCTCGACTCTCACATGACTAAGACTAAAGTCGAAATATTGTGCAATTCGTTTGTTTTTGTGTTTTTACGTGTCTCGCCCTCCTGCCTTCATCTGTGGTAAGTGACGGGTAACTGTTTATTTTTCCCTATCCTATCTATTTACAATACACAAATGATTAGACTTATAGAACTATAGCTGCACTTTGAGCGTGATAATCCGTTACAGAGGGAAGCCACCACATGCTGCTCTAGGTCTTGCTATGCTACTGGTAAGCACACTGCTATGGGGTTTACAAGTGTGCTCACAACACATCAACCAGAGAAAATTAGTTGCTGACCTACCGTATTCCAGATGTATTCGATGGACGACATATCGGGCGAACGTATTAACCAAAGAAGCCGCGGTATCCGTCGTTTTTCGAAGAAGGCCTGTACGTTCCTTGCCACTTGTGTCCAGGCATTGTCCTGCTGAAGTGTGGCTACCTGCAAAAGTTTAACAGTTTTATGACTGTGAACCTATATTTTCCTGTGAAATACTAATGTTAATTGTAAAAAACTCAAACATATTTGAATTTTTGGAAATAGTTAGATCCTTGTATCTGAATAAAATAAAATAAAAATAGAACATTTATAAAAAAGGACTTTCTTTCTAGCAAGCATATTTTAAATGCAATTTTTGGAAACTGTTAACTTATGGAAGGTCTAAATGGTATTTCATCTGGCCCAGTGTCTTTTACAGTTAAAGTGAGTCAGTGACTTTACATAATGTTCTAATCAGTTTATGTTTATCATATTTTCACTGTTTGACTTTACATAATGTTTTAATTGTTTTCTGTTTATCATATTTTCACAATCATTAGTGAAGAATTGTTACGTTGTTGACAAGTTTGTTTCTTGTAAGATTATCATTTATATCCTGCCAATTTTGAAACATATATAGCTCCTAATTGTAATATAAATAGGAAACTATTCAAAGAAATGTTAAATCAAATTCCTTTTGTAGAAAGTTGGATGTGTGCAGAGCTACAAAAAAAGCAAAATGAACACAAGTACACAATATTTCCTTGGATTATTATTTATCACCATTTCTAACAATATAATATTTACAACATGATTTTTGCACATGCCATGTGTCTGACCACCAGCCTGGTTATAAAATCACTGGGTAATATAAAATTTATATTGTTCACATTGCAATTTTTTTCTCTATCAAATCAGCAAAGGATCACCTTAAATATATATGTGATAATAACAACAATGAGCAGGAAAATGTTTTAAAACAATAAAACTAAGGATGGAAAGGGAAATATGAAACACCAGGCGGAGCCAGACGTTTACACGACGACGGTCATCTGGTGAATGCCATGGCCGGCATAGATGGTTGTATAGGAGAGGGAGGACGCGCAAATCTCCCCTACACTAGAATCTATGCCGTCCGTGCCATTCACCAGATGACTGTCGTCGTCTAAACGTCTGGCTCCACATGGAATCTCACTTTTACAAGAATATGGCTATTCACTGAAATATTGTGCATTTCTTGTGTTTGTTCTTTTTTATGTTAAACTTTCCAAGCTGCCTTCGTCTGTGGTAAGTGTTGGGTCATATTTCCCTATCCTTCATTAATTTTAAATACATGTATATGCGTATTTGTGTCATTTCTTTCTTGCCATCACAGCTCCCCCTGCTCTAATTTTAGTAAATTATAGTTTTTCTTTCCGTATTCTTGTTTGCTGATTCCTTCTAGCCACTAATTGTTGCAATTTCCTGCAGTCGTGTCAGCTGTTCATATCGGTGGCCCTGGACAGCGCCGGGATCGACTACCACGTGGTGTTGGCACAGAACGCACTACAGCAGTGCCTGGACGTGGTGGAGCTGCAGTCGGAGCTCGTGTGTGCGCTGGTCAAGCAGACCTCGCGACACACCCACCACCGCCTGGGGGTCCAGGTAAACAGGGCCGCCAACAAGCTTAAGCACTCGCGCGTAAGTGTCGTCTCGTATGCATCGCTTCTCTTCTACGCTTGCTAGGCTGCCTTCAGATAAACCTCCCCAACCTGTTCCTCAAAGAGATGAAGTAACTGAAGATGATCTGGTGTCAAGTAATTCGACACTTGTGAGTGTATCTGTGAATGGAAGCCACATTTTGAGTATCAAATACAAGAGTGGTGAGGGTACAAAAAAGGGCCACTATATTTGTTTCTGGAAGTTATTGGAGAATGCAATCGGTAACAGATATGACAAAAGAGTTGGAATGGGATTCATTGGAAGACAGGAGGAGGGTGAAGAGGGTATGGGAGGGTACAAGGCGTATATTGGTGATGAGGCATGGAAAGATATTGGTGTAAGAATTAAAAGTAATGCATGAAAGGGAAAAGATGACCATGACCACAAGCTGGCGCACTATTTCAGGCACAAGAGTGTAGGAAGATTCTCTTCTTTGGGTAATGGTGTCAGCGATTGGAATAAGTTACCAACAGAAATGACGAATAATTTACCAAAAATGTTGAAAGAATTTAAAGTTAAAATATGTAAAGGAGAAATGTAGGTGGTTGTAGGAAAGGGGGAAGACGGTTGTGAGGGAAACTGGCACCAGAGCGTGCGCTCCATTGCAATTTAATTAATTATATATATATATATACATGGCTGCTGGCCGCTTGCGTGCCGCCATCTCACTTCTATCGAGGAAGAGCCATGCTCGAAAATTATATTCTTTGTGTGTTCGTGTTTTTTTCGTGTACCAACGCCACAGGGATCCCCTTCTTTGGTAAGCGGTGGTTTTTTATCCTATCCTAATGTTCAATATATATATATATAAATCATATTTTGGACATACTAAGTACAGTACAGTACAGTATTTTGTTAAAAATGGATTACTTGTGCCATTTAATTTTCAAATACTTTTCTGAGTGTTTGCAGAGAACAGATTGTTAATTTAATGGCATAAATAAATTAATTACAGTTACTTCATCTCCCTCCTTACATTTTCTACAGAATTATTTTATAACCTATAACTGTATTTCAGTTAATTCTATTTTTTTCTAAGTTTTCTATAATTTTTAACCAATATAAACATAATATTTCATTCTAAATAAAATAGCAAGAAATGTTTAGGTTAGCAATTTAAACTAGTATTTGCAAAAAGAAGAAATTAAACCAGATTTCACAGATCACATGTGCCAACTCACCTGCCTCCTCTATACCAGCTCATCTATAGGTCTCACTGCTAAACAATTATCCTTCAGAATTAATGGCCACGGGCAAACAGTTTGTACCAGCAACTTAGGTTGATAAATGGCAGCCCATGACAGTTCCCACAATTTGAACAAATTAAATAAATGATTCCTAAGACTTCCATCTTTGTTCATGATTAATAGATATTCGGGTTATGCCGCATTGTTTATTTCAAAACCTGAGCTTTCAGCTGGTATCCTACAGCCTTCATCAGAGATACTGTTTATGTTGACATAGCAATGACCACCAAGCATCGCAAAGTAAAAGGCCGCTATCTTCATTGATATTATTTGTATTCTTTAAAATTTCTGCTGCCTCTTTCACATTCGAGGCCACCACTCGTTCTCTCTCCACAGCAGCCTCGTGTCTTGAAATTTTATTTTATGCTTGGTGTTAATGGCATGGCGAACTATGGCGAACTGTTGTTATCTTTATAGTGGTGGATATGTTGCTTAGCCACAGTGTGGCCTGTCTCACTGATGTAAATCCCCTGCAGCTGTGGCAGTGTTTAAATTGGCGAGACAGGTCACACTGTGGCGGAGAAACAAAATTTCATGACACAAGGCCTCTGTGAAGAGAGGACCAGTGGTGGCCTTGACATGTGAAAGAGGCATCAGAAATTTTAAAGAATATAAACAACATCTACGAAGATGGCGGCCTTTTACTCTGTGATGCTTGTCGCTCGTTGCTATGTCAACATAAACAGTAAATCTGACAAAGGCTGTAGGATACCAACCGAAAGCTCAGGTAATGAAATAAACAATGCAGCATAACCTGCAAGTCTGTTAATCATAAAATTAAACAAATGTTTTACGGTGTGGTCTGGCAGTCATTCCCTCCAAACTTCATAGATGTGTACTACCTTACCAACATACCTTAAACACTAGACATCCCTCTTGCCTCAATCAATGGTAAAACCCTGTAGGTAGACCTACCACATATTGTCACTATCTAGTGATGTAAATGTAAAACAAGGAAGGATATAAAAAGTAAACCCATCACTCACCACGGATGAACACTTTTTGACTGCATTAAGCACATAAACATTTTCATGTTCGCTGTCATCACTATTATCTTTTATGGGATTTCCACTTTCATTGGTTAGCTTTGGCACTTAATCTTTGAAAAACTTCTGCTTATTTTAAAAGCATATATATCGATCATACTACTGGCTTGGTAGGCCTATCATAGAATGTGGGTGTATTACAATTAATCTCAGGAATGTGTAACTATATACTAGGGATGCAATAGATCTCTGCATCTGCAAGTGGGCAACTTTTGTGTAAAATCCTACCTCCACTTCCGTAACCACAATTTTTAATGCGGATGTAATATATAATATTCTTTTATCTTTATATGAGATTTGGCCTTGTGCTTGAATTAGTCAAGCTATGAACTCTGCAAAGTTGATATGAGAAAGATTTTTTTTTTTTTTAGACACGTGCGTAGTTATATAAATAATTTACATGGAAAAGAAAGGGAAAATACACCCAACACTCACCAGAGTTGAAGGGAGGAGGGCAGCAGCAACATAAAACAATACACAAACAAAGAAAAAACAATATTTTGGGTGAAAATCCCTTTTTCAAGTCAACAGAGGTAGGTGGCTGGTCTTGCGCAAGACTTGCGTTCGACGCAGCCACTCATAGAATGCAAAAGACCATTTATTTTTGATAAAATATTAAAATCTAAATAATTATAAATTTATTTTTCTACCTCTGCTTCCACTTCCGCACAACATCTGCGGATGCCAAGCTCTAAATATCCACAAAAATGTCCTCCATTACAACCCTGCTGTATACTGTGTGTGATAAGTGTATTTTTTTTGGGAACCATCCCAGCATGTACCTCCATGATTGCAGAAAACTTCCTAAAAGCCACTATGACGATGGCTGGTACGCATTGCACCTTCCTAGTCCAGTATGGTGGGGGCATAATATGTACAGCCACACCCGTGGGCTCTTTTTTTCTATTATCTAAATGTAGAATTATTATTCATTATTTTTCTGTGTACATATTTATTTTGTATTCTACTTTCTTGACTACTCCTGCTAAGTTGTGATAGTTCCAGTGAGTGTCTACAATACAGTATTTTTTTCTCACCCACCACGATCCCTGCCACCTTCATATGTTCCACCACAGCTTTATCTTCAAGTGGCAAGTGTCACCATTTGCATCGACTACCCCCTTGCCATGTATCTTGACTATCCCCATGAATAAATTTAACAACTGAAGTAAGCTTTCAGTTTTGCAATTTTGGCTGTTTTTTTATAGGTCCTTATACACAGATTTCCATGTTGCCCCTTTCTTCCAAGTTCAGTTTGTTAGGATGCTGATACTTTAAAGTGGATTTTTTCTTTTCATTTTGTATACCAAGGGTTCACAGGTTATTCTATTAACATAAAAGATAACACTTAAGTTTAACACATGTTTAGCCAGATGTAATTTGGGCATCAGGCACAATTCAAACTCATTTCAATCATCACCATCATCCTCCATCTCCAGTCTCCCTGGTGCTGGTCACGAGCACTCTCCACTTCTTCCTGTCCATGAGTAGTTGTTGTTCATCAACATTCTTCCAATAAGCTCCAAGTCTTCTGTATCCTTCTTGATTGGGTCTATCCATTTCTTTTTGGGCCTTTGCTCTTCTTTCTTCCTCCCTCCTTTGGACGTGTCCATACCACCTCAGCTGCAAGGATCTTGCCACACTGATGTTTTATACCGGCCTCTGTACGATTGATTTCATTCCTCACTTTGTCCTTTTGTGTTCTCTGAAACTTGGTACGCAAACACTTCATTTCAGGGGCTTGAAGTCTACTATTGTCTCTTCTGGACAGGGTACATGTTTCCAGAGCATAAGTCAGTATGGGGATGTAAGAGGTTCTGAATAGTGTATGTTTGCACTTTCTGGGAACTTTGTTGTCCCACAATAGAGTTTTCACCTGGTTATAGCAGACTGCTGCATTATCATTTCTGTTTGTAATTTCGATATTAAATAAAAATATTAAATAAAATGCTCATGGGCTTCAAACTGTGTACAACTGTCACTTTTGAGGGAATCCATCTCTGCCCTCATTTTCAACTAGCTCTTAATGCAATGTTGTGTAAATCGTTTATGCCATGGGAACAGTCAAACACAGAAGCCGACCCAATGTGATGAAATCATCTACTCTTGTGTGCCTTCTCAGTGTGTTGTACTGATCACCAGGTTCCTGACCATGCTGACCTGGTAACCAGTGTACCTGCTGAGCTGATTCCAACAGCTTCTGTGATTATGCTGTCCCAAAAACATGTGACATGGGCTAAAATTTTTGTTTAATGTAATTTAAACATATGCCCCTCTAGACCCTGCTTTGCCACTGCTGATTTTTCTTCCTGACCAAGATGAACATTTCTTGCATGCTCAACATAACTCTGCACAATATACAGCTGTGTTTGTCTGATGTAACTTTGGCAACATTCACACGGTACATATTAAAGACCAGAGGTATGTAATCCTAGGTCATCCTTAATGCTGCAAACCAAATTTTTAATTTTTGTGGGTGGTCTGTAAATTGTGTTTGGTCAACAGTCTACATATTTTAGAACCAAGCGCAGTCAACATGATCGTTCTGTCAGTTTTCCTTAACATGTGACTAATCTATCCCTGGATGTAACAATTATTGAAGGATGTTCTCCAGAGATACAAGGGGGGATCAAATATAAACGGGATTGTTGTTCCTGAACATCAACAATTGGCAGTACTGGCCCCGTGCTTCTGCTATGCTTAGGCGGGAGCATTAGGAGTGGGGAGAGCGTGCTGTTAGATATTTCCCGCCATTTAGTCAGTAACGCTCACGATGTCGGAGCAGGAGGTGCACCCTTCCACTGCGCAACGCATTATTATAAAATTTCTTGCTCTTGAAGGAGTTACAGCGGTGAAAATTTTCGAGAGATTGACTGCGCAGTTCGGTGATCAAACATTGTCAAGGACGCGTGTATTTTTCTGGCATAAAAAGTTCAAGGAAGGACGAGAAAGTGTGGGAAATCAGCAACACGGTCGCCGTCCCCGGTCCTGCGTTACAGACGAAAACATTCCTGTGGTTAAAGACATTATTGATGTCGATCGACGGGCGGAGAGTATCAGAAATTGCTGAACAAGTTGGAATCAGTTATGGGAGCTGTCAAGCAATCATCACAAAACACCTACAGTTCCGTAAAGTGTGTTCCAGATGGGTCCCTCACCTTTTGACCGAAAATCTGAAGTTGAGACGTTTGGAAGTCTGTCAGAGGCTTACAGCAAGGTTTTGTGGAAGAAGGTAATGCATTTTTGAGTTGGATCATCACCTGCGATGAAACATGGGTTCACCACTACACTCCAGAATCCAAAGAAGCCAGTAAGGAGTGGCGGAGGAAAGAGGAGGCAGCACCAGTGAAAGCCAAGAATCGACTGTCAGCTGGCAAGGTTCTTTCAACCATTTTTTCGATCGGCGAGGCATTTTGCTGATTGATTTTTTGCATGAGCGATGCACAATCAATGGTGCTTACTACTGCGAGTTGTTGAACAAGGCAAGAGTTGCATATCACCGCAAAAGAAGAGACTAACCGATTCGACAGGTCATTCTCCTTCACGACAATGCGTGACCCCATACTGCATCTCTAACTGTCTCTAAGCTACAGGAAATGCACTGGACTACACTTGATCACCCTCCTTACAGTCCGGACTATTGCCCTGCCATTTCCATTTGTTCGGACCTCTTAAAGAAGCTCTAGGCGGGCAACGATTCGAAGATGACGAGAGTGTGAAGACCTCGTGCGCAACTGGCTGGTGACGCGACCTTGTTCTTTTTATGATGAGGGCATCAAAAAGCTGCCTATACGGTGGGAAAAATATATTTCCAAAGCAGGAAACTATGTGGAAAATAAATTGTAATTACCTTGTGTTTTTCAATAAATGAATTTAAATAAAAAATAAAATCCCGTTTATATTTGATCCCCTCTCGTAGTCCAATTCACTAAAAGGCTATCTATGTCAGACACCCCCTTTGCTCTATGTACATAGGGTGTTAGAATGGTGTTGCATTCCATAGGATGGTGACAGCTGTTGGCATTCACATACAAGTCAGTATGGGTAGGCTTATGATAAACTGAGTGTCCAAGTTTCACTCTGGCTGTAGGTGCGCTAAGTTCTAAAATATGTTGATCGTTGAACCGAAATGAAGTCAAGACAATTTTCAGACAGTCTGAAAAAATTAAAAACCTGGTTGGCAGTGTTAAGGATGACCTTCAATTATGAACCGTGGTGTTTTTTATATGTCATGTAAAAGTGGCCATGCTTACACTGGACAAACACAGAGGTGTATTGAGAACACAAGAAATGTTCACCTTGTTCAGGAAGCAGAATTAGCAGAGGCTGGATACTGTTTGCAAGAGGTGCATACATTTAGAATAGTTGAAACAAAGTTTTAATCCATTCCAGAGGTTATTAGGACAGCATTATCACAGAAGCTGTTGAAACCCGGACAGCTGATTCTTTAATAATGAGGGACACGGGATACCAGCTTAATGTGGCCTCGAGTCCTGCTATTGATACGTTTGCAGCAGCAAAGCATTGGTCAGGAGCAGAAGAGTTGATGACATCATCTCATAGGTTCAGCTTTTATCTTTGTCATGGCACCACCACAACAAACAGTTATTGTGCAAGGGCATTTACAGTTAGTTGAAAATGAGGGCAGTGATGGACTCCTTTGAAACATTCCACAAAAGTGACAATTTGTATACAGCAGAAGCCTCATAGTATATTAATTATTTATTACACCATTAAAAGATTAATTCTTAGATCATTTTTATATTTCTTTTCATTTGACACATGATATCAATTATCAACGGAATAATTAAGCTTCACTCAAGGCAAGAGTTTATTAATTTCGACACTTATGGACTTCAGCTCAAGAGGGAAGAGACTCTAAAGAGATTAGCTATGGTGCTGAGCACCCTCTGCCACCCACAATTTTGTGAATTGCAGAGTATATATGTAGATGTAGATTATCAATCTTGTTTGAAAGTAATATGAAAGAGCAATTCAAGGAATATTCAGTTAAATCTGCAAAGATAAGGATATCAAGATGAGAACAAACAACTGATTCATGATACACGTTATGATTGTATATAAACAAAATGCTAATACTTAAGTTAAAAACAAAATCAAATATGCATTGAAGCAGAAAATAGAAATGGTCGGTTTGACAAGGAGGGTGAGAGTGAAGTTGATTACAGATCGTAGGGGAAATATAATTAACTGGATGATGAAGCCAGGAACTTTAGAAATTGTGGGGAGAAATAGATTTGACCTATTACCCGAGTCATATAAGGAAGAGCCTCGTGTAAGTTTAGGAGCTGGTAAGGTGCAGCTGCCCTTTATAAATAGAAGGGAAAAGTGGAAAGAAAAAGGTTCTTCTGTTAGGTAGTAGCCATGGGAGAGGTGTAGCCCTGTTCTACAGAATCAATTACACATACACCACCAGGTCACAAGCTTCTTCAAACCTAATGCAACATTGGGGCAGGTAATAGAGAATATAGGATCACTTTGTATGGATTTCAGAGATGGTAGAGTAATTGTATTGGTAGGAATGCAGGTTATAGTATAGAAAGTGACCTGAGGAAGGTGCTGAAAGGGGGACAGCTTACTAGGGTGGAACTTGTGTATGTCTTAAGTTGCCATAACCATCCAAAGTTGAACCACACTGTGAGGTGGGTAAACGTGGAAATGGAGGTGCTATTTGAAAAGGTATTAATTCTGTTTATGTGGTTGCACCTGTGGACGCCATTGGTAGGTGGGGTTTTATTAGGCAGAAGGTAGAAGGGGGCGTTTTCTGAGTTGTTATCTAAATCCAAATTCCAATTATGATGGAGTTTGTGCTTTTTTTATGCTTGTTGCTGCTGATAAGGGGATAAAATAAGTGACCAAAGGGTTGTTGATTGGAGATCTGTGATAGGAAAAACATAAGTGCCAGGCACTATGAAATATTATGTGAAACATGTTTGGAATTGACAGGGAAGTCACCAACCCAATGGAATTCTTATTATAATTCCATACAAGGCCTTTTAGTGGTGCCGGAGCATCTTAATGAAACAATGAAAAGCCGTAAATTACCTCCATTCAAGGGCCATGAATCACATTTTTTATGTGAATATGTGAACTGTTCAAAGCCAATAACAGAAGCAATTCAAACTCAACAAGGGAACAAAGACACTTGATACAGTTGTCTACTACCTGAAGTACTTATAATCCAACATATGGTTAAATGTCTTAAAATGTAAAATCTAATATATCGTGGCATTTTGTCAGATGTCATCAAAGAAAATTTAAATAAACATCTCGAAAAATTTTTGCGGTTTGAGACTGCATCAAATCTTAGCGTCCCAACCATATTTTTTTAGAAAATGAAATAGTTAAAAGTACTGATTGAAACACAGAAAATTAATCGATCTGAAAATTGAAAATCAGAGGTGTTAGAGAGCAATAAAGAGGACATAAAAGTGCCCTATAGCCAGGAAAAGTAGAATTTAACCAAATTCTAAGGTACTTACAATAATTAGGACAGTTAGCTAAAAGATTTAAATTTTTATCCAACAATAAAAAATGTTTTTAGAACATGACACCTGTTTGTCAAGTTCGGCCACTGTGGAGTGAATGATAATGAGACCCCATTGAAGAAAAATTAGTGAATAGATGTCTGAAGAACTACTATTAACTTACTTAAGTTTCATTTAAAATTTTAAAGAACATCTTGTACATTGTAGACACACAGACATTTTTTTAAATAAAAAGTGCGTTATGTGAAAAAAAGTATTTTGAAAATATGTATTTTGTATTTAAAATAGCATTTTCAAAAGTGCCTTGTATCTGATATATCAAATCCATTACTTAAATGTGTCTAGTACCTTGTATTCCAGATACTTTTTATGAGGTATCTTGTGCATCTGTGACTACTCAGTTAGATATTCTGTACAGGTCATTCAGTCTTCTCCTGTTTAGTGTAAACTTGGTTGAGTAGTACACACATGAAATGTTTCAAAGATCTGTATCTGTTAGACATCGGAGTGAAGGAACTGGGTTAAATAATCTTTATTTGTTCCTTACTTTATAAGTGTGTGGGACCGCATGTATAAAGTAAAGAAGTTTCAGAGGGTGGAAAGCAGTTAAGCCATATAACAATCAGTCTGTTTGAAGGATTTGGAAGATAATGTGTAAAAAGAGTGCATGTGGTATGTAAGGAATAATTGCTGATGAGGCCAGATATGTGTTGGGGAGAAAATGGGGAGCTGTGTGTGGAGGGTAATAGATGATCATGACCGTAAAGTAGCACTTATTTTTGTCCAAAAGGGACTGGAAATGCTTTATCTCATAGTTAAGGAAGCAGACTGGAATAAATTATTGAGAGATGTGTTGAATAATTTACATTTACATCCATACTTTGCAATTCACAAATATTGTTGACAGTATAGTGTGCTTTACCTTGAATCAATAGAGAATTTGAACTAAGATTCACAAAATGCGTTAGCTCCATTACTGTTAGTAATAGTTATACTTATTCCTTGCATAAGAGAATGTGGTGTTATATGAATATATCATGGTATGAAGTAGTTCATCTCACCAATTCAGTGTATGACATATGAGCAAGGTTGAATTTAGAAGGACCCCAGTTTAAATTTCCTAACTAGTAATTATTTTTGGTGAAAATTACTTAATTTGGAGATGCCAGGCAGGCAAAGCCATTAAAACAATAGAAAACAAAGCATTTTAAATCTCTAGTGTCAGGTTGATAAAACCATAATAAATTTATAAATTAGTAAATGAATTACTCTTAATAAGACCAAATAATTAAGAAATATAAATTGGATGAGATTATTATTCAATGAATTCAAAATTCGAGATTTTCTATTGAAAACATTTTATAAAAGACCCCAAAAGAAAATAATACAAACAATGTAGATAACATTTACGTTTAAAAAGTTTTATTTGTTTATCTTTGAGTTTAGTGTGTAACACTTGTTTGTGTTCAAACATTTAATTCTTTCATCCTACTGTTGATATTCATCTTGAGTTGGATCGTAGTTGTGGTAAGTCAGGTGGGATTTTGAATGTTGTACATGCTTTGCTATGTAAGACAATTCCATATATGAAGAAACTGCTGTACTTTGTATGTGAGAAATTGGTAACATTCAAGAGAAATTAATTCTCCTGTGCTATAATGTAAATATTCAAACCAAGTTAATGTTAAATTTTCTTTAATTTGCTATCAGATATTAATTGAGAAAATGCAGTCATGTGCATACATATATATGAGTCTTTTTTTAAATTAACAAATAGAACAGCTTCAGACCAATTTCTCACATTTAAGGCTTGTAGTCATTATTTTCTGCATGATTTATCTGTTGTTGTTGCTACAGTTGAGCTTACAGATAAATGGTTCCTAATGAATCAACATATTTGTGGGTAATTTTTAGCTCATTGAACAACTGCAGAGGGTAGTTGATGAGTTCAGTCTCCTCACAACAGAAAATATAGGACTGAGTGTGGTGGGTGAGAGATTATACTCTTGCCTCGCATTCTGGGGGATGCAGGTTCGTTTCCTTTTCTGACCATTCATATTTCAGTTTTCTATGATTTCCCAAAATCACTCCAGGTGAATTGTGGGATATTTCCAGTTCCTTCAAAAGGCCATGATTCCTTTTTGTTTCTTGCTCCAAGTCATATCCTTCCTTTAATAACTTCAATATTTTACTTAAAGTTTGATCGATATAAGGAACAGTGTAAGCAGTAGGGTAGAGTCTTTCTTTAATTCAACATCAGGAAGGATATCTTAAAAATGGAACTCAGTTAAGTACCTAAAATGTCAAACCCTTTGTACTTTATATCTAGTTGGTCATCAAATGCAGGGAATCTATAAACTGAGGTTGATGGGTGAGCAGTAATGTTCTGGCCTCACATTCGGTAGGACGTGGGTTCGAGTCCTCGTTTGGGTATCCAGATTTTGGTTTTCCACTGTTTCCCCAAATCGGTTCAGGGGAATGTCAGGATGCATCCTTTAAAAGGCCATTACCAAATTCCTTCCCATTCCTAGTCCCCAAGTCTTTCCCACCTCTAATGACCTCCATGTTGTCAAGGTGTAAAACCAACCATAAGCAATATAAGAGGAATCTATAAGATCAATATCTAAATTTCTGATAATAAAAAAAAGAGAAACCAAAGATAGTTCTAGCTCAGCTCTTAAGCTTAATATTCAGTTTAGTAGAGTATTAGCAGTGAGGGAGGTGTACAGAAATTTTCTATCAGAAGTGAATGTAAGATGAATGATCACCTGCACTGGTCCCTTGAGCACTATTGCCATATTACAGTTTTCAGTTCCAAAAAGGGCAGATTTTTTTTAGAAAAGTCCAAACATATTAGTTATAATCATCTGATTTTTTTCATACTGAATGAAATGATAAAAACTATAGCCCTATTTATTTCCGGATCTTTGTCATGACACATTTACAGAATGACTCAATTGTTAATGCATTATTAGCAATATATTTTAGATACAATGGAAATGAAAAGATAAAAGGTAGACCTATGATTTGCCAAAGTCTAAGGAGGACTGCTGCAGGTCCAACTATGGGTGCTTGTGCGAATGCAGCTACACGATTGTCTTCCTGCCTAAAATATTACAGCTTACCTTCCTTCAACTTTGGCAAGTGACGGATCTACTATCTCGAATTCTCCTCATTATCTGTTTTCAATGTATCTTTTGTTAACAATCCCCCCACTTATGACTTGTGGACATGTCTGTTTTAAAATCCTTTTCTATCTGGGTATAATGTTCACTATCTCCCTAGATATCAGTTCGCGAGCTCCACACTCCCATCTACAAAGGAAAATGTTGTTCTCCCTTATGCCTGCAGTTTAGTGCTAATTTGTGGTTATGGTCCTTCTTTATCCATGCTGTTCCCAAATTTTCTACCAGTACTGTATATGCCTTGCATATGTCTGATACAGTCAAGTATTCTCCCGTCCCCTGGCGAGTCATGATCCAGGTCCTTTTTGCTAGTGAGTGCTTCTTGTAGTAATTTCTACAGACAAATCCAGCTGCTCTGCTTTGCTCCTCCTACTGCTAAATTGTTTGATACTCATAAAGTAGATGCTGTACCATGCATCCTTGGTACTTTCTGGTATCCCTCTCTCCATTGGATACAATACATTGAACACAAATTCTAAGTTACCGTAGACCTAACTCTCAATAGCATCTTGTTCTTACTCGTTGTCCTCGGAGCTTGTGAACCATTAGATCAATTACTGCTGGTGATAAATCTTTGCAAGTACTTACTGAAGAGGAAATGAAACTACATATTAGACAGAATTTCAGCCATCTTTTGAAATATCCTATAGACAAAATAGTATCCAATTATTTCTTATTCAAAAGGAATTTAGAATAGTTACAAGTGCTTATACACTGGAGGTGACCAACATAGCTGCTACTAACAATCACAAAAGCAGTCACTGGATAGATAATAAAATAATAATATCTGCTTAGTGCCTACAATATAATATACGTCCTGGTCTTTGAAATTTGTTATAAGGTTCTCGTTTTGGAGAGAGGTAGACCACACTTAAAGAATTAGCATAATAACCACAATCATCTATGAAGATTTCATTAACATTGAGAATAATTGCAATAATAGAGATATGGCTTTAATATGTTATATATTATTCTTAACTAAAGAAAGAAATACTGTTTTCAAATTCTCAATTTTACCTTGTCTTAATATTGTTTTTCTGTTACCGCTTTCAAGATGTTTCTTAGTTTTTGATTTGAGTCTATTTAATAACTGTAATTTGATTATTTTCTGTTCTTCACAAAAGTTCTTAATTTTTATTTCAGTTTGTTGATAACAGTAAAACCAATGTTGAGATACATTTGCTAATCAGCTCCTATTTTCTGTTGAATCCAGTAACAACTATGTACATTTACACAAAACAGAATGGATGGGTAAATAGTTTCATCTTTCACAATCACACTTACTAAACTTTTTAAGCTTACACAATTCAGTTATCCCCCCTCTCTGCCCTACTTTAAAATTTGTTATTAAAAATCTAATACCCTTAAACATATTTAAGATTAAATGTCTGAGTATGGATACCAAATTAACAGCGCGAATTTAAAACATATTTGGTTATAAAACACTGGATGCTCAAAAACTACCCGTTTTAATTTATTTCTCACTTGATATAATTTTCACACTTAGACAAACAGAATTCATGTTTACTTAAAATTTCTCAAATATCTCCTGTCAACTCTTTATGCACTTATATCAAACACCAAATCTGCTTATTGCCACTTAGTTTGAATGGCTATTGTTTGTCATGCTTTTTGATTGTCTTGTAATGTTGATGCAGAAATTTTGATTACTGTTGTTTTTAACTTTTTTGAAGCTCCAAGAATCGCAATGTGTGTCTTTTAAGTTATTTCAAAGACCTTTTGTTTTGATCTTTGTTGTTAATTAATTACATCACAACATGCTGCAAGCAGTATTATAACTAATTTGCATGTCTGTATGTAATTTATTTACTGTAGTTTCAAATTTCATAACATTGCTCATATTTTTATTAATTTATTTTTTTATTATGAGGAAGTAACTACACGTAATAGAACTTTCTTCTATAATTATTGATTGGAAATGTCTCTATTAATATGAGCTCAGTATTGCACTAATGGGGGTAAAATATCTCGTTACTTAAAATAGTTCTTTACCACTCTCATGTATTTACTGATTTAATTAAATAAGATGGATCAAATTTTATTTTATTTGTGTATGTATTTTTAGTTATTTACATTTTGTCTTAATAAAATACTTTTGAATCAACATCTTTCACAAAAGATAATTTTTACAGAGAAAATAAAAAAATTAGAACTGCCTTAACTGAAATATTGTGTGTTGCAGTTCTTATCTGTTGTAAATAGCTTCTTTTTTTTAATGAGAATTTTTTTACTTTTACCCTTTTTTGCTGTTATTATTTTGTGTATTACTTACGGTTTTTGATAAATGTCTGTGCAATGTTAATATATGTTGTCACAGTGTGAGCTTGTTTCTCTTTCCTTTCAGCTGCTTTTGTGTGCGACACAGTCACTGTTCGCGTGTGACACGTCTTCGTCCTCATCAGGAGCGGGTGGTGGTGGAGGCGGTACAGGGGTGGCGGGAGGCGGTGCAGGTGGGGGCGGTTCCCCCACGTCCTTACAAGCTACTCCCCCACCTGCACCCGTGTTACTAGACTGCAAGACGAACCCACCCGCGTTCGTCTTCGTTCAGGGGTGGCAGTTGTTGGCTCTTGCTGTATCGCTGTTTGTACCGCGCAACAACCGTCTTCTTTGGTTCCTCAAATGTCACCTCCACCGTAGTGCAGATACAAAGTAAGGGTGCTACTTCATCCCTTAATTTTATATTTAAAGGTTCTAAACAAAAATTAACAACCTGTATTACCTGTATAATTACTAATGCCTCTGTTCCCCTATCCTGACTTATTATTATTATTTATTTATTTTCTTTGTTAGGTAAGGGTGTCAGGGATTGTAATGAGTTAACAAGGCAAATGATAAATAATTTACTAAATTGTATTTCCTGTACAATTCCTAATGCCACTGTGCCCCTAATCTGACATATTATTATTATTTATTTATTTCCTTTTTTAGGTAAGGATGTCAAGGATAGGAATGAGTTACCAAGGCAAATGATGAATAACTTACCAAAAACGTTAAAAGAATTTAAAGTTAAAATTTGTAAAGGGCAAATGTAGGTGCGTGCAGGATAGGGGGAAGTTGTGTGTGTAGGGAAATTCCCACCGGAGCGTTTGCTCCACAGCAATTAAATTAAATTAAATTTTATGGTGATACAGATATTAATAGTTGTATTTTGCATACTGATCTATTGCTTGAGTAACATTTAATTGATGCCTGACAGTACACAGTAGTCATAAAATACATAAAATACTATACAGTATGTAGTTTTCCTACATTTTGTGGGTTCCTATCAGGATGATTTGCCTGGTTTATGTGAAAAACTGAGTGTACCTTGGAGATTGTGAAGATGTTATAAAGCCTGGAAAGAGTCTATGGTGGTTAGTGGGTTATGTACTGATATGTCAGTTGCAAATTCATACTGAGTATATTAAAACCACCCATTTTTGTTTGCAATGCAGTAGTATTTGCAAACTCTTTGCATTTGATCAAGTTACTTCTTAAGGTAACCCCGCAGGGGCCTGGTACGCAAGTGCCAGGTACGGGTTTGGCGAACTCGCGGTGCCCGAGCTGGAAACTTGTGAGTGCCGCAAGTTTCCCACACCGTAAACTCCTACCATGCTTCAACGACCACCGTAGGGCGTGGTGGAGGAACGTTGTGTGCCTAGGAGAATGGGGATCTTGGCTTAATCGCCCGGATCACGAGGACGGTATAAACCTCTATAAAAAAAAACCTCAACCTCAAGGTCAGCCACGTCCCAAGGAGGTGCATGGATGAGAGGCAGATCACTCGTTAACATGCAACCTCGGGGGCACCTACGCAACCCTTTTGTATAAGTGCTTCTTTTTAACCTGGTTTTTTCTCGTGGGACCAAAATTCCTTATCACAAAAAAACCAAAGACCCCTGCGACCTGGGTGTGTTGCAGGCAAATAAAAATACACCCAGTTCAAACAAGTGGGCGAGGGTTGATAGCCCCCCTCCGGAACAAACGTACAGTAACGGCAAGGCTTTTCTCATAGAAACTCCGACGTTGCCAAAAAACGTCAAGGCAGGATATTTGAACTTAAATATTCACCTATATGTACTGGACCCAATGCGCTGCTTTAAGTGCCAGTGGTTCGGTCATACGACAGCGACCTGCAAGGGCAACCCCACCTGTGGGAAATGCAGCTCATGAGGCAGGCATTAGTTGCACCCTCCCACAGGTGTGTGTCAACTGCTCCGGGGCACATCCAGCCTGGAGCAGGGTGTGTCGATTGTATCTGGAAAAAAATAAGATACAGGAGTTGAAAATGAAAGAGCGGATATCGTATGGCGAAGCCAAGGAGTGATATAAGGCTCTGGCTCTACCAGTCTCCACTACCAGCTTCACGAAGATGTTATCAACTCCCGTCAAGAAAGAAAGTGTTGCTACCCAGACATCCGTTGCGGACATGGGAACAAGTCCAATGTACTCATATCAGTGCGGATGTGGTGCCACACATAACACCTAGGACCTCAGACGTAGGTAGCAACACTCTGACAAACTCGACCACATCGACAGCAGGTTCAGCAAGTCTATCAGCAAAGGTACAGCCATCTGTCACAGTAGCTACAGACGTGGGTGCCTCTGCAACAGCAGAAAGAGCACCCATTGCAGAAGCATTACCTCCAGCAGATGTAGCAACGGCAATGCCATCTGCCAATAGTGGATGGCAAACTGTGCAGAAAGTTTGGGGTTCGAATTTTAAACACATGGACCGCACTATGTTCATTAAGTCCCCTTCTGCTTCCCTCCCAGATCCCCAACTGGCAGGGAGAAGAAGGGGAGAAGGCCTCGGCGGAAGAAAAATCCTCAAGACCCCGAGGCCTTAGAACAAAAATTGTCTTCGGACCCTGAAGACGACATCATGCTGGTGGACGAACCTGGTCCCGTTCCTCAGCAATCACCGTGGGAGGACCCACCCGAACCGGGGCGGGTGGTTTTAAATAGGTAGGATGGCTCCCATTCTTCAGTGGAACGTCAATGGCTTTGAGGCTCACAAAGAGGAAGTCCAACTCTTAGCACAGTCCATTGTGTCTCTGTCTCCAAGAGACTCATTTTAGACCACTACATCAACCAGTGTTAAGAGGGTACGACATTTATCGAAAGGATGATACCGAGGGTGATCGAGCTAAGGGAGGAGTGGCTGTGTTTGTCCGAAACACAGTCCACTCCGAACCCGTTGCTCTCACCTCCACATTACAAGCAGTAGCGGTGAAAATACACGGTCCTATCCAACTGACCATATGCTCTGTCTATCTGCCACCCAGCAACAACTCACTCGGCCCTTTGTCCTTTTGAGAGATTTCAACACCCACAGTGCGTTGTGGGGTTCCACCACCGATTGCCCCCGGGGCCGAGTGGTTCGTAGATTGATAGAGCAGGAGGAAATTTGTATCCTGAACACAGGGCAAATGACTCATTTCACCACTGCTTCCGGTACGTCTTCTGCTATTGACCTTTCTTGTGTTCTCCCTCAATTGCGGACTCCGTGCAGTGGGAGGTGGATTGCGACATACATGGTAGCGATCACTTCCCTATTTGGATGCACGTTGAGTGTGAACGTGGAGGAGGTAATAACCGGCGCAAATGGAACGTCAGTGGTGCAGATTGGCAGTTCTACGGCCGTTCTGTACTACTGCAACCCTGTGGCAGTATACAGGAGAAGGTGAATCATTTCACAGTGCACCGTGCAGCTGACGTCTCCATGCCGAAAAGCTCCGGAACGCTGCGAAGGACGCCCGTCCCCTGGTGGAACGGCGAATGACGTTCCGCCATCCAGTGTCGCAGACGGGCGTTGCGTCCTTTTTAGGTTGCGCCCAACATCTGACAACCTAGCAGCGTTCCGTATTGCCAGAGCTAAGGCGCGTCGAGTTATTAAGGAGAGCAAGAAGAGGTCATGGCAGAACTTTGTGAACAATATAAATCGTTCCACACCTTCGTCAAAAGTATGGGAGTCCATTCGCTGTATATCTGGAAGGTACTCCCGCCCACCAGTATCTGGTTTACTGGATCGCGGATGCATAGTCACTGACGAACGAAGCATAGCGCAGCTGATGGTGGAGAACTTTGCCGCTATCTTTTCGTCCGCCAACTTTGACCCTGGGTTCCAGCGATGAAGAATCGCTGCCGAGAGACATGTGCTGTGCTTTGATTTGTTGAATACAGAGGCCTACAACTGCCCATTCACATTTTGGGAGCTGGAGTCGGCGTTGAATAGCGCTAACAACACTGCTCCAGGGCCTGATTTGATCCAGTACTAGATGCTGAGGCATCTAAGTAAAGATGCTAAGGAGTACCTTCTGGATATTTTTAACGATATATGGACCGGAGGACACTTGCCTGACTCGTGGAAAGAAGCAATGTTTTTCCCTATTTTAAAGCCTGGTAAGGACAAGTTGTTGCCAGGTAGCTATCCTAGTATCGCCTTAACAAGCTGCGTGGGGAAGACACTGGAGAGGGTGGTCAATCTCCGCCTCGTCTGGTGTCTTGAATCCCGTAATCTGCTGAGCCACTTTCAGTGTGGATTCAGGAAGTTCTGTTCCACCTTGGACAACCTGATCCTCCTGGAGGCGGCAATGCATGATGAGTTTATCCGCAGCCAACACCTTGTGGGTGTGTTTTTCAATCTTGAAAAGGCCTACGATACTACCTGGTGGCATATTTTAAAAAAGTTACATGAATGGGGTTTTAGGGGTAACCTACCCTGTTTTTTAAAATCATTTTTATCTGGTCATTGTTTCCGGTACCGAGTCAGTAGTGAATTGTCAGATCTTTTTATTCAGGAAAACGGTGTTCCTCAAGGGTTAGTTTTAAGTGTTACACTTTACGCTATTGCGATAAATAGCATTTTAAGTGTAATAAGGAGCCCCATCCGGTATTCCTTATAGATTTTTTTAATATATTGTGCATCTTCCATCACTCATCGTAGATGAAGTAGGAGGGCATCATAAACAAATAAATATGAACTCCATTTATAATATTTCTTTATAAACATTAAGCATGTTTAAAGGTAAACTACTACATTTACTACTCCCAGTTTTATCATCAGAGGATATTTAATTCACAAAAGCGTGCTGTAAGAATTATTTGTTGAGCAAGCCCACAAACGTTGTGTAGAAATCTATTTAGAAATCTGGGTGTACTTACAATGCCAACACAGTATGTATACTCCCTACTATCATTTGTAGTGGAAAATCCTGAACACATCAGTCTTAATTCTGACATACATAGCCATAATACTATGAATAAATATAATATTTACCAGGATTACAAGTCACTTTAAATTGTACAGGAAGGGAAAACATTTACTGGAGCTTCCTTATTCAATACCTTACCAAAAGAAATAAAATTTTATCTACAAAAACCTAACTACTTTAAGTCCAAACTGAAACAGTTTTTGATTTAGAACCCATTTTACTCTGTGAAAGAATTTTCTTCTTGGAATTTGGTAACTAAGAATGGCTGAGAAAATACTATATATGGTGTATGGAAGGGGAAGGTGACAAAGTTGTCCACAATTACTAGAATGATATATGGTTTTTGTTTCTATTGAAACTATTGACAAATGAAGTAATTACACTGTCTGCCAAATTCACTCATATATAGTAACTAATATGGGATAATATGTATTTACAAATTACGGTGTAAAATTATCATACTAACAGGTTTCTGAGTAATTGACTGGTTGTCAGTTGTCAGTTGTCGATAATACTATCGATATTGTTAATAATTGTATATATTTTTTCCACATATATAGTAACTAACATGATATAATATGTAGTTTAAGATTACAATGGAAACTTATTATGCTAATTGTGTGTAAGAAATTAACTGGTTAATAGATGCTGGTAACAAGTGTATACAGTTCCACATATGTAGCAACTAAATTACAGTGGGCACTGATTATAGTAATAGTTTATTAAGCAGCTAACATGTTATCAATTGCTGGTTATATAATTGATATTGTTAATAAGTGTATGTACTGTTCCACATCCCCTAGACTGTTCTGACATGAGATCAAAGTGAACATATCTATCTGTCAGATACACGGCACTGCCAGGTGTACCCATATGTCCCTATGTTAAAACAACCTCCTAGACTGTCAGGGGAACAGTTCATGAACAAAATCTCACTTAACTCCTCTAGTAAGGTTTTTATACATAGATGATATATTTATTATCTTGCCCTGCATTGCAGACCACTTCTAGATTTCAGCAGGTCTATTCTGTCAGCTCGACTTTTCTTTCTCCTATGGATTACACCAAGTGACACTGAGGTCATTAGAGGTGGGAAAGGACTGGGGGCAAGGAACAGGAAGGAATTCACCCATGGCCATTTGAAGTAACCATTCTGACATTTTCCTGGGAAACCATGGAAAACTGACACATTGACGGCCGCATGGAGATTTGAGCCTGTGTCCTTCCAAACACCAGGCCTGAGCATTAACATAATCACAAATCACATCACCTTCCTTGAAGTGTATGTGACAGACGGCACTTCAAACATCTGTGCACATCTTGTCCACAAATTTACAACATTACCTACACTTCAGCAGTTGCCATTCCTTCTGCACCAAACATTCCCATCTATATACCCTGCAAACTGCAGCAGATGCTTCTGTTCTGATCATGAGTCACTCTTCAGACACTCTTAAAACATAACACAAGAACTCATTTCCCATTGTTAGATCTCTGATCTTTTGCAAAAACAAACGTCTCACCCACCATTTGCGCAACTACCATTTTGCACCAATACCACATCTCCTTATTCATCACCAATTTGGTCTTGTTTCAGTTAACCAGATCCTTTATTATGGGCATGAATTTATATGTTCTTTTCCTGAAAGTCATATTTGTCTTCACAAAATCCTGTGAACTGCTTCAGCAAAGCTCCCAGTCTCAAGAACATCTTGGTCCACACAAACCCACCTGCTGATTCTCATAGGTTACCACATGTATCTTTCCCATGCAGTAAACATTGCTGCAAACCTGCAGCATTCATCCAGCCACCACTCCATTTTTCAATTCTATCATATGGCAATCTTTTCCTGTTGTTATACATGCCACTTGCACAGCTATACAGCTCATTTATCATCTTACCTTTCATCAGTAGACAGCTTCTTATGTGTGAATGAAGTCTTTCCCGGCATATTTATGTGATGTAGCCTTCACAGGTTTTCCATCGCAGAGTATTGTCTTTCTTCAGTACAGTTCTGGTTGTCACGTAACAATAGACCTGATGATGATGGCAGAGCTATCCACTGAAACCTTGTCTTTCTTCAATACTATCCGGCAGAGAACCTGTGAAAACTAAATTTCACACAGCTTCTTATATTGACCTCCCCACAATCTGGATAAATGGCCACAGACAAACGGATTACACCTGCAACTTAGACCATTCAGTGGCAGCTCCTGCCAGTTGCCCTAACTCTAACCTCAATGACAGCTTTAGAGTTATTGCTTTTAGAGTTTTTCTTGATTATACCACCACTTTGGAACTGCATATTATTGGAACAAGCCTGCCAATATATCCCTGACACAGATATCCGCTGGCCATAACCCTAAGCAACACCCCACCATTAAACCTATCAACGGTTTTATCATACTCATATTTCATATTTTTCATTACTAAATATATTACAGGAGATTCTTTATTTCACTGCAGGCTGAAGGTCAATTGCTCATCATGTCAAAGATTAGGATAAGTGAAAAACATAAATGAGGAACACTAGAATACGCAGTATTTCAGTTTTACACCTTATTCACACTGTAGGAAGCGAGTTGTAAGCACCTTAGAATTTGGGTAAATTCTAGTTTTCATAGCTACAGAGCACAAGGAAGGGAGTAAGCATTGTAGTAAACATAAAATTTTTCATTTCACAACTACAGGATATGAGAGAAATGTTTCATGCAGAAGCCGATACTGCAAGCTAACTCGGTAAATAAACCGATTTAGAAACAGTAAAGCCACTCAACACACAACCTGAAATAGGGTAATCCATTATTATTCAATTTGTAAACAATCGATTTTTGTTACGTGATAATGTCACTAATTCTTAACACTTTTCGATGGAGTAAAGTAATTTTAAAACAATAATAATCAGAAAGAAGGTTAAATTCTCTAAAATTCAGTAGTTTCAGGCCGTGTAAATAGAGTAAATAAAATTTTAAACACTTCATTGAGTACACTTGCACTTTCAACATTTTTAATCACATGTTTTTGATAATTGCCTGAACTAAAAAGTAAATTTCCTGAAAGAACGAAAAATCTATTACAACATATTAAAGTTTCAGAACATTCCACACAGTAGAACAAATATCAAATCATATTTTAAAGTTATTTCGTCTTAAACGAAAATGTGGTAATATTCAAAATTTATTTGCGATTAAACTAAAACACTTCAGTAAACAAAACAACTGTTAAAACACGTAACAAAATTCAAAGAAAATTCACATAACATCACTTTTTCGATATAAACAACACTTGAATAAATATTAAAAGAAAACCGGTTTATGGAGTTTCGAAAATTTCAAACCCGATTTTTGACAAACTAATAACTTTGCTATTACACCACCGATCATAATAAAATTTACACCATTGAAATTAAGAGCAAACATAGAACATGTTGACACTAATTTTAACTCGATAATTTGCAATCCAGCGGGGACGACTAAAAAGTTGCACAAATAATATACATTTCAGGGATTAACTAATTACTTTTTGGAAACTCATTGCCAGTGCACACTCACAATTAATTCATTTACAAGAAAGCTAATTATTTTAGAATTTTTGCTAAATAACTTTTATAAACCTTATAATCACATCTTCTTAGACTATTTTTTTGTAAGCAGTAGAATACACATGTCATGAAGCTGGGGGTATATAGGTAGAGGTCCAGGCCATCTGTTTGTCTGTATCCGGGAACATTTTGCGTAGTGGACCTGTGCTAGTATGTTTCGTCGTGTCGTGGTGGACCAGGTAATAGCCGGAAACCATTGAACTTTGAGGTGGCAGCATGGCTGACGTTCCACCATGTTGAATTTTCTAACCAGTTTCTTATGTTAATAATGATTTTGAACTTATAAATATTTCAATGGGGTTAGGTCGGTGAATTCTTTCTCTTCATAATCTGTAATTTTTGGAAACGTTTAGTTCAATTGCCTACTCAACTGTAACTGATATTTTTCAAAATGTGACTGTTTAATAAACTTCTAATTTTTCATGAAAGTGAATTTCAACATGCTTTCGTAATGGACAGAAACCTTTTTTGGTTCAAATAAGCTTTGCGGTGGCCGAAAAACTTCACAGTTGAGGTATCCAGGCTAGCACATGGTCATTTAATTTATTAACTTAAACTCCGAGTAACTTTCTACAGGTCAACGTTCAGTTAAGGTGTCCAAACCTATACTTCACCCCAGTATAGCAGTTTTTTCCCTTACAGAGTTATGTGGTTTGGGAGGTGTGCACATGCCGAAGTTTAACACATGACTGTCTGCATTATCGATATGTCGGGAGAAACTGAGATGTTTTGTATAAATACGTATATCGCAGATGGTGATAGAATTAGTAATCATATATATTATTTCTATAAGGTATTTTTTTGTCACAAGCCTGTATCTTCCTTCATACTTAACCGAAATCAATGAATGAGGTGTCATTTTAAAGCTTATGGTCTCCACTTTGGTCACATCATATTTTAAGAAATGAAGTTTTCGGAATTCGACCCTTAAAGGGCAAAAATGTCAATCTATCTAAAATGCTGTTTTCTGTGTTACGAGTCATTTATCTCCCTGGTTACGAATATGAAATCGTTTAATGTAGTATCATTTTAAAGATTAAGATCTCCGCTTTAGTGACGTCATATATTAAGACAGATATTTTTCGGAATTCGACCCTTAAAGGGCAAAAGTATCAATATTATTGCAATACTTAATTGTGTCACGAGCGATTTATCTCTCTTAATATCTAACCGATATAGATAAATGAGGTATTATATTAAAGATCGAGGTCTCCGCCGTGGTAACATTATATTTCAAGAAAAGAATTTTTCGTTTTTCGACCCTTAAAGGGCAAAAATGACGATTTTTCTAAAATGCGTTTTTTGTATCTGGAGTCATTTATCTCCCTGGATATCTAACCAAAATCGATAAATGAAGTAGGATTATGAGGAGTAATGTCTCAGCTTTCTGACACGATATATTAAGAAAGAATGTTTTTGGAATTCAACCCTTAAAGGGAAAAAGTATAAATTTTTCAATAACGCATTTTTGTGTCACGAGTTATTTATCTCCCTTAATATCTAACCGATATAGATAAATGAGGTATCATATTAAAGAATAAGATTTCCGCCGTGGTAACATTATATTTTAAGAAAGTAATTGTTCATAATTGGACCCTTAAAGGGCAAAAATGTCAACTTTTCTAAAATTCGTTTTTTATGTCTTGAGCAATTTATCTCCCTGGATATCTAACCAAAATCGATAAATGAAGTAGGATTATGAGGAGTAATGTCTCAGCTTTGAGACATCATATTTTAAGAAATAATGTTTTTGGAATTCAACCCTTAAAGGGAAAAAGTATAAATTTTTCTATAATGCATTTTTGTGTCACGAGCCATTTATCTCCCTTGATTTCTAACCGATATAGATAAATGAGATATCATATTAAAGACTAAGGTCTCCGCCGTGGTAACATTATATTCTAAGAAAGGAATTTTTCGTTTTTCGACCCTTAAAGGTAAATATGGCGATTTTTCTAAAATGCGTTTTTTGTATCTCGAGCCATTTATCTCCCTGGATATCTAACCAAAATCGATAAATGAAGTAGGATTATGACGAGTAATGTCTCAGCTTTTTGACATAATATTTTTAGAAAGAATGTTTTTGGAATTCAACCCTTAAAGGGAAAAAGTTTAAATTTTTCAATAACGTATTTTTGTGTCACGAGCAATTTATCTCCCTTAATATCTAACCGATATAGATAAATGAGATATCATATTAAATACTAAGGCTTCCGCCGTGGTAACATTATATTTAAGAAAGTAATTGTTCGTAATTGGACCCTTAAAGGGCAAAAATGTCAATTTTTCTACAATTCGTTTTTTATGTCTTGAGCTATTTATCTCCCAGGATAACTAATCAAAATCCATAAATCAAGTAGGGTTATGAGGATTAATGTTTCAGCTTTATGACATCATATTTTAAGAAAGAATGTTTTTGGAATTTAACTCTTAAAGGAAAAACGTATAAATTTTTCTATAACACATTTTTGTGTCACGAGCGATTTATCTCCCTTAATATCTAACCGATATAGATAAATGAGATATCATATTAAAGAATAAGGTCTCCGCCATGGTAACATTATAATTTGAGAAAGGAATTTTTCGTAATTCGACCCTTAAGGGCAAAAACGTTAATTTTTCTAAAATGCGTTTTTTGTGCCTCGATCCACTTATCTCCCTTGATATCTATCCAAAATCGATAAATCAAGTATGATTATGAAGAATAATGTCTCAGCTT
Organism: Vandiemenella viatica; assembly: GCA_031002005.1. NCBI lineage: Eukaryota > Metazoa > Arthropoda > Insecta > Orthoptera > Morabidae > Vandiemenella > Vandiemenella viatica. The sequence goes on from CM061918.1 coordinate 10,058,355, forward strand.
TGGTGAAATCATATTTTAAGAAAGACTTTTGGAATTCAACGCTTAAAGGGAAAAAGGATAAATGATTCTACAACGCATTTTTGTGTTACGAGCTATTTTTCTCCCTTGATATCTAACCGATATAAATGAGGTATATTATTAAAGACTGAGGTCTCCGCCGTGGTAACATTATATTTTAAGAAACGAATTTTTCGTAATTCGACCCTGAAAGGTAAAAAATGTTAATATTTCTAAAATACGTTTTTTGTGTTTCGAGTCATTTATCTCACTGGATTTCTAACCAAAATCGATAAATGAAGTAGAAGTATGAAGAATAATGACTAAGCTTTGGTGTCATCATATTCAACCTGACTATTCAACGCATTTTATTCGCGAAATTTTCGCACGGGTCGTCTAGTATAACTAAAGAGTACAGAATGTTAAAGCATAAAATCGATACCACCTGGCCTCAACTGCCGATAAAATTCAATTTTTTGGATGCATCTCTCATTATGATTAGTATTATCATTTTTATCATTTAATGAGTAACAAGTTTTTCAAAATTTATTTGTCTATTTTTTGCTTTAACATTCCGTACTCTTTTGTTATTTTGTTAATTCTATCACCATCTGCGATATACGTATTTGTATATAACATCTCAGTTTCTCCCGACATATCCATAATGCACTCAGTCATGTGTTAACCTTCGGCATGTGTGTGCACACCTCCCGAACCACATGACACATTTCATACAGCATGAATAAGGTGTAAAACCAAAATATTGTGTATTCTTGTGTTCGCCGTATATGTTTTTCACGTGTCGCAGCCTTCAACGTTAGTGAGTCATTTTCCCTTTCCTTTTAATTAATAGTGTCTAAATTCATTTCCTTTTTCCTTAGTTAGGATAGGAAGAAAAAATGATTCTAGAAGGAAAATTATGAAACTCTTCATATCTACACATACATCCATACTTGCAATTCACAAATATTTTGGTTGGCAGAGGGTACTAGCATCAAAACTAGCTCTGGGTATTCCAATCTTGAATAGCCTGAGGAATGAGAGTAAACATATAAGCATCAGTATGGTTTCTTATTTCTCTAATCTTATCTCCTGTAATTATGACCTAAATATGTGGGTGGACAAAATATACATTGCACTCGTAAATGAAAGAATTTCGCATATTCGCCAACAAATTTGTATTAAACTGACATCTTTCTGACAGACAAGTATGAGCCTTGCAATTTTTCAAAATACGACCTATGAATGTTAACCCAGAATTAGCTTTACCCACAACAGAAGTTATGAGCAGGTCCCGTTTCATGTTGCTTTGTGCTGTAACGCTGAAGTACTTCACAGAATCCACTGGGTCAACGACTGAGCTGTTGACTTTGTACTCATTAGGAAACAGATTCTTTTTGTTAGTTATGCACATTGCTTTTTACTTTCCACTTTTTGTCATTTGTGGCACCATTCTAAAGTAACATCCAAATCGTGCTGAATTTCTAATCAGTCGTCACAGCACCTTACCTATAGATAAATGCATCATCAGTAAACAATTGTAACCTGCTATTAAAATGCCACCGAGATAATTTATAAAAAAATTAAGAAAAGAAGTGGTCCTATTACAGAGCCTTGAGGTAGGCCCAAAGCAACATCTTGATTAGAAGATTCTTATTAAATAATTGAGTATCCCACTACTCCCACAACCTATCCCAAGCCCTTATTTCCTGCTGTTACACAGTGTATCTTGTACATAAACAAATCTCCCATGCAATCACCCACCCTCCACGTAGCCACTCCCGCCCGGTACCTCTATCATCCAACTTAACCCTGCCTTTGTCACACAGTTCTCTCCTGGCCTCGAGTCCATCAATCGAATCTTACAACAGCACCATTACTTCCTTCACTCCTTTCCAGAAATGCACACTATTCCACCAAAAACTCTGCCAACTGTCCCCTGGACATGTTTTACCAGACTACCTAATCCCAAAAACATCTAGGCCAACAAATATCCTCTGTCAGACTCACCAAAACCACAATATGGATCTTTTCCACGCAATAGACCTTGCTTCAAAACATCCAGCGTGCATCCACCTACCACATGTTCCAACCCTACTACAGGGGGAATCTTGCCAGCATTGTGCATGCCACATGCTCCACAATACATACCAGTTGGCCACCCGCCACTGCACTAGTTCCTACGATATAGGCCTCACTACACAACAACTCTCATTCAGAATGAATGGCCACAGACAGAGTCTACACCCGCAACTTATACCTTCCAATACCAGAACAACAACCTCAATGACTGCTTCACTGTGGGAGCAATCAGAGTTTTCCCCAAAACCACCGCTGCTTCAGAACTTTAGAGATGGGAACTTGCATACCAAAATATCCTGCATACCAGACACCTACCCGGCCTCAACCACCTATAAAATTCTACCTTCTACCTTTGGCATTATAATTTTTATCTTTTAACTGGTAATAATTTTAGTAAATTTCTTCCAAATTTTTTATTTACCAGCACAGTACCCTTTTGTATGTATGATAATTTTTATCACCACCTGTAATATATATATATTTATATATATCATCTTTGTCTTTCCAGAGAAAAATCATGTCGTAAACTTCGGCATGTGCACACCTCCTGAATCACATAGCTTTTCTAAAATGTGAATAAGGTATAACTGAAATACAGTATATGTTTTTGTTCGTCATGTATGTTTTTGACTGTTTGCAGCCTTCAACTTTTGTGAGTGATGAGTCATTTTCCATATCCTTTGTTATCTATAATCCCTAAAAGCTGTTTCCTTTTTATTATCATCACTGTTGAGTATCATTTTCCGTAATTTAAAATAATGATAGTAATTTGTGGCTTCAGCAATCAGAGTTGTGTTATAGTTGATTCATTTCAGACAGGAAATTGCACATTCCACTCACATAATTTTTGAAAATGATGGACCAAATCAGTAATTGCTATGGAGTAAATCATGAGGGTAATAAAATTTGTTGCATCAATTTACATTGGTTTCAACTAAAGGGGAATATAAGTTACTGGTTTGAAGTATACAGACTGTGCTATAAGTTTGGTAACTCGAAAAGTAATTGGGGAAAACAAAAGGAAGTAGGGGGGGGGTTTTTAAAATTTAATGTGTTTTGTCATTGGTGTCCCAAGTTCCTGCAAACATAATTTTTGTACTTTGGCTTAAGGACAGAGTTTTTTCCTTTCTCTGGCCTTCCTCAAACGTTAGAAGTTTGTATGTTTTACAGATCTCACAAAAAATAAGCTTATTTATTGAAAATTGTGAAGCCAGTAATGTGTAACAAATAAAATATAATTCATGTCTCGTAGATTAATTGAACATAATCCTTTCTTGTTTTTCTGTAGAAACTTAAATCTTTCTTTGTGCAGACAGTGATATGCTTAGTTTTTACAGGACAGAATGTGGCAAGTATGCAGCGTACTGTCAGCGCGCTCTGGAGAGGACGCTGCAGAACGGAGGTCGGGAGGCAAAACCGTCTCGCATGGAGGTGTTGTCAATCCTACTCAAGAACCCCTACCACCATTCCCTGCCACACTCCATACCTGTACACATGCTCAACGGGACATACCAGGTGTGTACACCCGCCATAGTATTAAAATTATTTCAATTATATCTCTTTTTTTCTTCTCCCCCCCCCCCTTTTCGATTCAGCCACCTATGGACTACAACTATGCAACTTCAGTTCCTCTTCTGAGTTTCCTTCCTCCGTCGCCAGTACTCTTTCATTCTCTGGTTCACTCTTGCATTTTCTTCCTCTGAAAATGCCTTTATTTCTTTATATGCAAATGTATTGAGAAAATATGGAATTATGCTGAGAATTCAGTGCAGTTCCATGTGTCTTGACCAGGTTTTGAACACACCATTCAATGTCTAAAACAATACATTTCATTCTGTTTGATTCTCATTGAACATAGTAATGCAAACTGTTAAAGTTCTCTGGTGTGTTGCTGAACTATAACCTTCACAAGTTTGCTGTTGGATGATGTTATGGAAAAATGAACTTTTGACAGCATGCTCTGCCATTGTCCTTATGTCCTGTGTGATTGCTGTAACAACCAGAACTGCAGCGCTGTTTTCGCTGCCAATCCAGTTATATAGCACCTTGCTCCTTCTCCAGTGACTGAGTGGTTAACGCTCTGGCCTCATATTCAGGAGGATGAAGGTTCGAATCTCCGTCCGGGCAACCAGATTTGGGTTTTGTGTGGTTTCCCTATGTCACTCCAGGCGAATGCCGGGATGCTTCCTTCAAAAGGATATGGCCAAAATCCTACCTGTTTCTTGTCCCCAGTCCCAACCCACCACTAATAGCCTTGACGTCTATGAGGCATAAAGCCATAACTAAAAAAGTGTCCTCCTTCACAGCATTTCTGTGCCTTTGAACACTATCCTAAGTAACTGCTGAGTGGCTCAACGATTCATCTGCCTTGTGTTGGGGCTCATTTTCTGATGGTGTCTCAGTACCCTAGCTTTGTTATGTCATTGTCTAAGAATAGATAATGCCAGTTTCCAGGCTTCACTGTGTCACTTTCCTGGTGTCTATTAGTAGATCCATTGTTCAATCATATTTCTGCAGCTTCTCTAATGACTTATTCCAAGAAGAACAAACATTTGGCCAAGAGTTTCACACTCCTCAAGTCCACTTTGTAACACTTATCAGTGATGTGTTTGGCAGTTTAAACAGCCAGAGGTTATGAGCATACTTGGCAACAGGGGCCTTGATAGTGCAAGTAGCCTGACCAATTTAAGTGTTACCACATTTATACGGTAATCAGTAGACTCCTGGCATATTTAAACTCAAATCATTATTCTCCAGGTGGAAGTGAATTTTGGCATCTGCGCAGAATATGGTCTTAATGCTGTGTCGGGACAGTAACCTGCCTATTTTTGTGGAGGTATTATCCAAATACAGAATGAAAGCCAAAGCTTTTGGTTGATCTTGTGGCTCTATTTGATACTTTGGGACTCTTCTGAGGTGTCCACTCTGAAAGTTGATCAGGATCCAATCTTTCTGAAAATTTTCAAGTTCTGTTTTTTTAGGCTACCAACATTAGGAATTTTTCTCATCCTGTGTACCAATGTGTACAATACAGTGTTCCTCTGTGTAGAGTGGTGGAAATTACTGGCATATATGTAGCAGTCCTTGTGTGTTGGTTCCTTCTGGTCTTCATTGGATAAGAATGTCTCCTTTAGTTCCACTGCAAAGTGTATATTCAAGTGAATATCATTGAGATGGTTGAGAAATTTGTAAATACTGTGGATACCATTTGACTATAGGATAAAGGTCCTTTGATTGTTTTCTCACCGAAATCCTCCATTAACAGATTGACAACCACTTGTGACAATGGTGACTCCACTGCAGCAATGTCCTGATTGTAGGCTCTCCCATTTTAGGAAAAATATCTGGAAGTAGGAAAAACCTTACAAAAGGTCTACAATTTTATGTTAAAGAAGGTGGTGGAACTGTTATAGAGTTTCCCTCAAAGGAACCCTGAAGAACAGTGAGATGACATCAGAGCTGACCATGATATCAGCATCCAAAAACAAACACTAAAGGTTAATTATGATTATAGGGTGAGGTCAGAATTGCTTGTTGAAAGCTTTAAGTGTAAATATCTTGGCATAACATTTGATAACAAACTCAACTGGGCAGAGCACGTAGGGCAGGTGGTAGGAAAAGGTTACAAAATCCTTCATTTACTGGAGCAGGTGATGACAGGATGTAATAGAGAAGTTAGAGAGTTGGGTTACAAAACTTTGGTCAGACCATTGGTTGAATATGGTGGTGTAGTTTGGGACCCACATTTTGGTTATTAAATACAGGAATTGCAAAGAAGAGCAGCTATACTTGTTTGTGCAAATTATTGCAGGACCCAATCAGTAAACGATATGATAAGGGAGCTGGATTAGGACTCATTGGAGGAATGGAGGAGGGTGAAGAGAGTGCTGATAATGTACAGGGCATATGTTGATGATGGGGCTTGGAGGGATATTGGTCAAAGAATTTAGGAATAGTGGATGGAAGGGGAAAGGCGACCATGACCACAAGCTTGCGCTCGATTTCATGCATAAGGGAGTGGGAAAATTTTCTTTTGTTGGTAGGGGTGTCAGAGATTGGAACAAATTACCAAGTGTAGTGATTAATAATCTTCCAAAAATTCTTAAGGAATTTAAAATTAAAATTTGTAAATCAGAAAAGTAAATGGAGGAAGAATTTAACATTCCAATTAGAAAATTTAAATATATATGTATATAAAAAAGGGCTAATTAGATGACTAGGGGATTGCCACTGGAGTGTTAGCTCCATCGCAGTTAAATTATTATTAATAATAATAACGTCATCTTCTCAAGCATGTTAACAAATTGGGATGAGTTCCTCAAGTGGTGGTGACAAATGAGATTAAACATTTCCCTAGGGTCCTTAGCCACACTTGATCAGACATGAAAGGTTTGAGAGAAACTCTACAGCTTTGGTGCCATCTTTTTAACCTTATGTACTAGACCTCTTTGAGCTTATTCTTATTCCATGTGATTCACCTTTGATGGAAGATTCTATGAGCAGATGCAGGATTTTAGAACACATCATCTATTCAAATGTCATGCAGTTTTTGGATGAAGGTTAGCTTTTAAACCCAAATCAACATGGATTCAGAAAAATCCGATGCTTCAAAACACAAATTACACTTCTAATTCACGACTTGTGCCGTATAATAGATGAGCAATCCCAGGTTTATTTAGTTCTATTAGATTTAAAAAAAAGCTTTCAACACTGTGCCTCACACTATGTTACTTAGGAAACTTCGTGGTTATGGCATATCTAGACAAATATGCGACTGGGTTGCAGACTTTCTGAAAGGCAGAACACAGTGTGTAGATCTCGACAGTGAGAGTTCATCATTTACCGAGGTGAGGTCCGGGGTTCCCCAGGGAAGGGTTACAGAGCTTCTGTTGTGTCTCATATACATTAATGATTTGTGTGACATAATAAGGGGGATGAAAAGATTATTTGCCAATGATGCTATTATTTACCGTGAAATCACAACCAAGGATGACTGTGCTTTGTTACAAGACGACATTATGAAAATAATTGCGTGGTGTAAAGACTGGCAGTTGGAGTTAAATGCTAAAAAGTGCGAAGTAAAAAGGTGACACTATTTAGCTCTGAATATACAGTTAATGGTACTGTTCTTAGAATGGTAGTTTCTGCTAAATACCTTTGGGTAACAAATCGTAATAAATTGTGGTGGAATGAGCATATCAAGAATGTAATTGGGAAAGCAAATCGTATGCTTCGATTTCTAGGTTGTAATTTAAAACACTGCACCCAGGAAGTTAAATAGATTGCATACAAGTCACTAGTGCATCCTCACTTGGAATATTGTTGTTCTGTATGGGGTCCCCATCTAAAGGCATTAGAGAAGGTCCAAAGAAGAGCTGCCCAATTCGTGACAGGTATATATAGTCGGAGGACAAATGTAAGTGCGATGTTGTAGGAATTAGGTTGCGGAGAACTGGAACACACTCGACTGAAGCTAATTGAAAAATTCTCAACTGACATATTTTGGAATGACAGCAAACAAGTATTGCTACCAGCAACATTCATATCTCAGAAAGACCGCAAAATTATATAAGAGAAATCAGGGCCAGAACCGATTCTTTTCTGTATTCATTTTATCCACGAGCGATTAGGGAATGGAATAGAAAGTATTTACCAGGAGTGTAAATTTAAAATCCGACAGGAGTAGCTTTCGATAAAGCACTCCGGCCATCCTGATCTGGGTTTTCCATGGTTTTCCCGGATCACTCCACGCGAATGCTGGGATGGTTCCTCACAATAGCCCATGGGCGCCTCCTGTCATATCCCGTATATCCCTTCCAAACTATTACCCTTTTGGATAGGTGCATTGCACCCTCTGCCACACACTTTTAGTGAATCGTGGAGTAATAATAAAAATAAAATAAAAAGAGGCATCTGTTATTCATTTGCATGGCTAATTAGCTCTCACAGGACAAGATTGTGGTTGATTGTGCTAAATCTGCTGCAGAGCACCGCTTGTTTAATGGTTTGGGCAGAAGTGGAACTGATTCAGTTCAACAAGATCTATGTAATTTTTTTTTTTTTTTTTTGTAACTGCTTTACGTCTCTTTTTAACATCGAGGTCTTTAGAGACAGGAATGGATGGGGGGCAAGGAATGGGAAGGAATTCGGCCATGGCCTTTTGAAGGAAGCATCCCGGCATTTGCCTGTAGTGATTTGGGGAAACCATGGAAAACCCAAATCTGGATGCCTGGACGGGGATTCGAACCGCCATCCTCCCGAATGCGAGGCGAGAACGCTAACCGTTACACCGCCCCACTCGGAAAGATCTTTGTAAAAACGTTGTAAAAACTTTGTACTGAACAGCTAGCAAGCATACAGGTCAGTAGTTTTCAATGATATGAATACTTCCCTTTTGTCTAGGAGAATGAGTTTAGCGTTATTCCATGATCAAGGGATTGATGCATTGTGTAGGCAGGAGTAAAATACTTTAGCCAAGTGATTGATAATTTCTTTGCCAACTAGCTTCAAAATAGCAATGGAGAGACCTGGAGAAGAATGTTCAAGTCATACCTGAACCCATGACTTTAAGAGGCCACATCAGTTAATGATTGAACTGGCTGATAATAGATAATGTAGATCAAAGAATTGATTGGTACAGTTATATGAAATCACTTAAAAAATCTTCAATGATTTTTTGCTCACGAGTTACGGTTGGTTTCCTTGTATCACATGAACCAAAAATCCCTACAAGTTCATATGTTTCTATGATACCATTCCCCGAAGTTTTGTATGGCAAATCAGCCAGTTGTGAGTTTAAATGTCATCATATAGTGGATCCTCATAATTATATCACCATTAAGCAGATTAAGAAGCTTAAAATTTCTATTCTTAATATATGTCTTTAATTTAATATCTTTGTTTTGCAAATTGTAAAAGTAAGATCACTTTTCCCTTGCATGTGAATATGTGTAACTGGACACCACATTCTTTACTGTTTGAAATTCTATGATTACCATACTGAAAGCTATTATCTTTACAGGTTGTAGGCTTTGATGGCTCAACGACAATTGAAGAGTTTGTTAACGCACTGAACCAGGAGATCGGTTGCCGAGACATCGTCCATTCGGGGTTCACTTTGTTCAGTGACGACCCCATCGAGAAAGACCTGGAACATTACATAGACTTGCAGGCAAAAGTAATAACTTTAACTATAGCTGTATAACCTGAATTGAAACATTTTTTTGGCTCATTAAATATTAGACATTATTGATATTAAGGAAAAAGGAAATGGATTTTAGGCAGTATAAATACCAAAGGCTAGGGAAAATGACTCGTCACTCACCAATGTAGAAAGCAACAATGAGTGAAAAACACATGAGGCAAAAAAAACAAAAAAAAACTATACATTATTTCAATTTTACACTTTATTCATGTGATGGTACCAAGTCATATGGTTTGGGAGGCGTCCACATGCCGAAATTTACTCCATGACTGGTTGGGCAGCGAGAAGGTGAACTGTTAGGAAGTGAATTATTGATATTTTGGGAAAGATGAAGTTGATATATATAAATATATATATCACCAATGTTGATAAAATTACATGTATAATAAATGGGTACAGAGTGTTAAAGTGAACAATAAATAAATAGATTTGGAATAAATTTGTTACTAGTTAAATGATAATGCCAATAATAATGAGTGATGGGTCAATAGGTAGAATTTTATCGACAGTTGAGGGCAGGTAGGTGTCTGGTATCCGGTATGTTTTGGTTTGCAAGTTCCATCTCCAAAGCTCAGAAGTTGGGGAAAACTGTGATTGCTCTCACAGTGAACCAGTCATTGGGGTGGCTGTTCCGGTATTGGAACTTGTAAGTTGCGGGTGTGGACTGTTTGTCTGTGGCCATTCTTTCTGACTGAGAGTTGCTGTGTGGTGAGGTCTGTATAGGAACTAGTGCAGTGGCGGCAGGTTAGCTGGTATATCATATGTGTTGTGGAGCATGTGGCATGTTCAGTGTTGGAAAAGATTTCCCCTGTAGTAGGGATGGAATATTTTGTGGTATGTGAATGCATGCTGCAGGTTTTGCAGCAAGGTCTATTGTAAGGGAAAGATCCATATGGTGTTTCTGGAGAGTCTGACAGAGGGTGTTTGTGAACCGAGATGTTTTCAAGATTAGGTAGTCTGTTGAAACATGTATGGGGGATAGTTGGTAGAATTTTTGGTAGAAGAGTGCGCATTTCTGGAAAGGAGCAATGGAAGTCATGCTCCCGATGAAGGTTTGATTGATGGACGACCCTGCTTTTGCCCCCAGTTCTCTCCTGGCCTCGACTCCAACAGTCGAATCTTATAATGGGAGAATGATCTCCTTCTCTTTTCCTTGTACCAAAAATTCTACCAACTGTCCTCTGTACGTGTTTCAACAGACTACCTAATCTCAAAAACATTGTGGTCCACAAATACCCTCTATCAGACTCTCCAAAACCACCATATGGATCTTTTCCATGCAATAGACCTTGCTGCAAAATTTGCAGTGTGTATCCACCCGTTACAACATAGGGGAAACCTTCCCCATCGTTGGGCTAGTCACATGCTACACAACACACATCATAGACCAGCTAACTAGCAACCACTGCACTAGTTCCTATATAGGCCTCACCACACAGCAACTCTCAGTCAGAATGAATGGACACAGACAAACAGTCCACACCGACAACTTATACCTTCGAATACCAGAACATGCCAGTTATCACAATTCTAATAACCTTATTCACTGCTTCACTGTGAGAGCAATCAGAGTTTTTCCCAAAACCACCACTGCTTCAGAACTTGGGAACTTGCATAGCAAAATATCCTGGATACCAGACAGCCATCTGTCCTCAACCACTGATAAAATTCTACCTCTTGACCCATCATTCATTATTATTAGTATTATCATTGTTATCATTTAACTAGTAACAAATTTTCTTCAAAATTTATTTATTTATTGTTCACTTTAACACTCTGTCCCTGTTTATTATATGTATTAATTTCATCACCATTAGCGATATATATGTTTATATATATCATCTCAGTCTTTCCTAAAATATCAATAATTCAGTTCCTAACAGTTCACCCCCACCACCTGCTCCCCAGCCAGTCATGTGGTAAACTCTGGCATGTGCGCACCTCCCAAACCATATGACTGGGTCCATGTCACATGAATAAGGTGTAAAACTGAAATATTGTGTACGGTTTTTGTAAGCTCCCTTACTCCTTATTTGCAATATTCAGTTAAAATCCGGCGAAGTTTAGGTTAACATTGGATACATGATACCGCAGTTTAAAATCGAGACAACGACACTTCAGGTTTAGAAAAGTAAACAAACAGAACATAATAATAATAAATAAACAGTTTCTAAGAACATATAAATTGTATAACTTACCTAAATGAGCGTAATCCGTAGGTTTCCAGAAGTGCAAGTAAACAGAGTTGGTTAAGCAACCATATCACTGATATTCCACACATCTCGACACAGTAAAGCACTTTCATAATAATAATTTCACCGTTTTATATTAAATTCACTAATAACTCGCAGTTTCTGACAGATTTAAAGCAGTAAATATGATTTTTAAAACATTACACCATGTGCTAATTTCAATAAAATGTTTCAGTCCAGCCAAGTAATTTCAGAGCTTCAAAAGTAAATTTAACAACACTTAATAATATATCATTCAATATTATTTAAGTTTCCAATAGCCATCAACCGATAAATAAAAGATACAAATAAGTTAAAAATCGTAATCTTACTATGCAGTAACGGCTCACTAGTATACAGCATTTCGGTCTGGCAAACATATTTCACGAACTAAAAACTTTCCTAAAACACTTAAAATAAATAAAGGAACATTTTAAAAATAGTCTCAGGCAGAAACAAGCTGTAAATAAATAGTGGATAAAATTGAGTAATGCTGTTAATCTACCAAATTTTAGAAATTCCATAACTTTCTATAGACTTAACCGTTTTAAAACATTTTTACCTCCTGGGAATCAGCAGGGACAGGAGAATAGTTTGAAAATAGTCTAAACTTGATATTTTAAACTTTAGCAAATTCATATTCTGGACGTGACGTTTTGCAGTTTTAAAGTCAGTGAGCTTTACGATTCATCAAACTTTATAAATCATTTATACTGGTCTGGAAGCTCTAAGAATAAAACCACACAAAGCACAACACTTGGTATAAAACGCTTTACATCCAGTGATTTTCTGGGAGCCCTCAGCTCGAAAAAATAATTAAGTACACCTCTTGATCATTGCAGTCTAGGCATTTCCTATAAAGGTAGGTCCTGGAGCTGCTTAACACACACTTATAGGAAGTCACAAGTTGAGTAGACACGCACAGTGTCAAAACGAATTTTGCGCTTTGGTCGCGCGCGGGCGTTCATGGGTAGCCGGAACCATGATGACAGCTGTCGGTGGTACCAACGGTAGAACTTTGAAATTTTACACCATGTGATTCATCAATGTGAACTTTTACTTTCATTTCGGGGTGGAGCGGTCTGTTCTGTTTCATGACTTGTGATCTTCGGCTTAATGATTTACTCCGATTGCCATAGCTAACTGTGACATTTTCTGTAAACTCGGTGAATTTTCAAGAATATATACTTTAGTGATTCTGACTTCAACTTTCATTTCTAATTTAGTACCTTTCTTACAGGAGGTTAAATGTGTGAGTGGCGACCGTCTTTATCATTACAGTTAGCACCCTTCAAGGTTTTTCACAGTTATAGAACTTTTCTCTGACTTTTAGTAGCATTTTGGAAGAACTCAAGTTTAGGTGTACAAGCTGATACGTACCCTGGTATCCGGTCGTGTCCCTGACATTTTGTTCGTCTCATATGTTTTTCACTCATCGCAGTCTTCAACTTTGGTGGGCTCATCACTTAGATTTAAAAGGAAGGATGGCACTGTGACAGAAAACAGTAGGTAAATATGAAAAACCTAATGATTCAGACTTTGTCTTTACTGGTGAATATAGAAGTTGAAGCTCACGGCTAGGTTCACAGGTGCACCCGGAGTAAATACAGCTGAGTTGTGATTAAGGCCAAAGGCTGAAATGTGGTATTTTTTGTGTTTGTCTAGTATTTCTTATCACTGCTACCCTCATTCCTTCAACTTTGATAAGTGAATAGTCAATTTACCTTTTATTTCCAAAATGTTTTGAATTCCTCGGTAGTCTGTAGTAATGGAAACACAAAATTCAAAATCACACAAAACGAATTAGAATCCTTTGTCATTAACAGCTGTGCGACGTCATCTCGAAGTGGGAGACGGCTCTGCGGGAGAAGGGTTCGGGCAAGTTCGAGAACACGCGCGTGATCCGACTGACGTACAAGAACAGACTGTACTGGCGGTCGCAGGCTCGCACGGAGACCGAGAAGGAGCGCCTGCTGCTGTGCTACCAGGTGAACCAGCAGGCGGTGCAGGGGCGCTTCCCCCTCAGCAGGGAGCTGGCACTCGAGCTGGCTGCACTCATGGCACAGGTAGGTAACCCCCCAGAGTAGTGTTACAGCGTTATGGCGATTGTAACGGAAAATAAAAGATTTTGTACAAGCATTAACATTGTAATTTATTACATTTATTTCCTTTTTTTTTGTTCTGTTCAAAGTTCCTCTTATACCAATAACAACTTTTGATTGTGTGTAGAATATTGTTGAATTAAGTTTGTTCCATAAGGTTAGCATGTTCCCTTTCTACATAAGATCTATCAATTCCTCTCTCCACAATTTTCTCACTATTCAACTATTATTTTAAAACTTCTAAATCCTCTGCTCAATTACCATTAGTGTTTCTTGCTCGCCCTCTCTACCAACCGTCTCCGTTTACATGTCTGACTCCGCCTGGTGTCTCACTTCTGCATCAATAAGGCTGTATGCCAAAATATTGTGCTTCTCTTGTGTTTGTTTGTTTTTCTTTTGTGTTCGTTGTTCCCAGCCGCCCTCATCTGTGGTAAGAGAGAATAAACTACATCACCCTCCCTCCATAATGTTCTCCTTTTGATGAAGGGCCAAGTCCTGAAATATTTATATTCATTGTTTTTCCTGTTCTTGTGCTTTTTTGTGTATTCACCCCCATGAAACCATCGTCTAAGGTAAGTGGTGGTTCATTTCCATTATATATATTGGAAATGAGCCAGCACTTTACCTTAAGATGATGGAGGTGTGGTGTGAACATACAGAAAAGACAGAAACACTAATTGTATAGGAATTTTAGGGTCTAGACCTTTATCAACAGGATAGCATCATAGGGGGTGGGTGTTGTGGAAGGTCAGTGGAAGCTCATTTCCTAATTTGTAATTCCTTTTCACTACTTAGCACCTTTTATTTCACTGAATATACTGTTCCACAATTCTCACCTCTCTTTGTGACGGACTGCAGATCGACTACGGGGAGTATAACTCTGACAAGACGCGTGGCAGTGGAGGAGTCGGAGGAAGTCCGCAGCAAGTCGTGTCGCAAGCTCTCGACAGGTTCTACCCGTACCGCTACAGGGATGGCTTGTCACCGGATGAGCTCAAGTAAGGCTTTAAACACCTCATTCATTACATTACATGGAGAAAAATTATTATATATATGCTTCATTTTGTGTATTATGTTTTGTTGTTTATGAGATAAATTTTTTAGTTGGTGCATTTCTCTCATTAGAAGCCCTAGCAAATGAAAAAATGTTTGCTGACTACTTTCTCAAACATATGTTTAATATAGTAAAATTCATATCTTTTGTTCACAATTGCTTTTTAATCTGCTGAACATAAAAATGATTTAGTTTCACTATAAATCCTCTGGAAACAAGTTTTAAATATGTTTAATATTTTTTAAACAGATTAACATTATGATTTGTATAAATTAAATAATGATATTTTCCCTAGAGTTCAGTTCCAATTTACACTTGGGCAAATTTGTAATCTGCAGTTTGCAACAACAAAATCAGTTCAACTGAGTTATTGAGTGAGTATAAAGGTAAAATGCTGTTGATAGGGTGTGGTGTTATCTCAAGTGGTATTGATGCATATGATAAAATAAAGATAGGAGCATCTTAGGTACAATTATAAATCACTCACAGTTAAAGATAACGCTCCAGTGGAATAAATTATATTTGCTCACTGACATCGATTCCTGACAGGGAACTAACATCAGAACTGGTTATGAATCAAATTTCTTGTAGTATACTCCTTCTTATCTGGAAAAACACCTAGCAAATCTTCACTTATTTGACCAGCTGTGTTATTTTTGGTGTTTAGTATATCTGTGCCAATGTAGTGGTGAAGCAAAATAAGGCATGGAGGCTGGTTTTATTTTCCATATTGCTAGTAACCGTTTAAAAGGCAATAGGTTTATCTCAAGAGCTTTTTTTTGGTACCTGAGTGGTTATTGTTCTAGCGTCCATCCAGGCTAACAGTTCCATACTTGGATTTAGAGATGTGAAATTCTTCAAGCATCTAAGTAATCAATTGACATTGAGTGATATAAAATAGAACACTTTCAAAAAAGCAAAAAAAGGAGTTCCAAATTTGTGTTCAACTAAGGGCCCAGTTTTATAAATATATATATTATGCTTTTGTTTTCATAGTGTTCTAAACTCATTCCGGGTGAGGATGGTAAAACTTTCGATATGTCTTTGACTACTATCCTCAGTCATTAATAGTTGGGAATAAAATCAGTTTCCAGTGTGAACAACAGTACAGCAAAAGTTAAAATAGGGATTCTAGAAGAAACCCTCATTTACTGAGGCTAATAGCTGGGTGGTATTGATACACACAAAGAAGAAAAACAGATACATACAAAAAACATTGGAATTTTGAATCCTAGCCAGCAGAAACATTAACCAGTGATTTAATCTGTCCACCTGCAAATCTCAAGAAATTTTGGTATAATTTTAAGTATGAAGTCTATACATGATCATTGATTTCTGAGTTGTATGGCTGTTTAAAATGAGAAGCCCATACAGGCACCTGTTTTTAATAAAAGTTTTGAATTATTTTTTGTTTAAAATGCATAACTTAAATCTAAAATATTTTAATACAACTGAACCTCAAAAAATAATTATTTATTTAGAATCAATTATCCTCACTTTGTCATTATTTAAAAAATTTCTGTGATACATACCAGGCGTATATTTTAAGTAAGTACCGGTTTGTCACACCGTGGCTGCAGCACTACGGTCGGCGTTCCGCGCATGTGCACTGGGTACCTGCATCTCTTGCCTACGCACTGACACCATTACAGTCTAATTCTTCCTTGTTTATGTTGTTCACTGAGTGTTTAAGATGCCTCCAATAATTGCGAGTCCTGTCAACTGTGAAGTACGGGCTGTTATAAGATTTCTTTGTGCTAAAGGCCTAAAACCGATCGATATTCATCGTGAGATCTGTACAGTTTATGGACAAAAGATTATGAGTGATGGAATGGTGAGAAAGTGGGTGAGAGCATTTAAAAATGGCTGCACAAATGTGCATGATGAACAACGGAGTGGGCGTCCTTTGGTCGTTAATGAAAGTTTGGTGCAGAAAGTGGACAACAAGGTGAGAGAAAACAGACACTATACGATTTCCTCCTTGTGTGATGACTTTCCTAATGTTTCTCGTAGTGTTTTGTATGGCATTGTGACCGAGCACTTGAATTACCAAAAATAGGCTATTTGACTAATTTCTGTAAACCATCTCATTTTATAGAATGATATGTATGGAACCTGGAAAAAGTTTTTTTTTTAAATTCCGTTAGGTATTTTTTGAAAAAATAACAAACAAAAATACAATATTTAAATATGCCGCTAAAACGGTATTTGAGCATTATGGCGTCGTCTTTCCTTGAGTGACGTCACACGTTTGTAACCAAACATGCTAGTCAGTATTGTATCTGTGCTAGTCAGTCATGTGTTGAGTAGATAGTGTTCTGCTGTTTGTGTTATTTTTTAAGAACATATTTCTTTTATAAAAAATGAATTACAAATGGTGTGCAGTGCCAGAGTGCACAAATACGTCAATAAAGACACCGGAAAAGCTATTTATATGTGTTCCAAAAGATGTAAAATTGCGCAAAAAGTGGTTACAACTTGCTCGCAGAAGTGATAAAATAGCGGATAATTCAGTTGTTTTTTTCTGTGAAGACCATTTCAATGTAAGTAAACATTTACTATTAATCAATTACACTATAGCCATAACATTTAGATTAACCATAAAACGTACTTAGAATGATCTATTTCACCAATATGTTTGAGGTTAAAATTTATGTTGTTTTACCTAAAGGGAATCCAGTGACAGATGGTATATTTGGTGTACTACATTTGCAATGACATTTTACAGAAAATGTATGTATTTACGTTTGTTGAAACTTCCAATTTCATTGTAGATGGAAAAAGACATGGCAAACTACTATAAGTACAAAATGGGATTCTGCCAGAGAATAATTATGGTAGATGGAGTGTTGCCTTCTAAATTTCTCTGTCAACAAGATCGCAGGAAAAGAATGTGTGATGCTAACACTTCTCGGCCTGCATTTGTCAAACGGCAAAAATGCCAAATTTTTCAAGAATATGAAGACATTCAGCTAACTGTGGCAGTACCAGAAATTGTCATTAGTGAACCTCATATGACAGCAGGTAGGGTAAACAGACCAATGACTGAACAGTGATGAATAACTGTTTTTCTTGGATGGCTTCCTTGTTCTCCAGTAATTTCAGGCCAAGAAAGGTGTTCATTTCAAATATCCTCTGAACTTCAAGCTTTTTGTGAAATGTTGGATGTTGCTAGGGCTGCTGAAGTTGAAGTAATTTGTTGTAGTAATAGTAGTCAGTAACTTGTTGAAGTCAGTGAACAACAACAAGTAACAAGTGTAGGTTCTGTGTTAGGCTGGAGTTCATTACCATGATGTAAGTTTATAGTTTGATCATTAGAATTGTATTGAATGGAAGGAATTAAGTTGTCATTGCTGTTGCCTGGATCAAGATCAATTTTAAAAAAAAATTAGAACAAGCAGCAGGATTGTTTTCAGTGTCATTCACTTCCATTTTATTTGAAGTATTCCCATTCGCCTCTGTAAATTTCTTCCAAATTGAAAATAACACTGATGCTTGAACCTCATTCAAATAGAAAGCAGGAAATGTGTGTTCATTTAGTGGTAGTTTGCTTACCAGTGAAGGAACACTGATCTTTATTTCTGTTTACTTACTGGTTACAGTCAACATCTTGTTCATTCAGTAGATTGTACTTGATCAGGAAGGACTAGTTACAAGAAAGAGACAGCTCACTTTTAAAAATTTCACTTACATGAAAAATTCCATTGTAGGAACACCTGTTCATTTACTTGTTTGATGTATATTGGGATCCTAAACTACAAACAAAGCTATGTTGCAAAAATTAAAACTACTAAAAATATACCTTGATCTTGCTCAATTGTACTAACACATATTAGATGTACAATATATATATATACACAAAACAATATGAAATTCATTTTAAATTTAGAGAAGTACTCTGCTTACCTTACTATTTTAGCACTGGAACCGCAGTCTACATGAACAATAACAATTTGCCATTTTTCTATCAGAAGGTAATATGATTCAAACATCCAATCAAGGCCAATGTAGATTCCAAAATGAACCAGGAAGCCACTGATACAAAACTAATAACTATAAATAAAGAAATTACCTCTTTTTTAAAACAATTTTTCCATTCATTCACTGGTCTGTTCACTCAATGGTCAGGTTACCTTATGTAGACTTTGAAATTAACGAAGGAAGCAATAAGAATTCTGAATTTACTCTTATAATAAATTACTCCTACCTTGTTAGCTCATAGTTTGATTTTTTAGCCCTTTTTATGTTATTCATTCATAAACCAATGTATTTTATATTTACAGAATCACTGCAAACATGGAACAAGAGTACATCAACAAACCCTGTTATCATTGCTGAAAAATCAGTGCAGTTTAATTTTAAACCAAAAATAAATTTTAGAAGACAAAGACTTTGACAAAAGATACTTCTGTTTCTCCCAAAAAACATTCTACCATATCCAGGTACACTTCCCCATTCAAGGTCAATCAATGCCATTGTCATGTAAAACCATCTACAACTGGTATTTCTAATATAAAGAAGATAATTGGTTTCATTGATGAGGAAAGATCAGATAGAGATCTCTCTTCAAATACAGATTCAACATTTACAGTTACTTCTTCTTCAGATGTGTCTGAATCGGATACAAATGTTACAGACACAAATGAAGACATAGGTAAAATGCAATGTTTGCAGAATACTTTGCGTCTTATACTTAAAAAGCCTATGATGTATATTGGAGTCTCTAAAGAATGTTATTTCATTATCAATTTAATACATAAGCACACTCACATACCACATGAGCATATATTATTGTGTTTGAAAAAAATTAGATTAAACAATAGTTTTTCAGAATTGGAAGATAATTTTGGATTGTCATTATCATATGGCAGCAAACTGTTCTTAAAAAATATACCTCTTATTGCTAGTGTACTACGCCCATTTATTGTGAATATAGATAAACATTCTATCAAAAAGACTCTGCCAGTTTCATTTCGCCACAATTATTACAATGTAAGTTGTATTATAGATTGCTTGGAAATAGATGTACAAAAGCCAACCAAAGCCGTTTTTCAAGCACTGACTTGGTCAGACTATAAAAAAAGTAATACCGTACTGTTAAATATTTGATATCATGCACCCCTAACGGTTTAGTGAATTACATTTCACGTGGTTTTGGAGGCAGGGCAAGTGATGTCACTATATTACAAAATTGCAACTTTTTAGATGGTTTAGAATCAGGTAATGTAGTTATGGCTGACATGGGCTTTAAACATGTTGAACAGGTATTGCTTGCAAAAGGAATTACATTGTTAAGGCCACCTAGTGTAGCATCAGGATCAAAATTATCTAAATCTGAGGTTCGGCAAACTAAAATTATTGCTAGCTTAAGGATACATATAGAAAGAGTAATAAGGCGAATTAGATAATTCCACATGTTGAAGCTACATTCTACAATAAATAAGAATTTTTTGAGAATATTTGATGATATAATTATTATAGCATGTGCAATTATTAACTTACAAGACTCGCTTATAAAATAGTGGGTTGATCCATTCCTGTATTCCCCACTTGAATCTATATTTTCTGATGTATGACTATATGATTTATTGTAACTGAAATAGTAAATAAAACACTATAAATCAGCACTAAATTTTAATGAAGCATCCTTTAAATACAGTACAATCCCTTTATGGAGCACAGAAGATAAATAAAAACAGAGATTACAGATTGCAAGAATTGTATACAAAAGGTATTACCAGGATAGTGATTTCTTCAAGGTAATTATGAAGTGCTACGAATCAGAAGTGGATATATATTTGCTTTCCAGAATGATGCACCAGTTGTCAATAAATTGGTAACATATTCATGATTAAATTCTATTAAAATTATGTCAACCTTCTTTGAAATTTCAAAGTCAGGATGTGCAACACAAAAATATCCTTTCTTGAAATTTGTTACCAACATTTGCAGTTGCACTTGAGCCAGATACTTTTGAGAAATCATTCCATTATTAATGTAATTGCATTTAGCTTTCTTACTAATTGGGCATTTGACTTCAATGACAGCACTGGAACAAATTCCATCTGGTGTAGCTGCAAACATGGGATACTGATGAGACAGGAACAGCCCACAGGGCTTGATTTTCTTTTTGAGCTTGCTTTCTACAATTTTTATCACTAAAGATTCTAACCTTCTGCCTCTTTTCATAGCAGATGTGTCTGGTGTTTTAGCACCCATGATAGCAGATATTAATGAGCCATCTGGTGTTTCGCAGCGACTTGCTTCAAATGCCTTGGATGCTGTAATACGAGCATATCTTAGCTCATACCACAAAGGACACTTATATTGGCTTTTAGTAGAATTTTGTATTAAATTCAGAGTGTTTTTATCTAATTTTTTAGCTAATGTTTCAAGAAATTTGCTAACATCATTCCTCTCATCACTTTGTTGAATAAGGAAATTATGAAATGAAAACTGCCGGACATCACTGTATTTAAAATCATATTGATATCTTAAAAGTTCACAGTTTGATACTTTTCTCTTCTTTGCCTCGGTAAGAAGCTCAGTGCTTGTATTGGGGCGTGAAACTTTTTTCTTGCACAGCTGTTCTATAGTTAGATACTTCATTGTTGTCCCAACTCTGGATAGTGTTGACTTCTTCCAGTAACATTCGACCTCAGTACAGGAAGGTTCCTCACTTCGGCGATGGGTCCACATTAAAAAAAGCTACAGCGTGTTTACAGCCACCAGCGGCAGCCGCACAGTCCAAACACCGGCAGCTCACGATTTCACCTTTGTCCTCATCCACTACCATAGTCACATTGTAAGAACTAGATCTTTATGTTCAGGACAGATCCTGCATTTGAGTGTACAATGTCCAGATTCACGACGCAGTTGCACGTAACCAATGGCATCATCTCCATATGATTCTCTTGTAGCCCTGCAAACGAAAAATATTTATTATGAATAAGAAATACATACGCCGCATACTACTAACTTAACCTACTCTACGGTATTTCGCCATCTAAACATCGCAAATTATGCTACAGGTACAAATTATTACACTTTGGCAGGTTTATTGTAGGTTACTTAATAAATTGATAAAATACTTACTTTGCTGTTTTTACATTTCTGAGTTCAGCAGAGTAAAAGTCGGAGTTATTTTTGAAGAAAATTCCGACCATAATTGCATCCACTATGGGCAAGTTTCCGCTGTCTGCTATCACGAAGCCGTGCTCCATGACTAGACAAGAATGTGTGGAACGGTAAGGATATCGTGAAATACCAATATCAGCCGATAAACCACACTACCATAACAAAAGACACCAATGAATAACAGTATGCAATGAGCGCTGACAGATGCATTTACAGATGTGTGACGTCATTGTAGATTGAGCCAATCCAGGCCGTTTTCGATCACATGACTTCAGCTAAAAAAAAATTAAACTTTTTCCGTGTTTTATGGATAAACCATTAAATAATTTTCAGTTAGCTTGATGCAAATCGCTTTTAAATACCAGAATATATACAAATATCAGTAATTACGACAATATTTTTGACATTGTCAAATAGCCTATTGTGCTCACGTTGGGTACCGAAAATGTTAACGGATGTGCACAAAACCAAACATTTAGGCAGTGCATTGACTTTCCTTGAGCGGTACCACACCAATGGTGATGATTTCTTAAGCCAAATTTTTACGGACGATGAGACATGGGTGGCCTACATCACACTTGAATCAAAGCAACAGTCCATGGAATGGCGGCATTCAGATTCACCCAAAAAAGTGAAGTTTAAGCAAACGATTTCTGCCCGGAAAATCATGTGCACCCTTTTTTTTCTATGTCTGGCTGCCAATTTTCAGTTAACTTCCAGTAGCTTTATTATTTTAAAATAGTTTAGTCAGCCTGAGTTGAGTTGACCTGTATTGCTTAACCATAAATAATTGATATTTATGAGAAGATATATTAGACAGAACGGAGTTCTTAATGTATAGTGCTGTATCTGAGAAAGATTTTGAGAAAGCTTTTCAGTGTAATATCCTTAGCAAATCACATTTTTGTTTCCAGGCAGGAAAGGGAACAACATCAACAATAGCGCAGTTTACTAAAAATGTACTTGAAGCTCTTGACAGACTTTTCAAAAGCTTTTGATACCATGGACCACAACATCCTCCTGCAAAAATTAGAAGCGACAGGAATGAATGATACTGTAAAATCCTCTTCCAGTCATATCTAACAAACAGTATACAACAAGGTGAAATCTCTGCAATCCCAGACAACTCAAATATTTTATTTAAGTTCCTGTCAGAGCCAAGATATGTACGTATAGGCGTCCCACAGGGAAGCATTCTAGGTCCACGTTATTTCTAATTTATGTAAATGATTTTATATCCAGCGTCAGTCATGAGGATAAAATTTTATTTGCTGATGACAGTAACATTATCATCAGTAATCTCTCAATCAATGGACTTCAGGCTAAAAGAAACATGTCTTAAACTGGTTCAAAAAAAATTAATTAAAAAAAAGGACACATAAAATAAATAAAACAAACACCATCAAATTCTGTTCAGTTAGCAGATTTCAACAGATAGACTTGAAACTAAACAATGAAAACATTGAGTGTGCTGCTAGTACAAAGTTTCTAGTAATGACCATTGATCACGAGTTAAAGTGGAATGAACGCATACAATTATTGGCAAAGAAAATATCCACCGCATGTTTTGCACTTGCTCCTGTATAATAATGATTGCCATAAAGCACTATACTTTGCAAACATTCATTCAATAATATCCTTCAGAATCACCTTTGGGCTTCAAACACAAGACTTTACCATGAACAGTTCTGTCCATACATATTCCACAAGATCAAAAAAATAATCTTCATATAGAAAGGAAATTAAAAAGTAAAAGTCTTAAGTTTTTTCCACGAGGGTGTGAAATTGTACAACTCAGTGGAAATTAAAGGAGAAAAAAATGCTCAACTTTTTAAGGAAAGAAGTATCTAGAGGAAAATGTTTATTATTCCATAGAAGATTATTTAAAGTAAGTCACTGTGTTTAATAAACTAGTAGTTATAGATAAATTTTACTTTATTTTATGTATTTATCTATACGTCATATACTTATAGATAAATTTGCAAATTATATACCTAATGTACCATATGGTGAATGAAATAAATAGATTGTGTTTTGTTAGTCGAAGATGCTACGTGTTTCAGAGAGCTGCAGGAGCTGCTGGCAGAGAAGTGGTCGTCTCTGCGCGGCCGCACGGTGGCGGACTGCGTCCGCATCTACCTGACGTGCACTCGCAAGTGGTCGCTGTTCGGCGCGGCGCTGTTCCAGGCGCGGCTGCGCACGCCGCTGCCCGACGGCGCGGCCCCTGCCCCCGAGGTGGGAGCCCCGCTCTGGTTGGCCGCCGCCGAGGACGGCGTGTCGCTGCTCGAGCTGAGCACGATGGCTCCACTGCTCAAGTACCCGTACGGACAGGTGTGTGCCTGACAGAAACATTACAGTTAGATACACATTTCCGTATGGTTTGTTTCCCATTAAGTTTTAATAATAATACTAATAAATTGTCACCATAGTTGATGTCTCCTGTTTAGCTGTACATATTAAAGTGCACTCTACTGGACAAGTAGGTGTAAGCACCTAGAATTTTGTCAAATTCTAGCTCCTCACCTTTAGGCATGGGGGGGGGGGGGGGGAAGCTAACTCTTCAGTAAAAGATAATTTCGTTGCTTATATAGGTTAGGAGAGTGATGCTTTATATAGCATGCAGATACTATGACCAAACAGACTAAATAAACCCTTTCAGAAGCAGTAAAGGTATTTAAAAGTTAATAAAAGACCTAAGTAAACTTTCTATGACAGTAAGAAAACATTATTTTAGTAGGAAATAGGTTAATTCACATAAATTCAATTTCCAAACAATAAACTTTGCCATAGGCCAATTTCACCATTTCTAAACCAATTTAAATGCAGTAAAGACTGTCAGTATTTAACAAAAGCCCTATATAAACTTTGTATAACAGTAAACAAACTCTAAAGCAACCGGAAATAAAATAATCAATAATAATTCAGTTTTGAAACAATGAACTTCTATTATAGGAGTATTTAGTCATTTTTAAACCGATTTGAGAGCAATAAAGTGGCTCAACATTTAATAAAACAACTATACTAACTTTCTATAATGATACAAAAACCTTATACTAACCTGAAATGTGATAATCCATAATAATTCAGCTCACCAAACAATAGTATTTTTTATATTTGGTATTTCACTATTTCTGCACACTTTTAAATGAAATAAAGTAGTTTTAAAGGAATAACAATTTAATAAAAGGATGAATTCACTAAAATTCCGTAGTTTCTGGACGTGTAAATAATTTAAATCAATTTTTAAACACTTCGTTAGAGGCAGTTCACTTTTAACATTTTTTATCACAGAATCCTAGAAAACTTTTGAAATAAAAAGTAGATTTCTTGAAAGCCCCAAAAATCTAATATCACATATATTAATTTCAAGCCATTCAATGCAGTAGAACCAATTTTATAAAGATTTTAGAAATTATTTCATCATGAAACCATGTGCCAAGTTTAGGAATTTATTACAGCCAATCGAAGTTAGATACAGAGATGAGACAACTTTCATAATATATAATTTAATTCAAAGAATATTCTGGCAATTTTACATTTTCGATAAAAGCAGTAGAAGTAAAGTTATTAAATTAAAACCCATATATCATTTTTATAAATTTTGTCCAAGCTGTAACTTCACTATCCTGGCATCTATCTCGATAAAACTTACACCATTAAACTCAGGAATTTTTGGTGAACACGCTGATAATAATTTTATTTAAATAAATTACGATTTAGAAGAAATGACGAAATTACACAATTTTAAAAGAACAGGTATTTCCCCAAGCAGGAAGTAGGTCGCCTCATACGCGAAGGTTAAAATAGACATTTAAAACCAAACACTTAAAATTACTCACTGCATATCCACTGATCTTCTAATAAAAAAGTCTAAACACTGTCAGCCTTTAATTACTTTATATCTGTTTGGTTACAGAGTTAGCGAGGGCATATTTTGGCTAGGCAGCAGTAGAAAGTTGCGTTTCGGCTGTGACTTCATAGAACCTATATAATCTGGTGCTGGCATGCTACTCCATCTTTACTTCTTTTGCAAGCTGAGCAGTATGTGCGTATAGTCTGTGCAAGTGGTGTCGGGCGGGAGAAAGGCGGTTGAGGAGAAGCTACCGAGTCGGCCATCTTGGGACTTTTGTGTATTGCGCGCAATGTTAACTAGTAACATGAACTTGTAAATTTTCATCAGGGGTTCGGTCGGTTTAAATTTCTCTCCACAACTTGCAAACTTTTGGTAAAGTGTGTTCGATTTGCCAGCTCAACTGTTAAATGCTATTTTGAACTTGTGATTTTCTTAAAATAAAACTTGGAATTTTCGGAAAGTGAACTTTTATCATTTTGTAGTTATCTTGCAACCTTTTATTTATTTGTGGTTAACAAATATTGTGGTGACCTCAAGCATTTAGGTTGAGTTATCTGGCTACATGGTCAAATCAAAATTATTTAATAAATTTTCTACAGAACTTTGAGTCAACCACAAACTGTTAGTTGAGGCACTAAGGCTATACTACAGCCCCGGTATCAGCCTGGTTCCTTACAGAGGGTACAATAAATCCAGATTAAAACTCAGCCCCAGTGTACCAGCAATCCTGATTAGCGGTTTTATGTAACTATCTATAATTACCCAGGTGAATTCAGGGATGGGTCCCAATTCCAGCTTCATTAGCTATTTATTTCACAATTTGCACAGTTGACAGACATAACTCTATGGGTTCACAGAAGAATGCCTATGTTTTCACTCCCCATAATAACCCTTGTCTTAACCGACAATAGTAACATGTATATCACAGCTGGAAAACTGAAGTTGGGGAAAGATTAACCATTGTAGGTGGAAAGATGATATGAAATCAAATTTTTTAGAGTCCACAAATGACACAGAAAAATTATAAAACCCTTATTTATTTTTCAACAATGAAACTAGGGGAGATGGAAGTGGCTTCTAGGTTAAATAAATAATGAAGGAAAGGGAAATTAACCCACCACGTACCAAAGTTGACAGCTGCAATGAGAGAAAACACTTAGGCACACAAACAAATACACAATATTTTGGTAACTGCCTTCTTCAGTAGTATGCTGTGACTGTACATCTCCTGGTGTATGTATTATTTTGTAATGGAATTGTTTAATGCACCATATATGTTATGACTATACATCTACTGGTGTATGTATTATTTTGTTATGCAACTGTTCATCTGTAAATTGGCAACTTTCCATATCCCACAGAGCCAGTCTCTTATATTGGGATAATGGAAAATGAATGTATTGCATAAACAGGCCATTAGGCTCTGTACATGTGCACACACAGAATGTCACCCAATGACTAGCAAGGTAGTGGGGGAGAAGGATAGGGAAACAGCTAAGGAGTAGACTATCAATATATCGGCAATGTCTGAGATAATATATTGCAGGTGATGGTAAAATGAAGATAGGTAGCAAGGGTACCTAGTACTGACGCGAAAAGTTATATCTAGTTAAAAAAAAATATGTGATGGGTAGTGTTTGGATTTTAACAGTGATTAAGGCCAGGTGGGTGTCTGGTGTCCAGGATATTCTGGTACACTAGTTCCCATCTCCGGAGTTCTGCTGCAGTGGTGCTGTCAGGGAAAACTCTGACTGCTCTCACAGTAAAACAGTTGTTGAGATTGTTGGAATCATGGCTATTGGCATGTTCTGGTATTGGAAGGTACAGGTTACGGGTGTGGACTGTTTTTCTGTGGCCATTCATTCTAACTGAGAGTTGCTGTGTGGTGAGGCCTATGTAGGAACTAGTGCAGTGGTGGCGAGTTAGTTGGTATATGACGCGAGTTATTGAACACGAGGCGTGTCCGATGATGGGGAAAGTTTGCCCTGTAGTAGGACTGTAATATTTAGTGGTGGTTGGAAGCATGCTGCAGGTATTGCAAGGAAGAGATCCATATGATGCTTATGGAGAGTCTGACAGAGGGTATTGGTGGACTAAGATGTTGTGTGGTCTGCTAAAACATGCAAGGGGGACACTGGGTAGAATTTTGGGTAGGAAGTACTCATTTCTGTAAAGAAGCGAAGGAAGTCATACCGCTGTCACAAGATATGGTTGATGTACTCGAGCCCAGGAGAGCTGGGTGACAGAGGTCGCTTTTTGTAGGAGACGAGCGAGAGTGGTTTCGTGGAGGGTGAGTGATCACACTGCAGCAGGTGGGAACTAACGAACCAGAATATCCTGGATACCAGGCACCCACCTGTCCTTAACCACCGTTAAAATCCAACCACTTAACCCATCACAATTTTTTTTAACTAGATATAACTTTTCACGACAGTACTAGGATACCCTTACTACATATGTTGATTTTACCATCTCCTGTGGGTATTTGAATAGTGTAATCTCTGAGTGTTTACATTTTGTAAACAGTGGTCGTTAGTACCGTTTGAACAGTCAGCGAGTGCAGTAGCATATTTTGTTGTTGTTTTTATATCTGTAGTGGTGTGGGCATTTGAATAGTGTAATCTCTGAGTGTTTACATTTTGTAAACAGTGGTCGTTAGTAGCGTTTGAACAGTCAGCGATTGCAGTAGCGTATTTTGTTGTTGTTTTTATATCTGTAGTGGTGTGGGTATTTGAATAGTGTAATCTCTGAGTGTTTACATTTTGTAAACAGTGGTCGTTAGTAGCGTTTGAACAGTCAGCGAGTGCAGTAGCGTATTTTGTTGTTGTTTTTATATCTGTAGTGGTGTGGGTATTTGAATAGTGTAATCTCTGAGTGTTTACATTTTGTAGACAGTACTAGTTAGTAGCGTTTGAACAGTTGCCGAGTGCAGTAGCGTAATTTACTGTTATATTTTATCTGTAGTGGTGTGGGGATTTGATTAGTGCAATCTCCGAGTGTATATTTTGTGGGAAGTACAGGTTATTTCGAGTTTCTGTTCCTTTTTTCTGTACTTTTTTTGTTTCCTTTCTTTTTGCGTTTTTCAAAAGCAGTATGTCTAGGGACTGTGATTGCTGTGTGCAGACGCGAGCTGAGGTGGCTTATCTGCGCGCTCAGCTTGCAGCTGTGTTAGCAAAAGTTACGCAGCTGGAAGCTGCCGTAAAAGGCTGCAGCAGATGTGATGTTGGGGAAACTGATATAGCCAAGCCTATCACAGATTCTCCCATATCGACTGTCGTACCTGCAACCCAGGCTGAAGTGTTGGATGCTGTGCCGCAGTCGCCTGTTGGTGACTGGCGTATGGCTTCTAGACTTCGAAGCCGCACACGGGGGCAGTCGAACAGGCTTAAAGGCCAAGACGCTAAACTTGTTCGTCTGTCCAACCGGTTTGATGTATTGTCGGAGGCTGACTCAGTCCCACAATTGTCATCCTGCGAGTTGACGGCCCCCCAGCCCGCCAGGTCTGAGCAAACGCAGAAGGGCATTCTGGTAGTTGGGAGCTCTAATGTTAGGCGGTTATTAGAGCCCCTTAGGGAAATGGCGGATTCCTCGGGGAAGAAATCCAACGTCCATTCAGTGTGTATTCCGGGTGGCCTGATCCGAGATGTGGAACAGGCCATCCCAGATGCCATAGAGGGGACGGGGTGTAGCCAACTACAGATTGTGGCTCATGTCGGCACCAATGATGCCGGTCGCCTTGGGTCGGAGGTTATCCTCGCTTCCTTCCGGCGTCTGGCTGAAAGGGTGAACTCTGTGGCCAGTGACCGCAAGATATCGGCAGAGCTAACCATCTGTAGCATCGTAGACAGAGTTGATTGTGGACCTCTGGTTCAGAGCCGTATTGAGGGGCTGAACCAGAGACTACGACGTTTCTGTGATGACATTGGCTGCAGATTTCTTGATCTTCGCCATAGGGTCGAGTCTTGTTGGGTTCCCCTTAATAGGTCAGGTATGCACTACACATGTGAATCGGCTACACGGGTGGCAGGGGCCGTGTGGAATGCACTGGGTGGTTTTTTAGGCTGAGGGAGGAAGACCCGAAACACGAAATTCAGTTACGGGCAACCCAATCAGATACAACACCGGAATGTAGGAGCAACGTAAAAGAATCTCGTCAGTTAAAAGTTCTCGTAATTAACTGTAGAAGCGTTTGTAACAAACAACCGGAACTTGAAAGCATTATTTGTAGTACAGAAGCGGATATCGTTATCGGTACAGAAAGTTGGTTGAAACCGGAAATAAGTTCCGCCGAAACTTTTAAAGATAGCATGAATGTTTTTCGTAAAGAC
This sequence comes from Vandiemenella viatica, assembly GCA_031002005.1. Taxonomy (NCBI): domain Eukaryota; kingdom Metazoa; phylum Arthropoda; class Insecta; order Orthoptera; family Morabidae; genus Vandiemenella; species Vandiemenella viatica. The sequence goes on from CM061918.1 coordinate 10,088,343, forward strand.
AGATTACATTCTCATGGAGGTGGGGTATTTATAGCTGTGAGTAAATTTCTCCCATGTAATGAAATAGACGTCGATACGAACTGTGAAATCATATGGATTAAACTCAACGTTGCTGGGTCAAAACTCATCATAGGTGCCTTCTACCGTCCACCTGATTCGGATATAGCTATCGTCGAGGAGTTAAGAAATAATGTAAATAGTATAGCTAGCCGTTTTAAAGATCATGCTATGATTCTAGGTGGCGACTTCAATCTGCCTTATATTGACTGGCGTAATTACGTTCACATCACAGGTAGCAGGGATAAGGCAGCCTCTGAAGTAATTCTCGATTTGTTGTCAGATAATCATCTCGAGCAGCTAGTTAATGAACCTACACGGTGTCATAACGGTAGCGAAAACGTTTTAGACTTGCTGGTTACCAACAGGCCAGAATTATTCACCGACATTTCAACGACCACAGGAATAAGCGATCACAAAGCGGTAATTGCGACTATCAAATTAATGACCGAGCGAAAAAGGAAAAAAGGGCAGATTGTATACAGATTCAGTAAGGCCTCAAAGGAGTGTTTTAGAACCTACCTGAGGAATAAATACCGTAACTTCAAGTCAACAAAGGACACCGTTGAAGAGATGTGGCATCGTTTTATACATATAGTCAGGGAAGGCATGGAAATACATATACCAAAGCGGACAATAAAGGGAGAGGATGATCCACCGTGGTACACATGCGAAGTCAAAAGATTACTCAAAAAACAAAGGAAAATACACGCACGCTCAAGAAGGAAGGGGTGTCGCAGCGATTTAGAAACCTTAGCTGATTTAAGAGGACGTATTAAGGATGTAATGCGCGAGGCCTTTAACGATTTTCACTCCAACTCTCTCTCTAAGAGTCTCACAGAAAACCCAAAGAAATTTTGGTCGTATGTACGAAAAGTTAATTGTACCAACAGCAATATTCCAGCACTAATTCGTGAAGGTTCCGAGGTTAATGAAAGCCGCGATAAAGCTAACGTACTAAATACTGTATTCAAAAATTCATTTACAAATGAACATAAGGATAGTATTCCTGTTTTCCCACGCCGTGGCAAGTCGGTGATGGAATCATTACGAATAGATACTGCAGGTATCGTTAAGCAATTAGAGCTCCTGAAGTGGGGGAAAGCACCGGGCCCAGTTGGAATTCCAGTAAGAGTATTTTCAGAGTATGCTGCAGAAATCGGGCCATTTCTGTCTGATATATTCAGTAAATCATCAGAAGAGCGAAAAGTACTTCAGACTGGAAAATCGCGCAAGTAACTCCGATTTTCAAAAAAGGTGATCGAAGTGATCCTGGGAACTATCATCCCATATCTATAACATCTGTTTGTAGTAGAGTTATGGAGCATATTATATGCTCGAACATTATGAATTTTCTAGATTATAATAATTTGCTTACAACAAATCAACATGGATTTCGGAAGAAAAGATCATGTGAAACACAGCTGGTCCTATTTACACACGACGTAATGAAAGTTATCGATACAGTTTCACAAGTAGATGCAATTTTTTTAGATTTCCAGAAAGCCTTCGACTCTGTGCCACACAACCGCCTTTTAGCGAAGCTTCGAGCGTACGGTATATCGGATCAGCTTTGTGAATGGATAAAGGATTTTCTAACTGGTCAGGTCGCAGTATGTTGTCGTTGAAGGAGAAAGTTCTTCTAATCTAGATGTTACATCGGGTGTACCTCAAGGAAGTGTAATAGGACCACTTCTTTTCTTAATTTTTATAAACGATCTCGGAGACAAAGTGAAAAGCCTTTTTAGATTGTTTGCTGATGATGCAGTTATTTATAGGGAAGTAAGAACTTTGGCCGATTGCTTAGAAATTCAGCACGATCTGGATGTTATTTTGGCTTGGTGCGCTGAGTGGCAACTTACTCTAAACTGTAAAAAGTGCAAGACAATGAGCATAACTAACAAAAAGAATCCGATTGTTCAGAAATACGAGTTAAACAATACAGTTATTGATATGGTCGATTCTATTAAATATTTGGGAGTAACAGTACAAAGGAACATGAAATGGGACATACACATTAATTCTTTAGTAGGTAGAGCAAATTCTAGGTTGCGATTCATAGGTAGAATCTTGAAAAATTGTAATGAACAAACAAAGGAGATAGCGTACAAATCTCTTGTGCGTCCACATTTGGATTATTGTTGTGCCATTTGGGACCCGTTTCATAAGGGATTGATCGAAAGTATAGAGAAAGTACAGAGAAGAGCCGCTCGATTCGTGACCGCTTGCTACAGTCCTTATGAAAGCGTCACAGAACTGATTAGTAGATTAGGTTGGGAGTCTCTGGTAGATAGACGATACACATTTCGTTTAAACTTATTGGAAAACATGCGTACTCCAACTTTCACTCATGAGTGTAGTGAAATACTTCTTCCACCAACCTATTTGAGTCGGAAGGACAGGAAAGATAAAATTAGAGAAATAAGGTGCCGGACTGATTCTTATATGAATTCTTTTTTCCCTCGTACCATTAGGGATTGGAATGCACAGCAAAGAGATTAGCTTTGGTGCTGAGCACCCTCTGCCACCCACAATTTTGTGAATTGCAGAGTATATATGTAGATGTAGATGTAGATATTATCTCAGTCATATTGATAGTCTACTCCTTAGCCGTTCCAACTCCCTCCTCACCCACTACCTTGCTAGTCATTGGGTAACATTCTGTGTGTGCACACGTACAGAGCCTAATGGCCTGTTTATCTACTACTGAAGATGGCAGTTGCCAAAATATTCTCTTATCGCAGTAGTCAACTTTGGTATGTGGTGGGTTAATTTTCCTTTCCTTCATTATTTATTTATTTTTTAGTACATTCTCTAACTAGGAAATTTACTAAAGAAATAATAGTTACAAATTAGAATCTCCACATTAACATTCAGTTAATTGATGAAACTTGGCAATGTCCAAATGGAACGTTATTAAAGAAGAGAGTCTTTCTGAGTGTTGAAGATTAATATATTGTCCATATGTAACTATACCCAGTAAACATTTTTTCTCCTCAATATTTTGGTGAGTGTGCTCTCTGTTTCCATCTTCAAGTGAAGTGCTGGCCAGAAACTTAATAACCAGCCAAGAACTCATGTTGCCAATTGACTGATATGGGAACGGATGAGCCATCGCCTGGCAGTTGTTTTCAGTGCACTATGTATAAAACTCAGAACGCTGATGTCATGCAGCTTCAGTATCTGGTATCAAAGCATCACTAATTTGTTAATTGAAAAGATTGGATGTGATGGGAATTCTGTCCAAAAAGTGCGCACTTTTGCCAGCCTGTTATGTAGCCGTCTTCTGGCCTGGTCAGTAAAGTATGTTCAGTCTTCTCTTCAAAATGGCAGTTAGCTGTTATTATTTTATTATTATTATTACTCCGCGATTCACTAAAAGTGTGTGGCGGAGGGTGCATTGCTGTCTGAGAACAATATCATTATCGTCATCATCGACAGTTTCTAGCTACTGAATGGGTCTGCATTGTGCACAACTCTTCCCATTTTATCCTTTGTTTCCCCACCTCTTGTTATGGTGTTATGGCATTTGTAATGTAAATAAACTATTAATTCTTTCCTTTTTCTGTACTAGACTTGTGCTCATTTCAGTAAAGATGGTCACCACTGTATTGTTTACAGACTTGATATAGGAATAAATGTTGTATATTTGATATTTCATTTATTTTATTTATCTTATATTCTCATGACGATTCCCGAGATACCAATAACAATTGTGACCTTGTTAAAAATATTCGGGCAACGTTCCAATTTGAAAGATCGCGAGGTTCAATTTTTATGCAGGATCAATCTGTTCATAATGTTCTCTTATGCCAAAAATAACTCTCCAAAGATACTCTATTTCTGAACATATGAATCTAAACGAATACTCTTACCTCACCTGCTGTTCTTTTCCCTCTCAACTCTGCACATTATTTTCTGAATAATACTTACATTCATTACTATTATTTATACCCTTAATATTATGGCTATTATTTATAAAATCATGTTCCCATCCAAATGTGTGGACCTGTTTCGACAATCTCTCATTAAATTGTTTTAAGGGCTTTCTATGTCACCCACTCTGGTCCACTCTCTTCTGTCTTCCATTATTTTAACATGCCCATACCATCTTAATCTGACTTCTCTGTCATTTCCTGTAGAGATTCCTCTTTTACTGTGTGTCTTAATTGTTTTATTTGCTGTCTTGTAACATCTATCCTGCTTCTTAGAAATTTCATTTCACTTGCTTGCATTCTGCTGGTATCTCAGTTATTCAGCGTAGTACATTAGGATACGTTACACCCTTACTTCTCTGTGGCACATACTTGTTCCATATCAGACTTCTGTTGCTTCTTAAAAATATCTCTGTCTGCCTATATCTTCCTCTTATCCCACCATCATTCCTTCTGCTTTCCTCAACAACACTTCCCTAACATTTGGAACTATTCACCATCTTCATCTTTTCTCCTTCCATCACAATTCCCCTGATTATCTACTCATTTACTACTATGTGTACCCACACTGTCTGCCCATTCAACCAGCTGCCACTGAACTTCCTCTTCACCTCTCCCCCTAATCATCGGGTCATTACTTTCAAGTTTTCTCTCCCACCCTTCTGCATTCTTCACTGTGATGAAAAGCAGTGGTGAGAAGAGCTTCCTTGTTTTATCGTGTTTCTTTGTATCAACAAATCTGCTTTATCTTCCTATTATCTTATTGCTCACATTTATTTGTTATAATTCTTTCGTTTGTAACTATGCCCTGATCACGCTTCTTACAGACTGCCCTGTACTGAGCATATAATCAGAGCGTTACCTCCTCTCCTCTTCTCTCTCGAAACAAACTTAATTACTTTCTACTCTTTTCTCGGTTCAGTTCTCTTTTTTAAACTTTAATGATGGGTACTATCATTGTTAATAATAATAATAATATGATGATATTCCAATTAATTCCATTTATTGTGTAACTTGTCACAGAACAAATCAAAACACAAAGTCTTCACAAAGTTCTTTTAGTACAATGAATTCGTATGCACATCTTTCATAACTCTCATCCTATCCACTCATATGAGTAGAGGCTTGTGCCTCAGCACGCCACCATCCTATGCCACGTCTGTACTGTTCAATAACTCCGTGTGGACTCGACTGCACTGTTGCTATGTGGAGTAGCTAGCTACCGAGCCTTTCCTGTGCCACAACAACAATGAATTCTCTAGTGCAAGAAACAACACTTCATTATTACTACTTGAATCTTCAATAGCAAAAAACCAAAAATTAATATTTATAAACGTTTCATTTATAACAAAAATTAATAGTTAACTTTAAAACAAAACATTTGTAATTTGATCGGGGTGGGCTGGTTATGTGGCATATATGTCACACTCTCTACTGATGGTTTCTTTTGGGAATCCTCTGTTCATCATGAGCTTCCTTACATTACTCCTGTGTAGACAAGCTTTTTCAAAATCAAGGAATAATATCAGCAGATCCTTTCCACGCTCATTTTTTCCTGCTGTTGTCTCATCGTAAACATCACGTCTACCTCTGATCACCCCAGTCTGAAGTCACACTGTTTTTCTCTTATCTCTATTCCAACCATGTTGCATATTCTATTCTCAAGGATTTTCTCATGCGGTTGGCACAGTGGCACTTTAGTGAGATTCCTCAGTAGTTTTTAAACTCCTTCCCGTTTCCTTTTTTGAAGAGAAGTGCAATTATTTATTTCTTCCAGTTTTACATGGTTGTCCTCTCCTTCCATATCAATCTCATTGCACAGTGTAATCATTGATTTCATAATACTCCCCCTGCTCTCGCCATTTATCTGGTATCTTTCTACCTTTCCTCCTGTTCAGTACTCCTTAGTTAGATCCTGTTATTTCTCTGCTATATGGTTGTTGTCCTCTAGCTTCTCCTGTAGAACTGTAATCTGGATTCAGCAAAGCTTCAAAATATTCTTTCCACATCCTTTTTAGTTTTTCTGTATTTTCTTTCTAGTCGTATCCAGCTTACTGAGATTTTTGTTCAGATCCTTCCTCTTCATTCTTACCACTCTGTATAGCACTTGCCATATTGTGTAATCGTAAGTTTTCCCGGCGGATCTGATGTTTCAAGATCTCTCGGGCGTGCAGCCGGGTCACCCGGCTGCACGCCCGAGAGATCTCAAACACTTGCCATATTGTTCCATCATCTCAATCCATTTCCTACTTTCCCCATGTACTATTTTTATTTTGGCTTTCTTCTTTTTTGTTATATATACATGTCTTGGTAACACTCTTTAAAGGCCCTGGTTTTCAGGTCCACTGTTCCTTTTACTCTTATCATTCCACTGTGCAGACTTTTACCACTTTTTGCAGTTACTGGGCCTTCAATACACTGTTCCTGCTGCTACAAACCAATGTTCTTTTGAATGCTTCCCACTCCTCTTCCACTGTCCCCCATTTCTGCTGTGGGTACTGTGTTCCTTACAATACTCTGGTATTCCTCTTCATTATTCCTCTTTTTCAGTTTCCATACCTTTATTTTCGTATCCTGTGGTTCAGATTTTTTCCAGTCTACCACATCCTTAGCTACATTCTAACAGCCGGTGACCACAGCCCAATGCCTTTGATGGTATTAGTCTTTAAATCTATCTCTTCCATTTCAATTCCTCCTCAGTTCTACAGACTTCGTCTTCCAATCATAACCAGGTTGCCTTGTAGTTCTCTTACTTTTGTACCATGAATTTCCTATGCTCAAAAACGATTTCTCTTGCCTGAGAACAATATCTGGAATTTTATTATAAATAAAGAAAATACTATACAGAATTTCAGAAAGTATTGACTTGGTATACAGTTAGAATTCTGTAAATATATAATCTATTCAGGTTGAGCACAGTGTTTAAAAATTGTAAAGGTACGCATTCAAAATTTCTAGTAATACAGCAAAACACCAGGTAAACTATGTTGTGGCTAAATAAGTATTCAGTAATCAAATTAACTGAACACATACAAAGCTCTCACTTTAGTAATTATCACCTGCAGATTGAAATTTGAAAGCAGAATGAGTGAATGGAGATAGACAAGCCAAATGAACTTTATGTGAACCAAAATTTTGTGTGATCTGTAAATAAAAAACCAAAGGGACCTTAGTTTCTAGTGGTTGTATTTGAACTGATGAATCAGAAGAGATAATGCTGCAGTGTGTTAAATGAAGATAGATGCCAGCTCTATTTTTCTGTTATTTTATTTTACTTTTTTAGGTAAATAGGGATTACATTTATCAGCCACCTTGTATGTAAATAATTAATTATGGCAGGACCCAGTTAGCAACTGATATGATAAAGGAGTTGGATTGGGAGTCATTGGAGGAAAGGAGGAGGGTGAAGAGAGTGCTGGGAACGTACAGGGCATATGTTGGTGATGGGGCTTGGAAGGATATTGGTCAAAGAATTGGGAATAGTGCATGGAAGGGGAAAGATGACCATGACCACAAGCTGGCACTAGATTTCACACATAAGGGAGTGGGAAAATTTCCTTTTATAGGTAAGGGTGTCAGAGATTAGAACAAATTACCCAGTGAAGTGATGAATAATTTTCCAAAAATGCTGAAGGAATTTAAAATTAAAATTTGTAAAATGAAAAAGTAGATGGGGGAGGATTTTAGCACTCAAATTACATAAGATAATAAAAAAAGGGGGTAATTAGATAACTAAGGTAATTGCTACTGGAGCATGTTCTGCATCACAATTAAATTAATAATTACTTGGAAAAGAAAGGGAAAATACACTCAACGCTCACCAAAGTTGAAAGAAGGAGGGCAACAGCAACATGAAACAACACACAGAGAAAAAACAATATTTCGGGTGAAAGTCCCTTTTTCAAGTTAACAGAGGTAGGTGGCTGGTCTTGCGTTCGACGCAGCCACTCATAGAATACAATAGACTGTCAGAGGTGGTGGGGGGAGCAATGATAATATAATCGCAAGTATAAGAAAGATTAAAATGGTTGAAATAATAATAATAGTAATAATAAATAAATAAAAATATAATTGAAAATTACAAAATATATATATATATAATATATATATATATATGAAACTATTGAACTATTGTACTAGCCAGTGGTGGGTGTATAGGGTGAGGATGGAAGATGTTAACGGAAATTATGGCCTGGGTGATGTCTGGTCTGCAGGATGTGTTGATATGCCAATTCCCACCTGCGGAGTTCAGATTGGGAGGTAGTGTCTGGAAGTACTCTAATGGCTCTGACTGTGAAGCAGTTATTAAGGTCACGGGTATTGTGAGTACTGGCATGGTGAGCAACGGGGAGGTCCAGGTTTTGGGAGTAAACTGTCTGTCTGTGACCATTCATTCTGATGGATAATGAGTTTGAGGTCAGGCCAATGTAGGAACTTGGACAGTGGAGGCAGGTGAGCTGGTAAATGAGATGGGTGGTTGTACAAGTCATCATTATCATTGGGGACCATCTCCAGTTTCCCGGGTGTGGTTTACTAGCCTTGGTTGTGGTTGTACAAGTGGCGTGACCTATTATGGGGCAAGTTTCACCAGTAGTAGGGTTGCTATAGGTAGTGGTAGGTGGATGCATACCACAAGTTTTGCAACAGGGTCTCTTACAAGGGATGGATCCAAATGGTGGTTTAGGAGCGTCAGAGGGTTGATATTTATGTACAAGAATGTTTTTTAGATTAGGTGGTCTGCTGAAGGTGACTCGGGGTGTGGTGGGGAGGATAGTGGGAAGAATGCGGCGCATTTCAGGAAAGGATCTAAGAAAGTCATAGCCCAGACAAACAATTTTGTTTAGTGATTCCAGGCCAGAGAAAAAAAATGGGGTAGAAAAACAGGGTTCTGGTTGGCTTTAGGTTGTTTGTTATAATAGTGGTACCATCAAAGTGTCTGGCATTACTTGGGGACTGATGTTTTATTCCATTTGATCTGAGTGGCATAAAAAAATTTTAATCACCATCCAATTTGGCCAATTTCGTCATTGTTTTTGAGATAAATGCGGAAAACAAAGTTACACACATAAATTTATCTTCAGAGGGGTTATGGGGAAGAGTGGGTAAAAGGGGATGGTGGGTGCAGTTTTGTAAACAAAATGTGAATATTATTTTTTATTTTATTTTATATATGCATGCATTTCCTTTCTGATCAAATAATACCTATAGAGTTGTGTGTCCCCACACCAATTTTAAAACAATTTTTAAATTTCAAGCTGAAATTTCTTGGCCAGCAATTGTGCGATGGGAATTGGTCCAATTCCATTTGATAGCAAATGTTATGGGCTTTCAGAATATCACTATCCATGTTGGCTGATTTCTCTACCTTTTTTGAGATATTTGCAACAAATTAAATAGTTTCACATCTAAATTTAGCTTGAGGGGGGGTAGATGGGAGGAAAGATTGGCTTTATGTAAACTAGATATGGACAATATTTTTATCTTTTATTTAAAGTGTACATGAGTAAAGTTTTATCAAAATAAGATAAAAACTGTGGGTTTGTGTGTAACCACACCAACATTAAAATAATTTTTAAATTTCAAGTTCAATTTTCTCTGTCATTAGTTGTCTGACTGGAACTGGTCCAATGCTTAAACAGTAAATTTTATGGGCTTTGAGAATATAACCATCCACTTTGGACAATTTTCCTATTGTTAATGGGATATTTGCAAAAAAAAAAAAAAAAAAAAAAAAAAAAAAAAAAAAAAAAATCGGAACTGTTGCATGTGTAAATTTTCCTTAAGACGGATGGGGGATGGGGTTTTTGTAAGTATGTACAGTACTATTCCCTCTGTCTTAAAGTATACATGTGCATAGTTTCATAGAGATTGGATAAAGAATATAACAAATATATATTTTTTGTGTATGTTGTTTGGGCCAAATAGAACCACTTGGATTGAATTTGCTATGAATATTTACACGCCCATGTTACTGATAAGTTTGTTAGCACTAGAGATGACCTATAGTTTAACATGTAATCTGAGAATCTGAACAATGGAAGTGTACTGGTGTACTTCACATTACAAAAAAAAGTTGTGCCACACGTAAAGGGCGGGTTAAGGGACATGCATCCATTTTATATATAGAGAGATTTAAACCAATATGAATAGAGTTTATGCTTAATTTCAGTTTGCTCTCTATTATTCTTTCTGCAGGTGGTGACGTTTGGAGGCTGTCAAGACGACTTCATGTTGGTCGTAGGAACTGATGAGTCTGGTGGTGGAACCTCACAGAAGCTCTTGTTTGCTCTCAGCAAACCAAAGGTATTGCAGATGTCAGTTATTCCTTACTGGCTCAGTACTTGGTGTTGCCTGGGTTAATGGGAGTTGATTTACTACTATAGAAACTTTAGTTGCTCATTTTCAAATATGTGTTCCAAATTTCAACAAACTCTCTGCAGCAGTTTCTGACTGTAAAAAAGCATGTATCCCAGATACACAAAGCTCCTTTGAGATTGGATAAAAACTGGAGATTTATGTGTTGCCATACCAACTTTAACACTAATCTTAGATTTCAGGTTCAGATTTCTCAGTCAGCAGTTGTGTGGTCGGAATCACTCCAGTGCTGTACTACAGGAAATATTACGGGGTTTCAGGATGTTGCTAACCACTTTGGATGATTTCTCAACCATTTTCAAAACATTTTTTTTTTTTAAACTGAATAGTTTCACATTTAAATTTTGTTGGGGGTAAATGGGGAGATGGTTTTGTTTCTGTAAACCAAATGTAGGCAGTATTTTTCTCTTTGTTTTGAAGTATACATATTAAATTTCCATCAAAATCAGATAAAACTGTGGTTTTTTTAAAAAAAAGAACATTTGTAAAGAGGGAAAGGGATTGGGATTTTGTAAACCAAATGTAGACATTATTTAAATTTTTTTTTAAATTACACATGTGCAAAGTTTCACCAAGATCGGTTAAAAACTGACAGTTTGTGTGTTGCCAGACGAACTTTAAAGCAGTTTTTAAATTTCAAATTCAAGCTTGGTCACTAAATGTCCTACCGTAATCCGTCCAACATCAATAAACAGTAAATTTTTGCCAATTTCCCTACCATTTTTGAGGTATTTGTTAAAAACATAACTGTTGCACATGCAAGTTTTCTTTGTATGTTGAGAGGGGGAGGGGGGTAATGTGGGAGAGGGTGTGTTTGTAAACCAGAAGTTGATAGGGTTCCTCTTGTTATTAAGAATACACATGCAAAAATTCATTGAGATCAGATAAAAATTGTGGATTTATGTGAAGAACGTACAAATATACACATAGCCAATTTTATAACTATAGGGATTTGTTATTAGAGTGGAAGTAACATTTTTAGGTAGAGTTTGATTATCTTTTAGCAGATATTTCTTTGAGTACTATTCAAACACATTTGACATGGAAAATGGCTGTCTTGTACATTTTGTTTAGCAACGCAGCTGTTTGTTGTAATGCCCTTTATATAAATGACATTTTTACACCAACTAGCTGTAGAGTTATAACATATGTAGATGACACTACAGCAGTATGTTGGGATAATGATGATTTATCGTTAGAAGAAACTACTGCTAATGCCACTAATGAATTAACAAATTATTTTGATAAAAATGAGCTAATTTGTAATAAAAGTAAAACAAATTTAATGAAATTTGAACTTAGAAATCATAATGTAGATAATAAGTTTAATCTGATTACAGATGAAGGAAACATCTATGAAATAAATGAGCATAAGTTCCTTGGAATATACGTGGATAAGTTTCTAAGTTGGAAAGCTCATGTTAATTATGTTTGTAAAAAAGTAAGTAAGGGAATCTTTCTAATGAATCAGTTGTCTAAGGTTGTGGATAGAAGTGTATTAAAAATTTCATACTATGGAATAATCTTCCCACATATCCTGTATGGAATTGAAGTTTGGGGATCTTGTTGCCATTTCTACATGAATAGATTATTAGTGCTCCAGAAAAGATGTATCAGGATAATATATAAGTTGGATAGGAATACACCCTGTAAAGAAATATTTAGGCAAGAAAATATTCTTACTATATTTTCACTATATATATATAGGGTTTTGTTACTGATTAGATGCAATCCAAAATTTAATAACACTAATAGTGAAATTCATAAATATGACACTAGAATAAAAACTAACTTACATATCAAAAGATATAACTCCAAGGCAGCAGATAAAAGTGCGTTTGAAATGGGAGCAAGACAATATAATAAGCTACCAACACATTTAAAGTCATTGACTGGAAATGAATTTAAAACGGAAGTAAAACGGTATCTATGTAATAAGGCATTATATAATCTTAATGAGTTGTGAACTATATGTAATAGCATTTATAATGAATTATTGTACTATATGTTAATGTTAATTACTAACTCAAAGTTCCTGGCCTTGCTATGGAACTTATTTATATTGGAATTCATTATATTATAAGGTATTCTTGTTGTGTAGATGTATCATTGATATTGGAATTCATTATATGTACTATAAGGTATTTCTTGTGTATGATGTATTGGTCTTGCTAGAAACTTGTGCACACAAGTACATTGGCAATAAACAATAAACAAACAATAAACAATGATATGGCTTCTTGTGTTACCCAAGCAACAATGGAACAGGAAGAAATGCTGAGAGGCGATATTAATACATGAAGTGTAACTAAGCAGCATATTTGGGAAATATATCATTTACATACCTATATTAAATAAAATATTCATCTACATCTACATCTATACTCTGCAAATCACAAATACTGTGGGTGGCAGAGGGTGCTAAGCACCAATCCTAATTCTGCGCATTCCAATCCCGAACAGATCGAGGAAAGAAGGAATACATAAATGAATCAGTATGGCATCTTATTTCTCTAATCTTATCCCTCCTGTCATTGCGACCTAAATAGGTTGGCGGAAGAAGTATTTCGTTGCACTCGTAACTTAAAGATTTTCGCATATTCTCCAGCAAATTCAAACGAAAACGACGTCGTCTGTCCGCCAAACAATCCCAGCCCAACCCATGAATTAACTCTGTGACACTTACGTAAGGACTGTAACTAGCAGTCACGAATTGAGCGGCTCTTCTCTGTACTTTCTCTAATGTGTCAATCAATCCCTTGCGATACGGATCCCAAATTCCACAACAGTATTCCAAATGTGGACGCACTAGTGTTTTGTACGCTATTTCCTTTGTATGAGCATTACAACTTCTCAAAATACGTCCTATGAATCGTAGTTTGGAATTAGCTTTTCCTACAATGAAAGTTATGTGCAAGTCCCATTTCATGTTGCTTTGTACTGTTACGCCAAGATACTTCAGGGAATCTACAGTGTCAACAACTGAATTGTTAACTTTGTACTCCAGAGCAAGCGGGGTCTTTTTATTACTTATGTGCATTGTCTTGCACTTTTTACAGTTAAGTGTATGCTGCCATTCACGGCACCATTCCGAAATAACATCCAGATCGCGCTGAATTTCTAAGCAATCGTCGGAGCACCTCACTTCCCTATAAATAAGTGCATCATCAGCAAAAAATCGCATCCTGCAATTAACGTTGTCACCGAGATCGTTTATAAAAATTAAGAAAATAAGTGGTCCTATTACACTTCCTTGAGGAACGCCCGAAGTAACATTTAGTTTAGAAGAGGCTTCCCCGTCTACAATGACATACTGTGACCGACCAGTTAGAAAATCGCGTATCCATTCGCAAATCTGATCAGATATACCGTACGCTCGGATCTTCGCTAAGAGTCGGTTGTGTGGTACAGAGTCAATTGAGGGTTTAAACTCTGTTAACATTGTATAGTAATTTTGTATTATTTTTAAGGGTTTATAAATAAAAAGGGGTGGGGAAAATGACTCAACGCTCAGCAAAGCGACAAGTGTGACAAGTGAAACACATATGAGGCAAACAAAAACATATACAATATTCTTGTTTTACACCTTGTTCATTTGATAGGGATCGAGTCATATAGTTCGGGAGGTATGCATATGCCGAAGTTTACCACACTACTGTCTACGCAGTGGAAGGGCAGTGGCGAGGAGGTGAAGGGAGTGAATTGTTAGAAAGTGAGTGATCGGTATTATGGGAAAGGCTAAGATCATATATATCGCTAATCGTGATAAAATTAATATACATAACAAAAGGGTATAAGGTGTTAAAGCTAGATTTGTTTCTGGAAATTACTACAGAATGCAGTCAGTATCAGATATGATTATAGAGCTTGAATGGGATTAATTGGAAGACAGGAGGAGGGTGAAGAGGGTCATGGGAGTGTACAAGGTGTATATTGGTGATGAGGCATGGAAAGATATTGGTGCGAGAATTAAAAGTAATGCATGGAAGGAAAAAAATGTAGGTGGGTGCAGGGAGGGGAGAAGATGGGTGTGTAGGAAAATTGACACCGGGGCATGTGCTCCTCAGCAATTTAATTAAATATTATTATTATTATTAAGATATAGTTTCAATGATGAAATTTATTCTAAAATGTAGGGGAAAATATCATTTATTAAAAAGGGGTTAAGTGTATGTTGTGGAGTTTAGTAACCATTTGACTGGACTTTTAAAATATAAAGCATTTCGGTCCTCGAATAGAGTGCATTCATGTTGGTTGTGTTTGTCTGGAGATTGACTGCTTCACATAAGACCTGCGTCTTGTAAGGTTTAATTGCACTAAGGAATATTATTATTATCTTGATATATTTTTATCAGATAGCCTTTAAATGGATGTTACTGCCTGAAAGTAATTAAACAGTTTTTTTTGTTCTGTGTGTTTCAACTATTGTTATTCAGTTAAACTGTTTCTTCTGTACAAGAAAGTTTTTACTCACCTTTATTCAAAATTATTTTTTGTGTCTAATAAAAACCTCAATAAATTCAATTACCATCCAACTAATTTACTTCTGTCCATCTTAAGTCAGATATTGTTGTTTTTTCTGTACCGCTATCTCTGTCATTTATTTTAAGCTGGTAGACACTATTTCTGTTGGAGTAATTTCATTTTTTTTTCCAGATCTTAGAACTGACTCTGCTGATAGCTGACTACATGAACGCGATTGGACACACGCTGCCGGGCACACCGCAGATGGGAACGCTGACCCGGAACGGTTCTCACCGGTCGGTCCGTGCGAGAGGCACTGTCCAGCAGCAGCTCTCTACTGTAAGACTTCCTAGAGTAGCTGACAGTCATTAAACATAGTAGGGGTGGTGCTTTAATTATGTATAGTATAGCTTTATATTTCAGATCCACAACAGCATTTATTAAAACATACATCTTATTTTTCCCGAATTTATTTGTGCCATACCATCAATTTTCAATATGTGGCTTACTTCTGCAGTAAATGTATAATTCAGATTTCATCTGAATTTTATTTTCAAACCACTGAAAGCTGAGCTGGAACAGCTGTCTAGTAAAGAAGTGAAAATTAATCTAGAGACGTTATTGGGTGAACAAATGCTTATGATTTGCTTTTCCCTCCAATATGTTTGTCACGAACCAGTAAAATTTTTGAATGTGTTATGGGTTTGTTGTTAAAATTTTGCATCCTCATCTGTAATTTACAATCCTGCCAACAAGTTTTTTTTCCTGGGCTGATTTAATCATTGTAATTATTGTATTTTTCAAAAAAATATCCTCTACAAAATCAATTATCATTTTGTAATGAAAAGGATTTTATATGAATTATATAGATTCAGAACTTCATTAAACATGAGTTACCCTCCTCTTAAATTTCAACAATTCCAAGCTGGGATGCTGGATTTATTAATTGCAGTATACTAGATTCATTTGCCCTCTACAAATTTCATTTTTAAATTCTTTTAACGTTTTCGGTAAGTAATTAATCATTCCCCTTGGTAATGAGTGACTATTAAGTTGAACTGCATCAAATTGTTAAACATATTTTGAAAATATATTTATAAGACTCTGACCAAAATTTGATAGTAATGAATTGCAGGCTGAAATCAAGCAAATAAGGAAGCAGTATAAGCAGAATGGACTTGAAGTGAATAAACTGAAACAATCTAGTATGAAAGAAAAATTTGCAGAAATGGTAGACTTAGGTCTAAGGAGTAACTCTGAAAGGACCTCAACCAAGGATGAATGGAATGCATTAAAGACCAAAATAATGAAAGGTGGTGCAGAAACATTAGGCTTTAGGGAAGAAGTTGCACGAAAACCTTGGATCACAGAGAAAAATGGCTAGAAGAAAAGTGTGAAGTAGAAAAGTAAATGGTCGTAGGTAAAGTAGATGTTGCATATAGAAAGATCAAATAGAATTTTGAAGAAATGAAGAAAAGAGGTGTGAATATTAAAGCTGCCGATGGGAAACCTCTTTTAAGCTCAGACGATAGAGCTAACAGATGGAAGGAATACATTGAGAAACTGTGTGATGGGGACAACTTGAACAATAGTGTAATGGAAAAGGAAGGCGACGTCAACATTGATGACGTAGGAGATACTGTTTTGAGGACAGAATTTAATAAAGCTTTAAATGACTTGAAAACAAATAAGGCAGTTGGAATTGATGAGATCCCTGCAGAACTTCTTAAATCCCTAAGAGAAGAAGAAACTGAAAGATTATTCAAGCTGATATCATAAAGTTATGAAACAGGAGAAATTCCAACTGATTTTAATAAAAATATCATCTTCGTACTTCCAAAGAAAGCGCAAGCTGACAAATGTGAGAATTATCACACCATTAGTCTAACATCACATGCTTCAAAATTACTGACCAGAATAATATACAGAAGGATGGAAAGGATAGTAGAAGAGATAGTAGATGAAGATCAGTTCAGGTTTAGGAAAAATTGCGTTACAATGGAAGCAATTCTGTCTTTAAGATTAATACTTGAAGGGCTGATCAAGAAAAACAAAGATACTTTTATGGCATTTGTTGATTTAGAAAAAGCTTTTGATAATGTTAGGTGGAACACGATGTTCAAAATTTTAAAGAAGTCAGTTCTAAAGTATCGAGGTAGAAGAATACTCTATAAACTATATATGAATCAAGTGGCTGTAATAAAAGTAGAGAATCATGAGAGACATGCATCAGTTATAAAGGGTGTGAGACAAGGTTGTAGTCTATCCTCATTAATATGCAACCTGCATGTAGAAGAAGCAATACAGAAATTCAAAGAAGAATTTCCAAGTGGCTTAAGTGTTCAGGGAGTAAAAAATTAGTATGCTACGATTTGCTGACGACATTGTCTTATTAGCAGAAAGGGCTGAGGATATTGAGAAGTCAATGAATGGCATGAATAAAATACTGAAGGAAGATTTTGGACTAAATATAAATCAAAGCAAGGCAAAGGTGATGAAATGTAGCAGAAAGGATACCAATACTAGTAGATGAAGTATAAAAATAGGATCGGATGTAATAGGAGAAGTAAGTGAGTTCTGTTACTTGGGAAGCAAAATTACAACCGATAGCTGAAGCAGGAAGATGTTAAAAGCAGAATAGTACTAGGAAAAAGAGCCTTCATGAAAAAGGGAAACCTTTTATTTTCAAATATTGATCTAGGAATCGGAATGAACTTTTTAAAATTCTATGTGTGGAGCACAGCACTTTATGGTAGTCAAATGTGGACTTTAGGAATACTGGATAGAAAGAAAATTGTAACATTTAAGATGTGGTGCTACAGTAGAATGCTGAAAATTAAGTGGACTGAAAAAGTAAGAAATGAACGAGTTTTGGAAATGATGGGGAGGAACGAGATTTGTTGAAGAATCTTACAGAATGAAGAGACACGCTGGTAGGTAATATTTTGAGATGTGCTGGATTGGTTAATTTGCTTGTGGAGGGAAGAGTCAAAGTTAAGAATTGTAGAGGAAGACAGAGATTAGAATATATGAAGCAGATAATTGAGGACATGGGTTGTAAGGGGTATGTAGAGATGAAGAGGTTAGCACAGGATGGGAAGGGATGGAGGATTGCATCAAACCATTCGAAAGACTGGCGACAGCAAAAAAAAAAATGTATAAGATAGGATAGGGGGATATAGCCTTTCACTTACTACATATGAAGGCATTAGGATGAGACAAACAAGTAAAAATCACAATATTCTACATTTTGACAGTTGCCACCCATTCCATACCAACGTTCTCTCCCCTACAGCCTTGCTATCCGTGGCAAATATATCTGTTCTGATGCTGAATCCCTCGCCCAGTATTCCCAAAACCCATCCCAAGCCCTTATTTCCCACTCCTATCCAGCAGATCTTGTATATAAACAAATCATGCATGCATCACCCACCCTCCACGGAACCACTCGCTCCCGGCTCCTCTAGCATCCAACCATAGCCCTGTCTTTGTCACCCAGTCTGGTCTCAGATCCATAAATCGAATCCTACAACAGGGGCATGAGTTCCTTCTGTCCTTCGCAGAAATGCGCACTCTCTTGCCAAAAATTCTGCCAACTGTCCCCCGTACCCTATCATTGGTCATGCTACTTGCATGACAACACACCTCATATACCAACTAACATGCCTCCATTGCTCCAGTTCATATATAGGCCTCACAACCAATCCCCTAGCTATCAGAATGAATGGCCACAGGCATACAGTTTATACTAACAATGAGGCCCATCCAGTTGCAAAACATGCCAGTTCCCACAAAATCAATAATTTGAACATCTGTTTTTCAGTTAGGGCAATCAGAGTTTTCCCTAACAACACGACCTCCTCTGAACTTCGTAGATGGGAACTAGCCTACCAGAATATCCTTGACACAAGACATCCTCCTGGCCTTAATCTCCAATAAACTCTGCCCACCCGACCCAGCACTTATTATCTATACCATTTACATTTTTTGTATTTCTGTATTTACTATTATCCATGCTATTTACATTTATTTTACCTTTCACTTATATATATATATATAACAATGAAAAAAAAGACGCTAAGTAGCGGAAAGGAATCAAATTAGGATAGGGAAATGAGCCACCACTTACCTTTAGATGATGGATGTTGGGCGCGAACACACATAAAAGACACAAACACAAACAATAAAGAAATTTTCGGGAAAAAACCATTCGTCAACGAGAGAACATTATGAGAGGTGGGTGCAGCCGGAGATTGCCTCACAGAAAGACAGCACCCACCTCTCATAATGTTCTCTCGTTGACGAAGGGTTTTTTTCCTGAAAATTTCTTTATTGTTTGTGTTTGTGTCTTTTATGTGTGATCGCGCCCCACATCCATCATCTAAAGGTAAGTGGTGGCTCATTTCCCTATCCTAATTTGATTCCTTTCCACTACTTAGCGTCTTTTTTTTCATTGTTATTATATATATATATATATATATATATCTCCCCACCCAGTTATTTTTCACCTCTTTCAATAATAACATATCGTCATCAGTATCGATTATCGATCCAATAGTTGAGCTTACTCTCCCCCCCCCCCTTTCCACCTAAACTACCATCCGCGCCTGAGACGCCATTCACAAGTCGACCGTCTATGTGTACACATGTAATGCCGCCTGTTGCTTCACCTTCTGCACGTTTAAGGCTACTGTAGGCCGAAATATTGCGCTTCTCTTGTGTTTGTTTTTTGTTCGTTGTCCCAGCCGCCTTCATCTTTGGTAAGTGTTGGGTCATATTTCCCTATCCTTCCTTAGTTTTATTGCATTAAAGCTTTTTCCTACTCATTGTTATTATATATATATATAAGATAGGATAGGGAAAAAAAACAGTTACCCGTCACTTACCACAGATGAAGGCAGGAGGGCGAGACACGTAAAAACACAAAAACAAAAGAATTACACAATATTTCGACTTTTTAGTCTTCCTCATGTAGGAGGATATATATATATATATATATCTAGCCAAAAAGGTCGTCAAAAATGACGGGTTTAATGGACTGTTCTGGCAATTGATTTCTTTTTGGTTGTTTACCTAAATAGAAATTTTATAAAATAAAGCTCACTATGCTGTAATTTCTCGTCCCTTGTGATGTAGCAAAAAGTTTCAGTTGTCAATTTGGTCCAGGTTGCGTTTCAGCTTAACTACAATCTTCACCAATATAGCCGGTAGAAAATCAAAGCTTCATTCACACATGAATTTATACATTCCCTGAATCGCATATCAATGTCATCATGCATCTATACCAATCATGCATCATGCGATACAAATTTGATCCAAAATCTTCACAGTTTCTTACAACTTTCTAATTTTCTATGATGAAGATCGATGTTTTAACGCCTGGCACAGCTTACATTCAGCTGAAATAATGACCCCAGTGAAAACGAAGGATGCTAAAAATAAATCTTAACTTCTTACGTCATGTAATATTAGTTTCAATTGTGGTTTAGGTTGCAGAGATCGTGAACAATTTGGAACTTCTTTCATTCAAACCAAGTAATCATATCACTAAAAAAAAGCAACTAATAATCAATATGACAATTTAAACAAAATTCATACTTTTCTTTCAGTATTGTAGCAATTCCTTTCTTAGCAATTGTTGAAATAAATTGAATTGTTATAAAATAAATGTAATTCCTATTGCCTGGCACTATGACAAAAGGTTTCGGTTGCTATCCTGGTCCAGGTTGCATTTTAGAACTAACCACATACGGGAGTAGTTTACATCGTGATTCATGATATCAAAACGTGACATAGTGCTTATGAAACCTGCTTAAATAACTGATAATAGCTAAATTCAACATGCTATTGCTTTGATAAGGTTCATTATTTATTTTTTTCCAGGCTGGATTTCAACCTAACCACAATCTCGGGTAATACTGCCGCTACAAAATGAAAGCTTTAATCGCATGCGCATTGATGGTGATGTCATGTATCGCGACATAAGTATAAAATAAGTTGTTGTAAGAAGTGAATTATACAACGCAGGAATATATTTATATCCTATCAAGCCAGCGTTTTTACAGTTGTTGCTGTACAGATGCTATCTTTGACTTGAATATTTGAATTGGATGTTTTGTGTTGTGTTAATTCCTAATTTTCATGTTGCTTCACGTCTAACGTAAGCTGCCTTTTGCTTTCATGTACACTTTTTCTTAAAAGGTATGACCATAGGAACGTACGTGGTAAATTTCAAATGAATAGCACAATTCTCTGGGCCTCGTTTTTATTTTGCCATAGCCAGTAATATCACAAAACGAACGTGTGCAACAGTTTTCCGACCAAAACGACAATTCATTGATGAGATACATTACGCAACAACATAAATTTCATCAAAAACATTCAATAAAAAAGAAAGGTAATAAACCAAAAATCTGCAACGTGATTCAGACCGATATTACAACGTTCGAATAGCTGTCATAGTTACACATTGCGCAAATACGTAATAGCCTCAGTAATATTACTCAGTGAAATCAAAGAAGATTAAAATAAATCTGATAAACTTACATTATTAATTGTAGTGTAGGCTGCACAATTCGAGATGAGTGGGCAACTATTTCGGTTCAAACGAATTAATAATTTCAATAATAGGTGCAGTTTAAATTATTTTGAAAAAAAGCTAAATTATTCATGCCCTCTGCCATAGCGTCAAATGCCAGTTGTAATTCTGATCCATTTTAAGTAACACTTTAACCAAACTTTTCTCAACATTGATGCTCAAAATACAAAGCTTTTATCTTACAATATCTATGGACGAAGAATTTAAGGAATACTTCAATGTATCAAAAGAATATTACGTAAATATAAGCATCTAATAATTGATATATCGATTTTAACGCAATATATACTTTTCTTTCAGTGTTATGTGAGTTAATTTATTCACTGTTGCTTGGAAATGATATTAAATAACGCGCACTTCCACAAATAATATTGTAAAGCGTGACGTCATAGCTTGACATCACCACGTGACATGACGTAGGTGTGACACGCTACATTAAGCCTATTATACTAATAGATAGATTGTTAGGAAACAAAGGCACTAAAAGTGGATATATTGAACATTAGGATAGGATAAAAAAAACCACTGCTTACCAAAGAATGGGATTCCTGCGGCGTTGGTACACGAAAAAAACAATCACACAAAGAATAGAATTTTCCTCAATAGAAGTGAGATGGCTGCACGCAAGCGCTGCCGGCAGCCAACTGTAGAAAAATAGTCTGACCAAACAATGATACAGACAGTAGGCTGTGGATCGTTTAGTGACCAGTTTCATTGACATTTTCTAAACATAATAAATCTGGCAATAAAACATACTTGTTGGGAGAGCAGTTTTTTATACCTATTTAAATTAAAAATGGTGAAATAACACCTTAGAAAGAACATTGCTACACCTTCTCATTAGCACGATGCTAAAAGCCTCCGTAATTGTTGTTAAAACTGGCAACGTGTGCATAATATTTTATAAGATTGGGAAAATAGTGACAATGAAAATTTGCATATCATGTGACATATTATATATGTATTATGTCACTGTATTTATCTATATTGTTTAGATGAATAAAGTAAATATTTCCTCTTTCAGAGGTGTTCTGTGAGAAATAAGTGCCAGAGCAAGATGCAGGTATCTGACGTCTCACACTATTACGTCCCTGGGGTGTAGAAGCATGACTGTTAGCCCCACAGGGAGCTGAACACAAACTAGAGCACATTCCCTGGCACAAGCATGACACAAAAGCAAAGTCCACTGCATGGTTTGGTGGGAATAGTCACTTCCTTGTATATTTTGAGAAGAACAAAATTCCAGTAAAATAAAAGCAAAATTACAGAAAACAAGTTCAGTCCATCAAGTTAGGCATTTTTTATATCTAACCAGGGGACCATCAGACATACACATTATACGATGTGGCACTGTTGTTTTTTCAAATATGTCCTAGTTTTTGAGATCTTTGCATGCAAAAAATTCCACTGCCTTTTATATACAAGAATAATTAATTGCCACATTATTGTAAGTGGTTGGGTGGACTAGGTGGTAACTTATCTGCTTCGTAACTTTTTGACTCTGGGCCAAATCCCTGACGTGTCAAATATTTTTATTTGTTTATTTTATAATCAGATGTTACTGAGCATGATTATTTTAATTTCATTTCATTCACATATTTTTACTGTATCAAATAATATTTAAAATGAATAACATTACATACAGTACAGCCTCACATTTTCCCTAAAATCATTTTTTTCAAAATGAACTCTTCATGAGTGTACCACCAGTCTGTTTACACTGGAAAAGTCTCCTTTTGTGATTGATTTTATTGCTTTGATGTATTTTCTAATAAAATAGGTATTAAATTAGACATTAACAAATAACATCAATCAACTGTTTTTTGTACGGTTTAATGCTGTACGCATTTTGCTTCTCATCAAGACATCATCGGCAATGAATCTATGCTGAAACTTACATTTTACAAACTTATTACATAATGGTTAACATAATCCTAAAGTGACTGTTACTCTTTGCTTTTTCCCCAAAACATGTTCCTGCTAAAGCCATTTGTCTTAAATGATATTAGCGTGATATAAACTTTGCACCTTATTGCAACTCTCTTGTTTACAGTGGCCATCTTGTTTTCTTACTGTTATGATGGTGTGCAAACAGCACCGATTTTGAAAATGTGTGAAAGATTGATGTTTGCTCCTCTCATTCCAATTTTGTGTGTTTAGTAGGTTTATTTATTTACTGTACTTGCTTTTCTGCAGCATTAATGTGTTTGGTTTGTTGGTTTTATATGGCCATTCAGTACCTGCTTACTACTGTTTATTGCTTTCTGAATTTGGTAGTTTTCTTGTAGAGTGAGGGTGTTGTGTCTGTGGCTGTTAATTGCATATCCGTGTTACTGTCTGGTGGTTTTCTATTAGATGTTCATCAAATGTGGTTTCTAACTGGCAACATTTAAGATAAATTGGCTTTAGTGGGAACATGCTTTGGAGAAAAATTTGAGATGTGTGGCTATGAACCCAATGAAAATAGTAAGTTTTAAAGGATCGGCAAATGTTTCCCTTTACGATTGTGTTAAACATTATGTAATAAGTTTGTAAACTAAATATAAATTCATCACTAATGATGTCTTAAGGAGACATCACACTAAACCGTGCTTATCATCTGCGTTGGAATTATTTATTAACATTTAATTTACCGTGCAACTGCAGCAAAATGACATACAACAACATTGAATTAAAATAGGCCCCTTTTTTACATTACTCTACTTCATCATTTCTATACTCTTTTATTATCAAGAAATATTTTAAACAAAATTTGAGAATATTGTTTATTCTATTTCTTACAGCTGATATTTTTTATTCTGAATAGTGGTGGCTTGAAAATGGTTGAAAATAATATGACAAAATAATGATCAAAATGGAGGAAATGAAAGGACAAAGTTTACAAATGTTGCAAAATGCATTTCACATGCTTGGATCTTGCTAAGACTCCTTGATGTTAGTGTGCATGTTTCCAAAGCATATGTGAGAATAGGAATGAGATATGATTTGTACAAGACAATTTTTGGTCTTCTGAGAACCTTCCTGTCCCACAGTAAGCTCCTCACGGTACTGTAGAAGTTGGCTCCTTTGGTTACTCTGTTCATTATTTCTAACTCACTTCTACCATTAATAGCAATTATGCTCCCCAGGTAGCTGAATTTGTCAGCAACTTGAACTTGGTGGTCTTGTAATTTTATACGACAGTCCGTATTCTTTCTTCTTATTTTTAGTGCTATGTTTTTTTTTTTTTAGTTTCATTCCATATTCTTCAAACTTATTATTCCACATTTTCAGTTTGTTTTGTATTCCTTCATCCCATACTGCCACATCATCTGCAAACATTGATGCCTGTAGATCTCTATTGATTGCTCTCTTTAGTTCTTTTAAGATGTTATCCATCACCGCTATGAACAGAAGAGGTGAAAGGGCACTTCCTTGTTGTACTCCTGTGAGTGTACTAAACCATTCAGAGGGACCATCCCCAACATTGACACAGCTCTTGTGATTATTGTACAGTATCTGGATCTTTCTAATGAGGTACTCTGGTATTTTAAGTTTTCTTAGACTTTTCCAGATAGTTGATCTAGGAACATTATATATAGTATGCCTTTTCTAGGTCCAAAAACACAATAATTAGGTTTTTCTCTCTTTCCCAATATTTTTCTACCAGCATTCTCAAGGCAAATATTAGATCTGTTGTGCTTCTTCCAGCCCTAAACCCATGTTGTTCCTCCTTTAAGACGGGCTCTAATATTGTTCGTACTCTGGCTTCAACTATCTTCATAACATTGTGATTTATTTATCCATTATTATTATTGCTGTCGTCAGTCTCTCGATTGGTTTTTGGAGTCCTCCATCTCTTCCTATCTTGCACTACTAATCTCTTCACTCAATATCCCTGTAACAACCCATGTCCTCAATTACCTGCTTCATATATTCTAACATCTGTCTTTCTCTATAGTTCTTACCTTTAACTGTTCCCTCCATTATCAAATTAACCAACCAGCATCTCCTAAAATGTCTTTCTTTAAGACTCTTCCAAAATGCCTTATCTTCATACTTTAACTGTACATTTAATTTTCAGCATCCTATTATACCACTAAATTTTGAAAGCTTCAATTTTCCTTCTTTTTGGTATTCATAAAGTGCAGGCTATGTTGCAATAATGTGATATGCTACACAAATAAGGCTCAAAATCACCAAGGTGGAAAATTTGCTTCGACAATAAATAAATGACTAATATGATTATTTTTTTATTAAATGAGCATTTTTAAATGCTACATGCTATTCATTTTAACTTACATTATTATAATATATCTCAAAATAAATAAAATTTAATTTTATTTCAAAACATACATATAAAAAATCATTTCGAGAATGCATCCCAAAGTAATGATCGTTCATGGAAATAAATATAGATAATTTCCATGAAATAAATGACAATACATAGTTTTCATTACTTACTAGATCTTAAATTTATCTAATGCCTAAATCTTGTAAGTATTATACAAAAAAATATTTTATAGATTGCTAAAATATTTTGTCTTGCAACGTGTGCATCATTTCAGTATATTAAAAAACATCATTTCTTGAATAGTCATTTGGGAACGTTCCCAGACATGATGACACGTTCTTGAAATGATGTTGAAGTTCTCAAAATGACTATTTTGTTCCCAAGGTGATATCAGCTATTGTAATTTCTCTGTAAATTTAATGTTTGTGTTGTGTTTGTATGGTTTTTAATACTTGTAAATTTTTTTTTTTTTTTTTTTTTTTTTTTTTTTTTTTTTTTTTTTTTTTTTTTTTTTTTTACGAAGCTGAGGAAAACAAAAACTAAAAAAAGTAGCTTAAAAGGATGGCTCCGCTTGTTTGCACTAAAGAGAAAAAGATTTTTGCAGAAAAAAGTGAAGAACATTAATGAAAAGACAGAGCAGGAGAAATGATAACAGAGAGAATGTTGGAATAAAACATTAAAAACATACAGGGAAAAGAAAAAGGCATTAGTAAATATGGTGTTCAATACGACACCACATTCGGATGACGATTCAGCCGTGACACCTTCAATGAGAAGACAAGTAGGTAGAAAAATATTATGGAAAGGTAGATCAAAGGCAGACCATAAAATAAAATAAAAAAACGGGAACAAACTATAGTTAAAATGAAATGCAAAACAGCATCTTCAAAGAAAAAACTATGAAGACGGTGAAACGAAGTTTTTAAAAGTTATCGTAGTTGTGACTATATTTACATGCTGACTGTTTCTGTTTAAAATGTTTTCTGGCCGCCAGTCTGGTACTCCTGCAAGGTGGAATAATAATTCTGTCACTGTGAATGAAATAACTACACAACATCAATGAAATGTACCAACACACACGGGGTTTAACTTGTGCAGTAATAGTTTTATTAACACAAGACTATCTCCACCGACGCGAACCACCAGACAAAAAATTAGACAAATCATATATGCTTCTCCGAAGATTAGGGTCATAAAGATAGTGGTGACAATTGTTCTTCACTGTATCCTGTTACCACAATCTCGATTTCACATAATCCTGTTACTCTTTTTCCTACGACTTCTTAAACTTCCTTCACAGTTTATATCAATTTCTCACACATTATCATATTACTCCCTTACCGTAACAAACCTTCTCGTTTTCTCTAACTTTTTTCAACAACCAACCTTCTTCTTCTTCTTTTTTTTTCTCTTGCTTCTGAGATAATCCCCCGCATGTCTGCGATATTACAACACCTGAAAATATCGATCTTTCCATCTACATTCTTATACATTAATACTGTTCTAACACCGTGATTCTCACTGTGGTGTTACAACAGAATGAATAAAGAAAATCTATACTTATAACTCCCAACAGTAAAGTTGATTCTTTAATAAAAGATGTTCATATTCCTCTTGAAGTATACAAAAATCTATTCTTTAGCAAAGTATTGTGAACACAATTATAAGAAAAGGCTGATAGTTTAGAAGAAAAAAATCCAGAGGGAGAAGTCTTTCAAAAATGTATTAGTGGAAAAATCTTGAGGAAATACAGACTGCTCCAAATGGCTGAGAAGTTCTTACCAAAGGAGAGAGACAATAAATCCATTTTCAATCAGATGCTCAAGTTTGCGAGATAGTTTTGAGGCCAGAAGTTTGTCAAAAGATCATAGATTTCTTTGAAAGAGGTGACGTCAGTGGGATGTGCCCAGCTAAGATAGAATTTGTAAAAAAGAAAAAAGTGGTCTTAAGAAACACAAGTGTATCCTTTTACTTACAGTTAAAGAACTGACGCCAAAATTCATCAAAGAAACTGGAGTTGATTTAACGTATGCAACGCTCAGAGCAAAACTGTTTTGGGTGATAGCTCCAAAATTAAGAGATAGAGAACTTGTTTGAGTGTCAAATATGAAAATTTCGAATTTAACAAATAACAAAAGCTACTTGGACATTCAGTGAAACTGGGCATAGAAAAGGATTAATGGAAAGCGTAGGTGGTTTTCTTAAAAAGACTGCTGATAGTCATGTGTTGGTGGACATCAAAACTGTATCCAAGTGAAAGTGATAGCTGATGATGACATAACTAGATCAATGATCAGAAACTTTGGATGCCATTCCAGGTATTATGAATATCACAAAAATTACCTGTCAAATGGAGACAGAAGTTTTAATACAAGTATATTGACAGTAAAGAGTTGAACCTGTTTGTGTTATCTAATCATTTAAACATGAACTCAGTTGAACTCATGGATCTTTATAAAGCTTGATAGAATCTCCTAAACCAGAAGAGCCCATGGATAAAAATAATTTCAAAGATCTGCATAAATATGAAAAGAGAGAAACTATTTATAACATATCTTCATGAGATGAAGAAGATTTAATGGCAATTTATGCTTGTCAGCAGACTGAGAAAGAGTCCAATAGTGTTTACAAAGCTGGTACATCTTACAGCGAAGGCAAAAAACCCTTACATCTAAATTTAATGTCCACCGGGACATTTTTATTAATTAAAGCACCAACTCAAAAGACAAATATCCATTTCATATATGTTGCCACTTGTCATACATGTGCTGATAAAAATGGTGCATAACAGTGCGAGGAAATTCAAACTTCAAACCAATGAATGATATGC
Organism: Vandiemenella viatica; assembly: GCA_031002005.1. Classification (NCBI taxonomy): domain Eukaryota; kingdom Metazoa; phylum Arthropoda; class Insecta; order Orthoptera; family Morabidae; genus Vandiemenella; species Vandiemenella viatica. Next base: position 10,116,875 of record CM061918.1, read on the forward strand.
CATATATTAGCTTTGAGCAAATAATTAGTATTATTCTTATACCATGATTGAAAAAGAACATAATAAAGAGTTCTATTACTTTGATACTGATGTTGATATTTTGGACAAAATTAATATTTCTGCTAATATTTCTTTATTAATTTTAAACATAACTAGACAATTATGTTATTAAGTTGAATTTAGATTTCATTGCATTACTGTTGGTACTGCCTGAAGAGGTAGAAACTAAGTAAAGTTAGTTTCATATTAAATACCTAAAAGCCTTATGTCAAATAGATTTTCATAATTTTCTTAAGTTAATTTTTGTTTATGATTTCAATATTGTACACTTATTATCATTCAGGGAGCACACGTGCTATTCTGTGAACACTTGATCTTTTCTGGAAACGTTACTAAAATTGTGATAAACACTCAAAATTTTAGACTTTTTCTTTAAAAAAAGATCATAGTTACATTACAAATGTTTAATACTGTTAATTTTACTGTGACAGCTGCTGATATTTTTAAGTTTGTTAAATTTTACACATAAAAATAGTAGCTTTTCTTCGTTTGTGGTGGTATTTTGTTTCAAAATGGTTTTGTACACAGTAGTTTGCATTTATTTATTATTTTTAACTATATACCTATTTTTTTTTAATGTTTATTTACTTTGCAAAAACGATCCTGAAATGACCGATTTTGGGGATGGCTCTCTTTAGAAACAAAATAGCAAATAAAGTAATTAGTTCTGTGCTTGCCCCATTTAACTATTTATTATAAGCATGTTTAGTAACAAATTAAGAATATTTTCATATTTAGAGAGAGCTTCCAAGTATTTTCATCACAAAACCATACTTGAAAGTTGCCACCTTGGTGACTGTGAGCCATATATTTTTAAAATGTTCTTTCATACTCCCAAGATCAATATTTGAAACTTAAGGTTCTTTTCGCCAGAGCTACTCCACTTTTAATATCACTCCTGCCTTGGCCATCAGTTGTAATTGTACTTCCTCTAAGTAACAGAATTCACTTATTGAACTTAATACTATTTTTACATTTAAGTTACTATTATTGCTATAATTCTGCTTCATTTCATTACCTTTGCCTTTATTTGGTCTATACTTATTCCAGAATCTTCTTTTAATATTTTATTCACATTGTTCAATAACCTCTCAATATCCTTAATCTATTCTGCTAATGGGACAATATCACCAGGAAATCGTAACAAATTGATTTTTTCTGCCTGAACACTTATGCCACATTCAAGTTTTGCTTTTACTTCCTTTATTGCTTCCTCTACATACAAATTGAATATTAATGGGTATAGACTCGACTTTACTGATGCCCTTTTAAAATGATGCATGTATCTCATGATTCTCTTCTTGTATTATAGATACCTGATTTTTATTTAGATTATAAAGTACCCCTCTATCACAATATTTTAGAAATAATTTAATTTTGTACATCTTGTCTGACCTAACATTATCAAAAGCATTTTATAAATCAAGAAATGCCACAAAAGTATCTTTGTTTTTCTTGATCCACACTTCAAGTATTAATCTGAAAGCCAGAATTGCTTGTCTTGTGCCATGGCTTTCCCTAAATCCAAACTTATCTTTACCTTCTGTCTCTTCAATTACCCTTTGTCTTCTTCTGTATATTATCCTGTTCAGTAATTTTGAAGGATGTGATTTAAGAATTATAATGCAATAATTCTATCATTTGTCAACTTGTGGTTTCTTCAGAAGTAGGAAAATTTTCCTATTTCATAAATGTTTCATATCAATTTAAATAACCTTTGGATTCCTTTTTCTCCTAAGGATTTCAAAAGTAAAGTTTTACAGAAATATCACAGATTTCAGTTGCCTTATTTGATTTCAAATCTTTCGAAGCTCTATGAATTTCTGTTTCTAGAATATGTTCTCATAAGTCATCAGTGTCCACATCTTCTTCTTTCAGGACACTGTTGTTTAAATCATCCCCATCATTTTCTTTGTGTGTTCCATTCAGTGATTAGTTCCATCTATAATAAAAATTGTGATGGTGTGCACGCTCCAGTGGCAATCTCCCTACACTACACACCCATCTTTCTCCTTTCCTCTTCCAATCTACTTTTGCCCTCAACTAATTTTTACTTTAAATTCTTTCAGTGTTTTTGGTAAATTATTCGCCAATTCTGGTGGCAATTTATTCCAATCCCTTACACACTTTCCTATGAAAGAAAATTTTCCCACACCCTTATGCCTGACATCAAGTGCCAGCTTGTGGTCATAGTCATCTCTTCTAAGATTAAAAGAAATTTACTATTGGCTGCTTAAATATTTGTACATATTTTCTTTATTACTCCAAAATTTTGTTTGATCATACCATATGTTGCATCTACTTTACCTATAAGCATTCCCTTTCTAGTTCTTCACACTTTTTGAGCAGCCACTTTTCTATTGCTTTATTGTATTTCCTGTTTATTTGATTTCAAAAATGATTTTGCTACTTCTCTTACTGCTTTATCCTGAGCGTTTTTGTGCCTTCTCCTCTGATGCGTCAAATGCAAATTTTCTTATGTGGTTTGGGTTTACTGGTTTAATTTATCCAAAACACCAATGTTTCTTTACTAGCTTTGATTATTTAACTCTTCAGTGCATTTCATTCATTCTCAATTGAACTTTTTTTTAGTTGTTCCGTAGACCCATGTGTGGCACCTCGGCAAATATTTCTCTTATCTTTGGTTATTCAGTTTGTCACTTCCAGTCTGTTCTCCTTGTATTGTTTCTTTGTTCTCTTGAATTTCAGCCTGTACTTCATAACTATCTGATTGTGGTCAGAGGCGCCTGGCATGCTTCTCAGCATATAACTTGATTCCTGAAGCTGTGTTTGACTAATTTATAATATGACTACCTGGATCCCATGGATGTTTCCAGGTGTATGCCCAGTGTGCATGATTCTTAAATAGTGTATTCACTGTGATTTTAATAGAGCTCTGAATGACTTGAAAGCAAATAAGGCAGTTGGAATTGATGAGATCCCTGCAGAATTTCTTAAATTCCTAGGAGAAGAAGGAATCAAAAGATTATTCAAGCTGATATCAAAAAGTTATGAAACAGGAGACATTCCAACTGATTTTAATAAAAATATCATCTTCACTCTTATGAAGAAAGCACAAGCTGACAAATGTGAGAATTATTGCACCATTAGTCTCACCTCACATGTTTCAAAATTACTGACCAGAATAATAAACAGAAGAATGGAAAGAGTAGTAGAAGAGATAGTAGGTGAAGATCAGTTTGGGTTTAGGGAAAATCGAGGTACAAGAGAAACAATTCTGGCTTTAAGATTAATACTTGAAGAGCGGATCAAGGAAAACAAATATATGGCGTTTGTTGATTTAGAAAAAGTTTTTGATAATGTTAGGTGGGACAAGATGTTCAAAGTTTTAAAGAAGTCAGGTCTAAAATATCGAGATAGAAGAATACTCTATAAACTATATAAGGATCAAGTTGCTATAATAAGAGTAGACAGCAATTATTTATTTATTTTGTATGGCAGAAGAAATACAAAAAAACTACATTAAATTACAATAAATATAACTATTACTACTGACTAATGTCCAACGATTGCAGCCATTCAATTGCCTCTGTGGTTGCTTCATGAATATGAAGCACTGTACCGTTGAATCTCCTGAGAGGGTATTCCATGGTGATGTGGTGAATGGTTTGCTCATAGTTACCGCAATCACAATAAGGGTTCTCCATCATTCCCCAGGTTGAATCCAGGAGGCTGTCGTGTAGGGTCTTGGATTAGCGCCTGTTTGTCGCGGTTGGAATTTGTCCACTCAGCGCACCATGCTTCGCCTATGTTGAAATTATTTTGGACCAACTCTTGACCAAACTTCCATATTGAATATCTAGATTTTAGTCTATTTGGAGCTTTATGTTTGCAGTCCTGATGAATTGTAAGGTGTGGATAACTTAAGCATTTCTGCCATTCCTTTTTTAAAGCCGCTTGTCTTCGGAGACTTGGTGGAGCGATGTTAGAGAGTACAGGCAGCCAGTCTGTAGGTGTAGATTTAACAGTTACAGATATTGTTCTCATTGTATCATTTAGTTGAACGTTGATCTTTTTTGTATGATTGCTGTTTAGCCATACTGGACTGCAGTATTCAGCAGCTGAGTATACCAGAGCAAGATCTGATGTTCTGAGTTGTGCGGCATGTGCTCCCCAACCCGTTCCTGAAAGTTTCTGAAGGATGTCATTTCGAATTTTTTCTTTTGCTGCTGTTTTATGAATATGCTCCTTATATGCCAATGACCGGTCAAGAACCACACCTAGATATTTTGGATGAGGATTGTACTTCAGTAATTGGTCTCTGAATTTTATTTGAGGTCAATAGTGAGCTTTTCTATTGTTTAGGTGGAAAGAGCTGACTTCTGTCTTATATATATTCAGTTTCAGTACTTTAGTTGAAGTACTCATTCAGTTTCTAAAGATCAGTTGCGAGATTTTCTTCAGCTGTTTTGAAGTCATTAGATTGTGTTGTTGTAACTATGTCATCAGTGTATAAAACTTCCTAGAAGTGGTGGATGGCAAGTCTGCGGTGTAGATGTTGAAAAGTAGTGGAGCAAGGACAGAGCCTTGTGGTAGCCCATTGTTTAATCTGTAAGATTTATTTCTGTTCCCATATACGTGAACCTCGATCATTCGATTGCACAGCATGTCATTCAACAGAGAGGCAATCGTTTTGCACGGGATATTCCTCAGGAATTTCAGGATCATTCCCTTCCTCCAGACTGTGTCATATGCTGCAGTCAAATCTGCAAACACTGCCAAGGTCTTTTTCTGATCTCGGAATCCCTTTCCACATGGTTGGTCAGCGCCATAACTTGGTTGCAGCAATTCCAGTTTGTTCGAAATCCTGCCTGCTCAATTGATAAGGATTTTTTCTGTGATCCTGCTGTAGATGGCTCTTTCGAGCAGCTTCTAACATGAACTCAGAAGAGCTATTGGTCTATAATCTTCTGGGCTGCAGCCAGTTTTGTCTGGTTTCAATACAACTATTACCTTGGTTCTTTTAAGTAGGTTTGGGACTTTAATGCATTGTAGGATATTGCTGAAAAAATTGGCAATCCAATCTAATGTTCGTGGGCCACAATGTTTTAGATATTCTGGGTATATTCCATCTATCACTGCAGCCTTACCAGGTTTGGTTTCTTTCAGTGCCATCGAAATCTCTGAGACTGTGAAATCTGCTGCAGATGGAGAGTTCCTGTCAGCTTGAAGTAATCTGAGCTTCAGTTCGTTTCAGATTTCTTGTTGCTTAAAGTGTTAGCTGATTTTCTAGTTAGGTTAACAATTCTCTGTGCTACTTGATCTAGTTTTATCTTTGAGCTAGTGGTATCTACAGCGTTACATTCTAGTTTGCGCAGAAGTGACCACGCTTTTCTGCTTGAATGCTGGGAATTGACGTTTTCCATTAATTATGCCCATTTCTCATTTCTCGCCGAGTCTAAAGGGTATAGGAGTTAGTCTGCAATCTCCGGGTCATTACTGAGTTTGTATTCCCTGTACAGGTAGTCACATTTCAGGCTCCAGCTGAGGATGTATTCCTTTCAATATCCTTTAGGAATATGCTTTTTAGCTATAGCACAAAGCAGCCTTGAGAAGTGCTGGTAATTTTTCATATTTGGTGGAATCCATTGTATGTTATGTTCTATTTCTCTGGTGAATTCACTCCAGTTAGCTTTGGTAAAGTTCCATCGTGGAACTGGATTAGATCTTATGATTGGAATCTCACGACCGACTTTCAGAACTACAGGTCTGTGCTGACTGCGGGGAAAGTTGTTCAAGACTTTCCTTGTGCAGTGCAGAGGTCTTCCAGAAAGATCTTTTGTAACAAAACAGAGATTAGGGTTATAGTCCCGATTCCATCTAGCAGAATGGAACGTACCTTTTTCTTTAGCGTCATATACGAGGAACAGATCTTCAGCATCGGCCCCGTCTGTCACAAGTTGGCCATCAGTGTTAATGTTTCTGTAGCCACAGGTAGTATGTTGGCTGTTGAAATCACATGGAATTTATTGTTGGATGATGCAGGTACTGAACTGATTCAAGGTTGGTTAGGTGGTTTATAAATATAAACTTCAATGTTTGAGGATGTTATCTCTAGTGATGTAGGTATTACCATCTATGTTTGTCTTAATTATTTTAGCCTGCTGAATTTTATTCTTGACAAATGTCGCAGTGCCATAGCTTTTATGATATGTTGCTGACAGGAGTGTATATCCTGGTAAATGGCATTTAGATTGTAGATGGTGTTTCTCTTCGCAGTGGATTTCTTGAAGGAGAAGAACATCTACCTTGTTGTTTTCAAGTAACTTTAACAAAGTCACTTATTCCTTCAATATTTAGTTGTAGAATTTGGAGTGCATGTCGGAGTTCTTTCATTACAGTAGAGTTACTGGTCTCTGGGAAGAGCCATTTGAGGTTGATGACATTGTTCCGTATCCTCTAATTGCTGGGATATCCTCAAGCTAGGGCTCTAGATCCAGCAGCCTATTGAGGTGAGCCGCGGCTTTGCCACGTTGCCCAGGGAGCACCACGAGGAGGCTAGTAGTAGAGAACCACGAGAGACATGCGTCAGTTAAAAAGGCTGTTAGACAATATTGTAGTCTATCCCCGTTAATATTCAGTTTGTATGTAGGAGAAGCAATAAAGGAAAGTAAAAGAAAAAATTCTCATGGGACATAAGTGTTCAGGGTAAAAAAATCAGTGTGCTACAATTTGCTGATGACATTGTCTTGTTAGCAGAACAGACTGAGAATATTGAGAAGTTACTGAATGGCAGAATAAAATACTGAACGAAGATTTTAGATTGAATATAAATCAAATCAAGACAAAAGTGACGAAATGTAGCAGAAATGATACCAATACTAGTAGATTAAGAATAAAAATAGGATCAGATGCAATAGGAGAAGTAAGTGAATTCTGTTACTTCGGAAGCAAAATTACAACCGATGGTCAAAGCAGGAATGATGTTAAAAGCAGAATAGCACTAGCCAAAAGAGTCTTCATGACAAAAGGGAAATCTTTTAGTTTCAAACATTGATGTAGTGGATCTAGGAATTAGAAAAAACTTTTTAAAACTATGTGTGGAGCACTGCACTTTATGGTAGCGAAACATGGTTTTTAGGAATAACAGAAAGAAAGAAAATTGAAGCAATTGAAATGTGGTTCTACAGAAGAATGCTGAAAATTAAGTGGACACACAAAGTACAAAATCATCAAGTTTTGGAAATGATGGGTGAGGAAAGAAGTTTGTGGATGAATCTTACAGAACAAAGAGACAGGCTGGTAGGTCATATTTTGAGACATGCTGGATTGGTTTATTTGTTAGTGGAGAGAACAGTCGAAGGTAAGAACTGTAGAGGAAGACAGAGATAAGAATTTATGAAGCAGATAATTGAGTACATGGGTTGTAAGGCATATGCAGAGATGAAGAGGGTAGCTCAAGATAGAAAGAGATGGAGGATTACATCATACCAGTCAAAAAAATGCTGATGGCAAAAATTTGGGGGGGGGGAGCTTAAATTGCCAGCATCATATTTATGGACTGAAAAAAGTAATATTTAAATCAAATGAGTATTATAATATGGAAAATCTCATTAGTTTCCTGACAAACAATATTACATGCAAATTACTCAAATTATATAAAACTGTGAGATTTAAGTGAATAACTATTGGCTGAGTGAAACAAAGTTGATATTCAGAAAGTTGATAAATATTGCAGCTATTTATTATGAATATCCTTTAGTCATCAAACCTTACTCATTTTCTAGTTAGTTATTCATGTTGACACTAGCTAACTTGTGATGCTATACATATTTCTAATTGCTACTAATGTTATGATAAATTTCAGTGTTCCATTTGTTTATAGTATTAAGTACCTCAGTATTAGAGATAAATAGCATACTTCGCGATCTAAGTTTAATAATAATTCAATAAACACACAATTCTCAGGTGAATGCTCCGTAAAACTGAAGATATCTGCTAAACACTTAAGTTGGCGTCTAATCACATTTTCCGATGGTTTATGTTTACTATTTTGATGTGAAGGAGTATTTAGTATCTCGTCTGTACACAGAGGTACTCAGCACGATCGTGTGTATTTTAATTGCAGCAGGCAGTCGTCTCTACCTCGTCGACGGCAGCTCAGTCGCAGGCTGCGACGTCGACCCAGCCTGACATCCTCAAGTCCACCCCAGACCACCAGCAGGCTACTGACAGGTGCACTCTCTAGTTTTTCTGCTTTCTGTTTGTATTTATTGGCACTCATATCTATTTCTTGATATGTTGATTTTTTTACAATACAATCTATTTAAATTGTATTCTTTGGATTATTACTGCCTTTTTCTTTGTTCCTTTACTGTGTTATATGCCAGATGTGTAAGAAAAGATTGAGACTATATTTTTTATAGTAATTACTTATTTACTTGGCTGATGAGCCTTTTCCCATTGGTGATACTGTGGTTGCATAATTATAGAATAATATTTTGATTGCCGTATCATTTAGCACAATTTTTGATTACATTGTTCATTACTGCCTGTCTTATATATCAGAAAACAATATTATTATTGGCAGAAGTAAAGCATTGTCTAAATTTTACTGAGTTTTGATACTAACGAGGAGGAAAAGGCCTTTATTCAGTGTAAATTCAAAGGACATTAGAATGACGATAATCAGAAAATACAATTATCTGACATATGAACTATCCAAACACGTTTCTTCAATTTTTTTAAAAGATATTTACTGTTTTACATTAACTTCATGTCTATAGACTGTACAGTTCACCTTTGCACTTGTTTCTTTTATGAATTCCATGAACGAAAAACTATATAAAATAGCTTTAATCCTTACACTTGACATTTGCTATTGCATTTTACCTGGAGTATCCTGATGACCAATTGGATTTTCGCTTTGATGTTGAGTGTTTGTACTAACCATGAGGCTACAACAACTACAAGTGTAATTATAATAGAATTGCAGTGTGTTGAAAATTTTGAATTTCGTAGAAATATGAAAATTGCCATGTTTGTCTGATGTTTTTGTTATTGATTTCAAAGTTTTAAACGTGAATGTTTTAAAAACAAAACAATCAAAGCATGTTACTTTAGGAGTCAGTAGCAATTCACCTACAGACATGAAAAGTGAAGTACATTCTGTTAGGGGTGATTTTTGGTGTTCTGTTGAATTGTTTTGCCAAGGTATGTAAAATAAATACTGAAGGCAATAAATAAATACTAAGTAAAAATAAGTGATCAAAGGGATACTGATTGTAGATGCATGCTGGCAAAAACACAGATGCTAAAGAAATAGATGAAGCTACTGAAATAATAACGGATGAGGGTATAACTGGAAAGACAAATGTGAAAACCACAAAGGCAATAATAAGAGTGTTATTGGTAAACTGCAAAGTATAATGAACAAAATAATAGAATTTACAAATTTAATAGAGATACATGATGCATATAAGTGATTATGCAGGTACAGTCTTGGTTAAAAGGAGTACTAGACAATGAGGTTTTTCTTGAAGGTTACAGAGTGTACTGCAGATATAGAGGAGCAATTGGCTAGTTGTCTAAATTTGAAAAAGTGGTTAATAGTTTACCTTATTACCTATTTTACTCAAGAAAGATTTTATTTTTCAAAAAATCGAACATTTACATTGCGTATTTTGAATTTTTAAAAACCAGTTTAAATTTACTGCGAAAACCCTTAAAACTGTCACGCCACCCTAAACAAAACAGTATGATCATGCCTGTGTATGGCAGATGTTAGTTTCCTTTCATTAAAAACGAATTCCTCATATTATAAGTAATGTATAGTTCCAAATTGTAAAAGTACAACTGTAAAAACTCCAAGCAAATTAGTTATATATGTTTCAAACAATTAACAAATACGGAAGAAGTAGCAAAAACTTGCAAGGTGGAAGGATACTCACAGTTTATATGATGATTCAAGAATTTATTTTTGTGAAGATCATTTTGATGTAAGTGTTTGGACATAGCATATTTGTAAGCTTAAAGCAAAACATGAATTTTACAGGATCACTATTTCTCAAGTAATGATAAAATAGTAATGTAGGGAGTTGAGATTGAGTTGTTTTGGTTTTTAAAATCTTTTTTTTTTAAAGTTTAATGCAATAAATACACTCTGGCAGAACTATTATTACCGTGGTGCCACAATGTAACACATCTTAGAATTTCGCATAACGAAATTAGTTGCTGATAGCAGGTTCAGTTGAAGTATATGGGACCACCCTTTTAAAGACATTTTTATAGTTAATTTTTGATAATATTTCCCAGTAATATGTCCTAAATAAGTATTTGTTCAAGTATAAGCAGTAAATTCAATAGTTAAATTCATTTAGACAGCTGATCAGAAACTTAACCTCAGATTTGTATAGGTAGTGTTTGATTTTCATTTAGTTTCAATAAACCAAGATATTTCGTTAGTTTAAAAGATGTTTAGGTAGATATATAGCCAGTAGATAATTAGTTTTGTTATTAAAAGATCTTACTTAGTGTCTGAATATGTTTGAAAGTGATTTGCCGGTTTTGAATTTTATCACGTAATTTTTCCACTCTAAACACGAAGCATTTAGCTATCAGGAAAACAGTTAAGAAGTCAAGTGATAGAGATAAAGTATCGTAATTTCGGTTTAGATAACATATTAAAGTTTTGGAAAGATTCATGTAACCTAAAGATCGTTTTTGAATATAATTTGATATAGCCAGACATGTGATTTAGGTAAAAGTTCGATATTTCAGTCTTTTTGGTGATTCATGAAAAGAAATTATATTCAGAGTAAAGTTTATTTAAAATTAAAGACTTCTGTAAAAGATTCATTTCAAAATATTAAAGCATTTTATAGTAATAAAATAAAATGGGTTTTGGCGCGAGTAAGCAATGATGCAATCACTCGACATTCGCCAAGGGTGATATCTACAAAAATTCGTAATAAATCAGGGAATTAACTTAGAGATTCCAAATTTTTACAGTAATAGTTTTTCATTAGGGAAATTTGTTTAGAGGTATTTTCAAGTCAATATTCAAAATATTTCAAGACATTAAATTTTATTTTTGAGTTTTAGACCATTTTAAAAAATAGGTAAAATTCTTTATTTGAAATCAGGTAATAGATGAGCAATAGGAGAATAGAATTAAATTTGTTTCAGCTCGATAGAAGCAATATTTCGGTAGTTATGGCAATCACATCTTTACGACTCTTTTCTGGCTAAACTATTAAAGTAACAACATTTTTTATAATAACTTAATTCGACGTTTGTAATAATATCTTGCTACTATCAAAATTTCAGAGAGCTAGGATTAATTTTACTGTCATGATCAAATTGGATTTCGCAACAGTTGTCAGAAACTGATCAGCTATCGTATCAAATCCCTGGGAAAGTCGAAACAAGGAAATTCTCACGGTCCGAGAAGAGGCGATCTTATATATACCCCCTCCATAGCCTAAGCGCGCCCATTCGTGAAGACCCATTCGTAAAGACGCATTCGTGAAGACTCTTCTAGAAGCAGCAGTGAGACGATGTAAACGCGTTATGTCGGGTGGCTAGCTCTTGGCTCGTGGCGCGGCAAACTTTTAGTTTGTTCAACATCAAGTAGAAATTTTGTCAGCTTAGGGAAGTTTTATTCTGAAGATTCATGTAATTGAGAAGTAATAGTAACGTGGGGTTTCGGTCGTGCTCGAGTGGTCAGTCGAATCTGTAAAATTAAATTTGGAAAAGTTGTCTGAATGCCTATGCAGTACTTTAACTTTGTAATGTTTTGAAGAATATACTCATTATATCAGAAGTGAACTTTTATCATTGAACTTGAACCTTTTCCTTAGTTTCTGGTCAAAACTATGGTGGCGACTGTGTGAAGAACTTAGTACTGCAATTCATTAGGTTTGCACGATCAAAGTTAAGATGCAGTCTGTGTACCCACCCCAGTGCACATCTAAGTCTTACATGGCGACCGTGACAGGACATGGCTTTTAGCCCATTTAGGGAGTTGTTAATGAAACAGAACAAAACAGTTAAAATGGACACATTTATTGTGCAGTGAACAAAGTGAATTTTTTGAGTATTTTTGTAAAATAGAGTAAGGAAACAAAGAACAGTTAAAAACTGAACATTTATGAAAACAAAATATTTCATTTTTATGTACACAAATGTAAACAAATGTTGTAGAATTTAAGATTTTTGAAGATTTTGATGATTTCATATTTATGATTTTTGTGTAATTTTGAATTTTTGATAACATTTTGGTAAATTAATATGATAATTTTGATACAAGTATGAGTGAGAATGAATGAAAGGAAGTATGACTGGGCCGACCAACCCACGAAGTAGGTAGAATAAGGGGATTTTAGTCTTGCACCACCTAAGATTTTCAAGATTTCAGTCAGTTTTCTTTGGAAAATAACTTCAATCTTCGGGGGGCATGTAACACATCTTAGAATTTCGCATAACGAAATTAGTTGCTGAGATAGCAGGTTCAGTTGAAGTATATGGGACCACCCTTTTAAAGACATTTTTATAGTTAATTTTTGATAATATTTCCCAGTAATATGTCCTAAATAAGTATTTGTTCAAGTATAAGCAGTAAATTCAATAGTTAAATTCATTTAGACAGCTGATCAGAAACTTAACCTCAGATTTGTATAGGTAGTGTTTGATTTTCATTTAGTTTCAATAAACCAAGATATTTCGTTAGTTTAAAAGATGTTTAGGTAGATATATAGCCAGTAGATAATTAGTTTTGTTATTAAAAGATCTTACTTAGAGTCTGAATATGTTTGAAAGTGATTTGCCGGTTTTGAATTTTATCACGTAATTTTTCCACTCTAAACACGAAGCATTTAGCTATCAGGAAAACAGTTAAGAAGTCAAGTGATAGAGATAAAGTATCGTAATTTCGGTTTAGATAACATATTAAAGTTTTGGAAAGATTCATGTAACCTAAAGATCGTTTTTGAATATAATTTGATATAGTCTTTTTGGTGATTCATGAAAAGAAATTATATTCAGAGTAAAGTTTATTTAAAATTAAAGACTTCTGTAAAAGATTCATTTCAAAATATTAAAGCATTTTATAGTAATAAAATAAAATGGGTTTTGGCGCGAGTAAGCAATGATGCAATCGCTCGACATTCGCCGAGGGTGATATCTACAAAAATTCGTAATAAATCAGGGAATTAACTTAGAGATTCCAAATTTTTACAGTAATAGTTTTTCATTAGGGAAATTTGTTTAGAGGTATTTTCAAGTCAATATTCGAAATATTTCAAGACATTAAATTTTATTTTTGAGTTTTAGACCATTTTAAAAAATAGGTAAAATTCTTTATTTGAAATCAGGTAATAGATGAGCAATAGGAGAATAGAATTAAATTTGTTTCAGCTCGATAGAAGCAATATTTCGGTAGTTATGGCAATCACATCTTTGCGACTCTTTTCTGGCTAAAACTATTAAAGTAACAACATTTTTTATAATAACTTAATTCGACGTTTGTAATAATATCTTGCTACTATCAAAATTTCAGAGAGCTAGGATTAATTTTACTGTCATGATCAAATTGGATTTCGCAACAGTTGTCAGAAACTGATCAGCTATCGTATCAAATCCCTGGGAAAGTCGAAACAAGGAAATTCTCACGGTCTGAGAAGAGGCGATCTTATATATACCCCCTCCATAGCCTAAGCGCGCTCCATTCGTGAAGACCCATTCGTAAAGACGCATTCGTGAAGACTCTTCTAGAAGCAGCAGTGAGACGATGTAAACGCGTTATGTCGGGTGGCTAGCTCTTGGCTCGTGGCGCGGCAAACTTTTAGTTTGTTCAACATCAAGTAGAAATTTTGTCAGCTTAGGGAAGTTTTATTCTGAAGATTCATGTAATTGAGAAGTAATAGTAACGTGGGGTTTCGGTCATGCTCGAGTGGTCAGTCGAATCTGTAAAATTAAATTTGGAAAAGTTGTCTGAATGCCTATGCAGTACTTTAACTTTGTAATGTTTTGAAGAATATACTCATTATATCAGAAGTGAACTTTTATCATTGAACTTAAACCTTTTCCTTAGTTTCTGGTCAAAACTATGGTGGCGACTGTGTGAAGAACTTAGTACTGCAATTCATTAGGTTTGCACGATCAAAGTTAAGATGCAGTCTGTGTACCCACCCCAGTGCACATCTAAGTCTTACAACAACTTGTTGATACATTCATATACAGCTCAATGAAGTAAATCCAAAATAAAGAATAAAATTGTTTGATATCTTGCTTGGTTTTCAAGATATCTTAATTGAAAGGGAATGTTGTTCGGCTCATATGCAGCCAAGATCAGAAGGGAAACTGGCTGTTGTATAGCTTTAAAACTTTCCACACTGTTTTTAGTATATACTTTTCTAGGAAAAGTATATATGAAAGCAAAAAGAAACGTATCTTAAACATGATGTAACAGAAAAGTTATGATACCACTCAGAATTAGTAGTGCTGTTTTCTGTACTATAGATAGTATCGAAGTGAAGAAAAAATCTTTTGATATCTTGCTTAAATCTCCCTTCTAGACCCAGAAGCATATCAGTATAATCACTTTTCATTCAAGACATCTCGAGAATGAAACGAGATATAAAAAAAAATTGTTCCTTATTTTCAAACAATAGGGTATTGTTTAAGAAACTGAAATAATGCTGTTTAAGTTTATAATCTATATTTTACACTTGCCTATACTTACATCAAAGTTTTAATATTGTGCAATTCTGATAATCAAAAGTCACTATTTGATGCAAAAAATCTGCCAACTGTCACGGCTTCAATTATGGGTAAATTACTACTTTTTGCATTGCTAAATCCTGATTCCATACTGTATTACATTTATCTTTCATCATATAATCAAAACAATTGTATTAACTTGACAAAAATCTCTACGAATGAAAAATTTATCAATTAACCTGTTTTGTTCTACAAAAATGTCAACAAATACTATGTATTCTTGCAGGGTGTGACTTAATGATTTCTGATTGGTGTTTGTGGTCATGTGACTGAATACCTAATTTTGTCGAATTTATTTTCAAAAAATGATGATAATCTTTACATTTTATAATAAATAATTTTGTTTTATGTTATCTCCTTAGCATGATTAATCATTAAAAACTGCAATCCATCCGATATACTCTTAGTGGACGCAAGCCTATTGGTGGAGGAGTATTCATATTGGTTAGCAAATATTACTAAACTTCTCTAGTGTTCATAGATCATGACCATGAATTACTAGGGGTTGATTTTTGGTGTGGTTAAAAAGAAGAAAAAAAAAAAGAAAGGATGTCAGGTGCTTACCATAATGAATGAATGAATGATGGAGATGAGATTCTTCAAGAGAAACTAAATTCATATTGACAGTTCAGAGGTGAGAGTAGAATGGTCATTATTGGAGGGGTCTTAAATTTGCCAGGTGTCAACTGAGTAGGACTTAAGATTACTAACACAAGGGAACAGAGATTTTCAAACACTTTAGTAAGAGAAGGAGCTTTTACACAAGTGGTAGAGCAAAACATATTGCATATCTTTCTAATAAAGCCTGATGGAGTGTCAAGTAACTGAAGGAATAAGTGATCACAATGTAGTACTTATGGAACTCGGTAAACCAGTGGCCAAAATTGAAGGGGAAAATGGGAATAGTTATAAAAAGGCTTAAGAATTGAAGATGTATTTTAGGGAAAGTTTCAGCAAATGGAAGGATGGCAAAAGTTCAGTGGATGCAAGGTGGGAAGAGTTTAAGGAGATACTAAGAAAAGGACGAGGAAATGTTTATTCCAAAGCAGAAAATAAAGATATGTACAGAACATACATACTACAGTCGGGAGGTGAAAAACTTAAAGAGGTGTTAGTGAAACAAAAACACCAGAGAGTTAAGAACCGGAATGGCAGTAAGGAATACTTAAATCAACTAAACAAGCAATTAATGAAAGCAAAGAGAAGTTAAAGATGGGTTTATGAAGAATATTATTGGTTGGTGCAGTGGGACCACTGAACGATGCATCTAGAAAATTCTATGCCTATGTCATAAAACTGAGGGGAAGGGATGGTATTCAGACAATTGTAGATAAGAATGCAGTTGAAGTCACTGAGGATTTTAAAGTGGCTGGTTTAATGAGACCACTGGGGACTATCATCCTGTGATGGGAGTGAATAAATCAGAGGAGAGTCTCCCTAAAAGTATAATGAGGAAACGTCAAAATTTGAAATATATTCTCAGTAAATTATGAAGGAACTCAGAAACCTTGAAAAATGCAAAGGGGCTTTGTGCAGATAATATTGATACCGAGGTATTAAAGATTGTGGGATACAATATTGTACCTTACCTTGAAATTTTATTTAAAATAAATTTGAGTCTTCCAGCTTACCAGAGAACTGGAAAAGAGCTGTAGTGATTTGTAAATAAGGGTTGACAAATAGGGTTAAAAACTACAGTCCGATTGGTTTAACATCAGTGATAGGCAAATACAGTTATATCAGAAATGTCTGTTGGGAAAGAAACTGGTTTGCAGATCAACAACATGGCTTTAGTCAAGGATATTCATGTAAATCTCAGATGGTGGGCTATATGCAAGATATTTAAAATCAATTGGATGAGGGAGGCCAAGATAATGGTGTAGCATTAGGTCTTTCTATGGCTTTTGGCAGAGTGAGCCATAAAATGGTTCTAAATAAACTGAAAGCTATTGGATTGGATGAGAAAGTTACTTGCTGGGTAGAGGAATTCTTAAAAGCCACAAAGCAAAATGTTAGAGTTAGAAATACATTGTCCAAAGAGGTGGAAGTAAAAATGTGAGTGCCACAAGGTAGTGTTTTTGGACCGTTCCTGTCCATTATTCTAAGGAATCATAGTGTTGAAGGTTTAAGGCCAGAATTATGTAGTTTGCAGATCACATAATTGTATGTAATAGGATCAAAACAGGAGAAGCTGCTGGATATAATATCTAAATTTGTAGTTCAGCATGGAATGAATATAAATGCCAAGAAGAGTCAACTGATTAGGTCACAGATGAAAAAACTAAAGTTTGTTTACGATTATAGGGTGTGTTCAGAATTGCTTATTGAAGGCTTGAAGTGTAAATATTTTGGCATAATATTTAATAATAAACTAAACTGGGAAGAGCACACTGGGTAGGTGATACAAATAAGTTACAAAATTCTGTACTTGTTGGAGAGAGTGATGTACCCGAGAAGTCGGAGAATTGTGTTTCAGAACATTGGCCAGACCATTGATTGAATATGGTGGTGTAGTTTGGAACCCACTTTAGTACTGTAGTACGTTTTATATATGAACAAATTGAAACTCCAAACCAGTTGAAAATCTGTACCATACTTTCTTACATTTAGTTCAAATTATCAATGTTCTACTCTTTAGGGAAAATAAATACATCTGTCACCAAAGAGAAAGAAATAAAATTTGCAGTAAACACAAAAAAAAAAAAAAAAAAAAAAAAAAAAAAAAAAAGGGAGTGCTGGTTTTAAGACTCTGACCCAGTGGTCTAGATTTTGACTAATAATGATCCTCCAAAATTTTACCAGATTATTGTGGTTGATGTTAAAACATAATTCAGGGACTGTCCTTATGTAGTGACTGGAGAAAAGGATTGGATATCCAGAAATTTAGTAACTAGCATTTTATTAAGGTGTTGATGAAAATTTCATCTTGTTTGTAGTTAAAATGGGGACCACAGATTAAAAAGGAGGGAAAAAACATATCTGTAGGAAGAAATATGAAATCCATTTTAAAAAAAATAATTCTAATCTATGCAGTTGTAAGACAAAAAGGAAAATTCAAGATTCTTGAGAGATTGTTCAGCTTATCTATTTGCATAGAATGAACATGGCACATTCATACGATATCAAGAGCTTGCAATAGATGCATATTTTAAATGTTTCTTGAAAACATAGATTACACAAAACTGTGTGGGGAAAACAGGTTTATCCTGCAGGAAACCATCATTTTGTGAAACTAAAGCTATTATTGTTTAACAGGTTCAGAAAGTTTAAAAGATTTATATATATACATTTGTGTGACCCATGTATTACTTATTTTTCTCAATGTTTCTTCCCTTCTTTTTCAATGAACATTTAATTATAAGAATGTATTTTTTGTTTAAGCCTAGTTTTTTTCCTTTTTCTTCTCTGTTAGTATTTTTGAAGGCTCAGACACAAATTTCAATGCTTCAAACATTTGCTGTTCCTTCTTCTTTCTCCAGTACTCCTTCATCTTCTCGCCATGTATCTTTTTCCTCTCTTAAGACCATTTTTAGCACTTTTTCCTTAAAATCACACTTTTCTCAATCTGTCTTAACTTCAGGAATCCAGATGGTTGCTTATTTCTTATTCAATAGATAATTGAACATCTGTTTTATTAATTTATTGTCATCCATTCTATATAAATGTAAAAAAAAATAGCTATTCTTAGATTAGAGTTGAAGGGAGGAGGGCAGCTGCAACACGTATTGTATTGTTTGTGTGTTGTTTTGTGTTGCTGCTGCCCTCCTCCCTTCAACTTTGGTGAGTGTTGGGTGTATTTTATCTGTCCTTTCCATATAAATATTGCCTCGCGGCAGTTCTTTCCTTTCATTGTTACATAGATTCTTAGATCAAGTAATTTATAGAACTTCTAATTTTTGCAACTTGTAGTTCAGTATTAGGCATTCACTTGTGTGATTGCTGTGGTATAGCTTTGTATTCTGTTGCGCCGTATGCTCTTTCCATCGTGTGCCTCTTTCTTCTACAGCATTTTTTTCTAAACCATTTTCCTGAATTATTTGTTCCAAATATTTAAACTTCATTACCCTGTTTATTTGACCAATATCTGTCAGTAGGTTTTCTAGAGCATTTCATGTAGTTGTCATAAATTTGTTTTTTTCTACAGAGATCTTCTCTAAAAATGATTTGTATTATTGCATCTGTCAAGTTTTCAGTAAATATTTTAATAAATTGAGCATCCCATAATTTTGTGTACAGAATATAATGTTATAGATGCATAACTGTATTTGAATTACAGTTAATATTTTTTTACAATATATTGTTTTCCATATATGTGACTCAGGTTATTTGTTACCTGTTAAATATTTTTGTCAGGTTACACCGCACGGACTCCAAGAAGAGGGCGCACCTGGACAGTGGGGTGGCGTGATGATCTGAGGACTCCGTGTAACATGTCCACAGCTTAGTGTTCCTGGGGAAGACACTAAACATGTTTCCAGCAAAAATGTCACGACAGTGATTAACGTAGTGATAAGTTATGTGTGAGTTAACACGGGATTGCCAACTTGCTGAATAAAAATAACAGCAAAGCTTCCATAATTCCAGAATGTACAGAACAATGTCTGTGTGATGGTTGTTTATTGTAACGTGTGTAATGAATGAAATAAGAGATGCTCAGTTAGAGGATGTGTTGAAGTCAACAGAAATCAGGGTAACTTTAAATTATTACTCAGTCCCTGAAAATAATTTCTCATTTTATCCCTTTTACTACTCATTTCTCTCCAACTCTCATAATGTTTAGTATCATCACAGCTCTCACTTGTCAAATCAAAATTTTCTATATGCTCATGGATTAATAGGCCTCCTTCTCTAAATCCTGATTCAGGTTTCATTCTTTAGCTTTAATTAGTCAGAGAATTATAATGGCCAAAGTAAACAAACTTTTCAGTTTTTCTTCTGTAGAGTGAATAATATTTTAATAATTATATGTTAAGTAAATAGAGCAAAAATAGATCATTCTGTTTTCCTAAGTTGTTATTTGAATTTACTGAGTAATTGATGTATTTAATGTGCAACCTCATTTGTACTAACACAAAGCTGGGAGGAATTTAATTCCATTAATTCATTACTTTTTGTCATCAATTTATTGCAAGAAAAATTTTTGTTATTAAAATAATGCTTTCAAACAACATATATTTTTAAAAAACTTTCCTTCTTTCAAGAACGAAAATAGAATTTAAGGACTTTTTGTGTTTATGCCTTTTGCTTGTGACATTTCAGAAAATTTCCCGTTGTCAGTGTCATTATGCCATTTAGCTGTTCTATTGTTCAATCTCAAAGAAATTATGAAATTCAAAATACTGAAATGTAGTATGTGAAAATAAAGATGGACACAGGAAGTAAACCCACTATTCACCACACACGAGCACAGGAGAACCGTGAGAAATCACACTTTACAATATTTCGGTATAAACCATAACCGTTTATAGAGGTGAGACATACGGCAGTGGTATGGGATGTATGTAAGCAGCCCTCGTGCCTTCACGTTCCCTGTCCTTCCCTATTTTCACTGTGTATTACATTTTCATTGCAACTAGTATTGTACATTGCACGCTGAAAATCACATGCCACCATTGTTTAACATTGAATCTGCCTTTTTGTGCCATTGTTAATGGAATTATTCTGTAATGAGGCTCTAGTTAAACAGAGTAATAAAAAATATGACAAGCTGATGAAGAACTAAGAATTCTCCAAAGAGAAAACAAAAAATCTTCAAAAATGTTCTTTTCTTTCTGTTTGATTGAATGTGTATTTGACATCATATAACACACTATTGTACAGATACTGAATTTGAATATAAGAGCTCTGTAAGTAATACCCAAATAGTGTGTTTTGGGTAAAATTTAGAGCAATCAATTTGAACTGACATGAATTGCAATGTAGCACATGCTCTGATGGCAAATTTCCCTAGTCATGTAATTACCCATTTCTTATTATTATCTTATATGCTTTGAATATTAAATTCCTGCACCCAGCTACTTTTGCCATTTTCAAATTTTATTTTTAAATTCCGTCAGTGTTTTTGATATATTATTCATCACTTTCCAAGGTAATCTATTCTAACCCTTGACGCCCTTTCCCTCAAAAAAAGTTTCCACTCCCTTACGAATGAAATCGAGTGCAAGCTTGTACCCACAGTTACCTTCCATGCACTACTCCCAATATTTCGACCGATATTCAACTGAGCCCCATCACCACCAGCATAAGGACCGGCACTAGGGAGGGATTATTGGGGCAAATGCATCCTAGCTAAATAAAAATCAAACATCGCAAAACTTTCTTTAGAAAGTGTTTTGATTTTTTATATTGAAATTTTCTGACTTTATAGAGAAACAAAAGTAAAAAATTTTGTTGGGGCAAGAGGGTAAGAATGATTACCTGGGATCTGAGAATCCCAGTGTCAGCCATGCCAATGTTCTCCTTCTATACTCCCAGCTCTCTCTTCACCCTCCTCCTGTCTTCCCAAGCCAGCACCTTTATCATATAAGTTGCTGACTGCAGCAAGTTTCACAAACAAGTCTAGCTGATCTCCTTTGCACGCTGCCATGTCGATTGCAGACTTTTACTCTTCACTCTTCACTTTCCAATGTCACACCTTATTTCAGATAGTGAGGAACTGCATTTTAATAACGAAGACAATAAGTGTTCATGAAACTAGTTAATGCTGTTATGTTGTATTCCGTGAAACGATGTTAGCCTGAAGTTTATTCCAGAATGAACCTTTGTGAGTAGAAGAGCGACAAGAAACAGTTTTAAAATTATACCAAATGCTATTCATTTGTTGTGCTATTGTGCCTGTAATGAAAATGATGTAGAGTCTATCGTAAGTCATTTTAATTGTATTGATATTATGTTACCAGGCAACTAGAAGAACAATGCTAATATGTGGTATTTCTTCATTCTCCTTTTGTATTGGAGAAGCTAAGAACTGGAATTTTGTAATGTAGATTTTTTTATGATTTATTGCAAAATATTTTTAATGAAAATTATTTAAATCTTATAGAATGCTTACGAGTTAAACTATTCTAAAAGTATTTACAAACAATATTTTGTACTAATACATTGTATATTGATTGAAACTATACTATTAATAATGAGACGTAATATATCTTTCTTTGGTCTAATGAGCATTTATGTCCTGTATATATTTACTTCAAATTTTTATCTATGCCATAATACGTGAAATATTTTTTATAGTGAGACAGTTTTGTAACAAGTTTTTTTATTTTCTTTTGAGTAAACAAATTTTTAATGTAATGTTTTTAAATGTATGTTTTCTGTTTCTCTCTTTGTCTGGAGTGTTGGTGCTTTTAACACTACAAATTGGTTGCTCAACTTGTGGATGGAAGATTTTATATTTTTTACAAATGTCTTTTCAAGTTAAGTAACAGTCTATTAAAAAATGGTGAAAATTATAGCTGATTTGATGTATAGATTCTTTTTTTTTTACCAACTTTTATACAGAATATTAATATATTGTTTTGGAACATGCCATTTCATGATATGCAACACATACAATGCAAGACAGAATGTAATATGTCAAAATCAAATGTTTAACTGTCCTAAAATTTGTCAGCCTCAAGAGCAGTTGGCAAACTGTGATGGTAATGCATCATTTTCTTCAAAAAATGTAACTATAATAACTTCACAAACAATTTATTTTCCAATTATTTGTTTCATGTCACAGATGATTTTTGGCTTGACTGTCATGGGTTGAGCAACCTGGAACTAGATACTTGTGTAAACTCTCAGATGTTGTCTATGATGCCTGTATACCTAGCTCTCTAGTCCTAAGACAAGTCGAGTGCTCACAGTTAAGAGTTTTGCTAGTCACTTTGTGGATACTGTCAGATATTTTTTGTGAACTGCTGGAAGTAGAGCACATTTCATATTGTTCATTTAGCTGAATTTTGAGAAGAAACAAGGTTTTCAGTTAAAGTTTCTGCCAGCTGTGAGACTACAGACGTGTATCTTTATTTGAGTGGATGTGGAAATGTCAGGTGCTTGCTTGTGAAAATAAAAATAATTATAAATTAAATGTAATATTGTTTACTTGCTGTGAATATGTTTAAATATTATGGCAAATATATATCTCTACAAAAGTTTTTTTTAATATATTTAATTCCTTTCATTGATTATTATTTGAATGGTTGCTACTACCAGTTTTGAGTACGTGGGACCAAGAAAAAATATTAGTTTTCAATCTTAGTGTATGTTTTAAGTATGAGGGTGCTGCAGAACTAATGACAACTGTTTATAACAAAATTGTTGCAAACAAATTGACGCTCATAAGTATCAGAATTACAGTAGATGAACTGGAACTCTTCACTGGTGCCTGACAGACACAGGAATGCTTCTTAGTTGGTGAAGCAGTGAGGACATTTGGTTAATACTGAAGAATAAATTGGTTTAAATGTAATATCATAGAATTTTATCAGACATTATATAAGGATGAAAACTGATACTCAGGGTGTAGCATCAGTTTAGTCACCTTAACTGAATTTTGACTTGTTGAAAGTTATACTAACTTTGCATTATTAAAATTTAAATGACCATGTAACAGCCTGGATAATTCAACTGTAAAGCCTATCGATCGCCACAAAGATTATTTAAACCAAAAGCTGAGGAAAGGTTAATGTTCACTATGAAAGTATGTAAAAGTCCACTTGATGAATAATTTCGAATTTATTTCACAGTCACATTTGAAAAAATAGCAATTACAGTCGAATAGGCAATCGAACTAAACATTTCTGAAAATCACAAGTCATGAAGAGGAAGATGTCCCAGACTAAACCCCAATAGTAAATTTACAAGTCCATACTCAATGCTAGCACCAATCACTGGTGAGAAAAGTCAACATAGCGTTAAGTCGCCCATAACGTGTTTCAAATGTTCCCGGAAATCATCTTGGTTTAACTAACACACACACTACACGACGAAACACACTAGCGCATGTTTACTCCACAAAAGGTTCCCAGATAAAGACAAAAGACCCTGAGACCACCTCCACGTCCCCTTATATACCCTCAGTGGTATGTTAGATGAGATCTACCGCTTACCAAAAAATAGACTGAAAAAATGTGATTATAGTTAGTGTTCAAAGTTTACCCGTGTGAAGCCTGGCCCTTAAGGTTTATAAAAAGTATTATGACTATAATTCTAAATTAGCTAGCTTTCTTGTAAATGATTTAAGTATACGGGCGCAATGGTAATGAGTATCCTAAAAACAGTTGGTGAAGTCCCAATTTATATCTTAACTAGCAGTTACCCGCGACTTTGTCCGCGTGGAAGAGTGTTGTAATATAAGATTTTGTTGAGAGGTCTGGTCGCTCAGTGGTTAGGGCGTCCAACTGGACATGGAAAAGTCCCCAGTTGACCAAAGGAAAAGCAGTGAGTATCCAAGTGTATTCCCACCAATTTCAACGTTTGACCTTGCGATTTATTAATTGTCATTGAAAATGAAATTTTTAATGGGAACTGTAATGTTTTAAATTCAAAGGGAATATTACTGGGAATAATTGGGATACGCGGAATTATAAAGGCTTCCCCTTTAGATGCACCGGTAAGAATTGTCGCCTTCACAATGTTTCTTCCTAGTTCTGTGATGTATAATCTGGTGCCATTACAATATCTTGAGGGGAGGGGGGGGGGGGTCAAGATTACGCATCAGGAGACCTCGAGTGCCAACCTTAAGCTCGAATTTATGGGACGGTAGCCCAGATAACTCGAAGGAATTTGAAAACTCGACGGGGTAGGTAGCAGCTTCGTCAGTTAACCTTACTGTATTGATGGAAGAGTGTGTTGTCACTTCCCCGACTATTTCCTCTAATATATATATATATGTATTTTTTTTTGCTCCAGAATCATTTTTCGGGGCAAGTATTGTCTTCTCACATAACCAGTTTTCGTCATTGATAATATTTAGTTGAATGCTCGGGAAAACATTAGAAATGAGCTCACGTTTGTTCAGGTGTTTCAGCAACTCGTTGCAATGCCAAATATGTGGCATATTGTTATTGCCGTCTTTTTGTTTGCTTCGGTGTTTCAGAAGCTTTTGAGATCGATTGCCAATCCGCTTGCTCTTAGCAAGCACCGAGCTCGCGATTTTCCCGGTGTGATCTTCCAGACACCAAGCGTTCATTTTGGTGTTGTCGCCCAACTTGTGACTGCTCCAGCAATTCAGCATCTCCAGAAGCCGCAATACGTGCTAAGTGCTCAACCCTGTGCAACTCTGCTAGAGGATTTGTTCCTGGGTTTTGGCTTTTTTCACAGCCGTAATTTTCTTACATTTCATTGAGAGATTTGAATTTCGTTTACCCGGCATCTCTTAGAATTACTAATTTCAAGACTTGCGAATAAAAATTAATATAGTTTTAATTAATGGAAACTCAAAACCTCAAAATATGATGGAAGCGACTAAACAACCAAAAAATTTACTAACATTCAAAGAGCAAATAAATACCTAAGTGGCCCAAGGACGTTGATCTCGTTAAAAAATTGCGAAACTAAAAATGTATATATTTTTTTTTTTTTAAGTGAACTTAATTTGCTCTCCGAATATTAATTTTGTTTTGAAGATATGTGGGTTCCATCAATTAATTCTGTTTTAAATCAGAAATTTAGATATTATAGTAATAATTGATTCTTTTATTCATAATGTTCAGTGTTAATGTTCGTTTCTCTATCTGTGAAAACAGTTGACTGCATGTAGATCAGTATAGGCCTACTATAGTTTGTTCGTTTCGATCCATTAATTCATCTCTGAAATATAAATTACAATGTTAAAGTGGTAATAGATTCTTTATTCATAATAGGTTTCTGAATCTGCAAACAGAATTGAATGTCTACCGGCAAATCACCACTCTGCTTTACTGACTCTCCACTATCTGAATAAAACATTTATAAATTTCAAAAAT
Organism: Vandiemenella viatica; assembly: GCA_031002005.1. NCBI lineage: Eukaryota > Metazoa > Arthropoda > Insecta > Orthoptera > Morabidae > Vandiemenella > Vandiemenella viatica. The sequence goes on from CM061918.1 coordinate 10,142,632, forward strand.
TTACTTCGAGCAATGCCGTGTGTTCTGCTAAATCATCCAAGCTTATCATCTTTTGATACAATATCATTATCAATATAATATCATTATAAAGCGATACATGACGTCACTAAAATGGTGCTCGTGAAAGAAGCATAAACTATTAATAATGTTTCAGTTCTCATTTTGGTCCAGGCTGCATTTCAACAAAGTGAAAAACTCCGCTAATAATACCGCTAGAAAATCAAAGCTTCTATCACTCGCACATTAATACATTAGAAACGTGAATTATTATTTCAGATCGCAGGAAAATAAATACTGAATACATATGAAACTTCATTCATTATTGCAGTTACATAATTAAAAAATTTATACTAAAATGCTTGTAAATTACAGTGTACAACGGAAAGTTCATAATTCTCTACAACTCTAAGACAATTTTTGTTAATATTCCTGGTCAAGCTTACATCGCGATAAGGTGACTGTTACTGCTCGTGATTTAGTAAGGCGTATAATGAAATTAATTGTGATAGTAATTTATGCTACACTAATTAGGAATCTTGATATAGAAAAATCTCTTACTATTCGAAATACAGTTCCAATGCATTTAATGTGTTGAGGTGTGTTCATAACGTTTGATTTTGTAGCGGCAATATTAGTAGAGATAGTGGTTAGGTTGAAATGCTTCCTGGACCAGAATGTTTTTGTTACAGTATAAGGCAGAAGTCATAAGCTCCGTGTAAATGAGGTGTATCGCGTTGTAAACGACTTGCGATATTGCTTCATGAAACATTAAGTCTCTACGTTAGGCCATTGAATACATTCGTTTTAAGTGAAGGATTTACTGGAGTAGTTTACGTGGCGATACATAACGTCATAACGTGACATAGTGCTTATGATATTTGCTTAAATAACTGATAACTAAATTTCTCATGCCATTGGCTGTGACAAAAACATTCAGTTTTCATTATGGTCCAGGCTGAATATCAATGTAACCACAATATTATTGGCGCTACAAATTCAAAACCTCAACCACACGCGCATTGAAACAATTATTATATCCTAAGTTAGCATCGTCGTGTATCGCGACGTAAACTTGAACCGGAGTTATTAGATATTTGTTGAAATTGAACAGTAAGTAAAAAGCACTGTTTCCTAAATCATAGTCTACTATTTGTACTGATTTATACAAAAATTTTGAACAAAAATGGGTTTGTTAATAATTTGTAATATTACAGAGAATGTATAGTGGAAAAAAGAAGACACACAGGAAATAAATTAAACCGAGATAGAATGGAATCCGTAACATTTTTATAAATACGACATTTCGAGCACCGCCATTTTACACTTTTAGTAAATCGACTTTCGTGCTGGTATAATCATAGCATTTTACGTTGTTTTTTTTTCCAAGCTCTGATTTTTCACATTTAGTATATTACGATCGAAATTATGGTGCAATATTTGAGATGTCATACTAACGCAAATGAAAAATTCTCTTTACGAACTTAACAACAGTACCTACCTTTTTTAATTTAAGGTTAAGTACATATTTATAATTCCTGCTTCCAAACTATTGTTTCTCAAGTGCATCAGTTTTATGGCTTTTAAACTAAACACAAACTTGCATATGTAAGAAGGTTTCCATTTTTATTTCTGAAAAGCAGTGTTTGCGATTTATGTAAAAAGCAAAGAGTAAACGTTGCACGGCTGTCTACGATGTAGGAAACTCTTTGTTGCTTCCGAATTGATATTAATGGCAATTTCTAAAAGAACTATGCGTTTTTGCGGGATAAAATCTATCCTATAACACTTCACACGCAATTAACTGACTTCATGCCAAATTTCATTTAAATATGTTGAGTTATTAAGGCGTGATTGACTGCAGACCTACATCCAAACACACATCCGAACTTTCTCGTTTTCTCATTTATAGATATAGATTTATGCAAGTTTTAGGCGTCCCCGCTGGATTGTAAATTATCATGTTTGAATTAATGTCAACGTGTTCAGTGTTTACTCCTGATTTCCAAGGTATAACCTTTATTATTATCGGTGGTGTATTAGCAAAATTATCTGTTTACCAAAAATTGGGTATGAAACTACCTAGACGCCACAACAGAAAAACCTGTTTCTAGTTAATAATTATTAAAGTGCTGTTTCTATTGAAAAGGTGTTATACTCTGAATTTTTCTTTTATTTAGTTATGTGTTTTAAAAGTGGTTTTGTTAACAGAAGTGGTTTAGTTTAATTACAGTTTAATTTTGAAAACAACCACGTTTTGGTTTATGGCATAATTGCTTGAAAATTGGATTAATATCTATTATACTGCATAGAATGTTTTGAAACTTAAATATGTTATACTAGATAATTTATTCTTTCAAGAAATTTAGTTCAGGAAATTATCTAAAACGTGGTTATTTAGAGTTGAAAATGCAAGTGCGTCTAACGAAGTATTTAAAATTTTATTTACTCTATTTACACGGCCTGAAACTATGGAATTTTAGTGAATTTAAGCCTCTTTCTAATTACTATTATTATAAAATTATTTTACTGCACCGAAAAGTGTTAAGAATTAGTAAAATTATCGCGTAACAAAAATCAACTTTTTACAAACTGGATAATTATGGATTACACTGTTCCAGCTTAGTATAAAGGCTATTTACTAATATAAATTGTTTATTTAGAGCTTTTATTGTATGTTGAGTGACTTTACTGTTTTCAAATCGGTTTATTTACTGAGTTAGGTTGCAGTATCGGCTTCTGCATGAAACGTTTCTCTCATGTCCTGTAGTCGTAAACTGAAAAATTTGATGTTTACTGGAAAGCTTACTCCGTCCCTTATGCTCTGTAGCCAAGAAAGCTAGAATTTACCCAAATTCTAAGATGCTTACAATTAACCACTTACTAAATGTTACTGTTTAATTATTGGGTGTAATTTTAGCATTCATTATTTCTTCTTTTAAAATTTAATTTTCTCTTAGTGTCTGATCAGTGCAAGATTTCACCTTATTGCTGCCTTCTGACCTCAGATTAAGTGAATAAACTAAAAGAAACCAGAACTTGCAAATTTCTATGAAATATGAGGGTGGCCCAGAAACTAATGCACCACGTTTTTTTTCTCCTCAGCCCCCAAACAAAGGTACAAATGAAAACTTTAAGTATGAATTCTTTGAAGTTTGCAGAGTGCGCATGCAAAGTTTCCATTTCTTCTGACAGATAGCATACTTGCAGCAATGGTTCAACATGGTATCTGTTATGGAGGAACACAAAACTCTCAGGGGAGGAAAAAAAAAAAAAAAAACACATTTCTTCTCAGTTGCTGCAATGTTTTGAAGCTGATTGTGACCATGGAGGAAGGAATATATGGAGGCGACGCAAGGGACCTTTACCACGCACTGAAGTGACGCCGGGCGGAGAGAGGTGGGGAGGGGGGGGACGCCATATTACCCTACCCAAGAATCACCGGGAACATGACCAGATATATCCAGGGAACTCTACCATAACCGTGGAGCCACAATTTGATGATGGATTATTACGTAAATCGACGAAACAAATAAAAAATTAAGAATTATCTTTTTTGGTATCTCGCTTAATTCTTGAGATATACTTTCTCAAAGGTGAGGTGTTCTTGGTTGAAATTCAGAAAAAAAAATTGACCAAAATCAAATTTGATGATGGATTCTTACGTAACACAACGAGAAGAAAGGATAACGAAGAATACAAAATTTCGGTATTTCGCTTAGTTGTCGTGATACACCGTCTCAAAGCTGAGGTGTTTTTTTAATTAAATGCAGACGAAAAATTTCGCAAAAGTCAAATTTGATGATGGATTCTAATATAACATGACGAAAAAAAATCGAAAATAAAGAGTAAACATTTTTCAATATCTCGCTTAGTGTTTGGGATATAATGTCTCCAAATTGTGGACGTGAGGTGGAGATGCGGCCTGGACCAAAAAATAATTCCGTCCTAACCACAATGAATTACATGCTGCAAATGCAGAGTGTGTGTTTTCCTTTTTTACTGCCACTTGTTGTTACATTGAAATGGGGCATAGAACAGAATAAAAATGTCACCAAAAGCACAAGGAATTATAACCACACCATACCTATAACAAATTTTTGTTAGTCGATATCCCGAGAACTAAGGAAGATATCAAAAAATGGTACTCTTGATTTTCAACTTGTCTTCGAGCTACATAAGAATCAAGCATCAAACTGCGACAGCCTGGTGATTACAGTGATGCTTGGAGCATACAGGGCATAATTTGGTAATGGAAGTACATTGGTCAAAGAATTGGGAATAGTGCATGGAAGGGAAAGATGATCATGACAACAAGCTGGCACTACATTTCAGATATAAAGGAAGGTGGAAAATTTTCTTTTATGGGTAAGAGTGTCAGGGATTGGAAGAAATTACCAAGTGAAGTGATGAATATTTATACCAAAAACAGGTTAAGGAGTATAAAATTAAAATCCATAAATCACAATAGTAGATGGAAGAAGGATTTAACACTGAAAATATACAAGGTAATTTTTAAAATTAATGTGGTATTTTAATGAACAGAGGCATTACCACCAGAGCACATGCTCCAATGCAACTTAAAAATATATTTAAAAAAAGTAATATTCAATTTTGTAGATTTAATTAATTGTAACTCATCAAATAAGAGCACTATGATCGCTTTTTAAACATTTTCAGTAATACATAAATCTCAATTACATCAATAAATGTGCAATTTTCAAATATTTACAAAAATCATTTGTATATTTTATTTGGGAACAGGTTCATACAGAAACAAAATTGATGAACTTCTTATTGACCTTTAAATAAAATCAATTTGGTGTACTTCTTTCTAACTGAGTCACCTTTTTTCACAATATTCTTTCCCCAATAACTAAATCTGAGGGACAAATAATTATTTACAATGGCTCTTATAAGGAGAGCAATGTGGTTATCTAACACAACCTGGTCTAAGGTGTGTTCATATAGTTCACTAAATAAATTTTCACTCATTAACATTTGAATAACTTGCATTTCTGCTTGTAAAATGTTTAACTTCTTTTTAATGAATAAACGAACATTACTATGGGCATTTCTGCGAAACACTTTTTCACTGGTTTTACAAATGTTATACACATTAACAGATGGATGGATAAGACCACCCAGTGTTTTATATGTTATCAATGACCTCTCAAACAATGGGAATGGTGAACATAAAGCACCAATACAATTTTCACACTTTAAAGTTTTTAATAGTTTATGGACAACAAATCCTCCAACATAATACACGACATGCTCTGTAAAAAGAGTCAATGAGCCAGGATCCAGCAGATAATCATGGTCAAAATTAGATTGAAACTGGAACTCCTCCTCTTCCTCTTCTTCAAAAATTCGATTGTTCTTTGAGGTAACATTTATAATTTTTTCTGGTGCAACTGCTGCATGCGTCATTGACAAGATTGACAGCTGTTGTAGTGGTATACAATTACTGCTATTTACACACTTCACACTTGAAGAGCAATTTTTTGTAGGCAGTTTTAAACTGCTTGGCAGTGGGGTTGTTTGAACAACCCCCCAAAGATCTTATACATTGAAAAAATATTTCTACGTGATCCTGGCTCAGTTTATATACAGGTATATACATTAAAGTTTTCTGATGCATAACCAAAGAATGAAATAAATATCTTAAACTCTGAACATTGACAAGAAAACCTATGAATCCCGTACGTCTGTTGCTGTCAACTATTCTTTCACCATTTGGAGAAACTTTCAATGTACATATATAATTTTCAATTTGACTTAATCTTGCTAACACTGATTCATAATTACTCTCAGATAGTGGTTTTTTGAATCCGAACTGTTTCATGCTCTGAGAGTTCATTATATCAAATACATCATTGAACATGGTAATGAATTTGATGGTGGGTTCACAGCCTTGAAATTTGGGTCTTTAACTACATCTTTACAAACATGCAAAGCATCTGCAACTGACTTGCTCAATGTTTGTGATGCAAGCATCACCTTCATCTTCTGCTTGTAGTACTTCACATGGGCATCCCTCAATTTGTTAGCGAGGCAAAGGCCCTCACTTTCTTGAAGTTCATGAAGATATTTAATGTATTTCCACTCAACAAAATTGTTGTTGCCATCCACAATGCTTCCTTTGTGGCCAAGTGTATTTCGGACACATTTTAACATATGACAAGGATCTAAAAGAACAGAAATAAATAAATCAGGATTTTCTGATGTGGAAACTTTGTAATGAGATTGTCAGGTGAGAAGCTGCAACCTAATTCACTTAAGGCACATAAATTTGCTGAGAGTCCATCAAAAGTCATTGATACTATTTTACTTTCTCATCATGAAGCATCCTCAGACACTGAGTGATTAAATTTGCTTTTTCCGAAGATGTAATACCATCCAGCAAGAAGTATCCCACTGGAAGTTTCCAATTTTCATTGATACTAACTACAATAAAAACTAAAGCTTCCTTTGCTAGGGGTAATGAATCATTGTCTATTTCACAACCAATTTCCACAAAGCCATGGAAACGTTTTCCATCAAATTCCACATGTTTCTTGATACACATTTCATCATACACTGGTTTAATTCTAGATGGGGATACCGCTGCCTCGCGACTGTTAACGTGACGTCACGTTCACGTACAGTCATCTGCGTAAAATACGTGTTATTACTTGTCGAAGTTAACAGCAGATAATTTATATTGAAATGCGAGCTTCACCTGAAACATTGAACATCTGATTGTGTTATCGGACATCTGCGGCCGCTTACCAGCGGCCGCCTGCCTCTGATCTACCTTCGGGATATCAGTTTATGTTGATATTGTATAGCTTTAAATTATTGTGACCGAGCGTAGCGAGGGCACAATACAATAATAAATGATGACTGTACGTGAATGTGACGTCACGTTAACAGTCGCGAGGCAGCGGTATCCCCATCTAGAATTAAACCCATACACTAATGAGAACTTTAAACTCGGATTTGCTTGTACTTTATGTGCTAACACTTTGAAACTTTCATCTGTGAATCCAGGTTCTGCATCCATTCGTCTGTACCAGGAGGAAATAGTACGAGGGTAAGGAAGGCATGTATCAAAAGTTTCCCTTACATAGCTGTAAGCCCTTGGTGAGTAAAAATGAAGCGTTAGTGCAAATGTTCGAAGTTTGGAGGAATATGTCTTGGGTAGGCTACTTCCCACAACTTTATTTAATTGTCTTTTAAGAAACTCCTCATTCACACCAGATGCCTTTGATAAGATGTCAAGAGAATCAGTTGTGCACAACTGCTTATCTTTCAGTTCCTGAAACATACTTGACAGTTTTTCTATTCGTCTCTTATACCTGCGATTCTGTTGATGGAGCGTTTTAATTTTTTTTCCTATAGCCTCTAATCAATTCTTCATAACATCCAATCTTTCTCTTTAAGGATTCTTCATTACTTGGTAAATACTTTATTAGTAATAAAGAATCAACAGATGGTTTTGAATGTTCCCCCTCAGCTAATTTTGAAAGAGAACCAAGTTCAGTTGATAACATGCTCGGTCCAGGAAGTAAATCACCATTTACCACGGTGGACTTGTTGATAAGGAGAGATGGTTCTTCTGCAGTGTTTGGATCATCCTCTGTAGCAGACATTTTAAGTATTCCTGCACTAACTGATAATACACTGGGTTCAGGAAGTACTACACTATGTACCACGGAGGACATGTTGATACAGAGAGGTGGTTCTTCTGGATTGTTTGGATCATCCTTCGCAGCAGACATTTTATGTATTCCTGCACTGCCTAACTTCAAAGTATTGGAAACACGCTCCTTTGGAGGTTTTCTCTTCATTCTTACCTGAAAGTTTTAAGAAAGAATAATTTAGTACAGGTTGGTGAGGAATTTTTGGTGCACGTTAACAGCGCGAAGCGAGCGGTATTGCCTGTTAGATAAAACCCGATAATCTTACAGGGATTCTTCATTTTACACAGGGTAATTCACAATGCTATAAATTTATGGAAATGAAGTAGTGTAAAGGGTACAATATAATTAAAAAAATTGAAAATAATACAATGGTGCTACTCATTTACAGTCAAGAAAATTACGTTTCCTCTCATAGTTTAACTGTCCATTTGTGCAACCATAAAAAAGCTGTTGCACCACTGGTATAATGCATAAATCATTGCCTTAAATTATTTATTAACAACTTACACTATCTTTCAGATATGATGGGAATGCAGGGAAAATATTTGGTACTGCATTTTCCTCAATCTTGTTAATGATACTGATGTTCTATCCACTTGATCTTCTGAAAAATGAGCTGTGCATATAGAACTAGCATTACTTGGGGTCCAATTTTGTCTCCTACAAGCCTTGATCCATTTCGCTCGCTGATCTTCATTCTTAGGAAACCTGTGTCAAATAAAAAATTGTTCACTGCATTGGCTATACAGAAGTGGTTCTTTTTATGTTACGGAACTGTTTGTTTTTAGTTCTCAAATTATGATTTATATTCAAAAAGATTATATTTCCACATTCCATTTCCGTAATTTTACTCCTGTATATGATGAGAAAAATTTCAAAATCAAGAAAAAAAATTGTCAAGACATACTTAAAAACTGAAATAAGTCTGATTAGTCAATGGTTAGAACTCTGTTATTTATATATATATATATATCTTACTACCATAATTCAAAAGTCGGACCCTGAAGTGGGAATAGTTTATATGACGATACACATGTCACTAACATGGTTCTCATGAAATTACTAACAATAATAGCTACACACGTCACCAACATGGTTCTCATGAAATTACTAACAATAATAGACATATTCCTTGTCCTTTATGCTATGAGAAAAACATTCTGGTACAAACTGCATTTAAACCTAACCACAATATATATTCTGCTACAAAAGCAAACTTTGTAAACACACTCATCGCCAACTACATTTCGTATAACGACATTGTTTCTTTCATCACGATTCCTATTTCGCAAAGCACAATTAATTTCATCCCACACTTTCAGTAGAAACTGCAAACGTAACGAAAGAATGCACAACTCAATCACGATGTAAACATGACCCACTTAAATCAGACTTTACAACACTCGTATAAAGTAATGGTAGTCTATGATGTGCAAAATAGTAAGGTATGCCGATTGGCTGCACTACACCAACAAATATTTGAAAACAGGCAATACCGCTCGCTTCGCGCTGTTAACGTGTCGTCATAGTGACGTCACGTTCACGTACAGTCAATTTTTGTGTGTATTGTGCCCTCGCTACGCTCGGTCACAATAATTTAAAACTGTACAATATCAACATAAACTGATATCCGGAAGGTGGATCAGATGCAGGCGGCCGCTGGTAAGCGGCCGCAGATGTCCGATAACACAAACAGATGTCCAGTGTTTGATGTGTTATCGGACGTCTGCGACCGCTTACTAGCGGCCGAATAGTCACAAAAATTGACTGTACGTGAACGTGACGTCACTATGACGACACGTTAACAGCGCGAAGCGAGCGGTATTGCCTGTTAGATAATACCCACAATAATTACGATGCAACTTACAAATGAAATGATATTCCAGGTTTTTTTCTTATCTGTCCTATTTGTGCACCCGTATGCAACACAAGCTGGCATTATAAAAAACTTAGAACTATTACAAAATCAAATTTTTACTACATGGAGTAAACGTGAAAATGCAATGTTTTGGGCTGGGTCAGCTATAACCGCCAGAGACAATATAATATGCGCAGTAGGAGCCCGGCGTCACCGATATAACGTCATTTCTCCTCCATATATTTCCTTCCTCCATGATTGTGACAGGTTATGAAACCTGGATTCGTCATTTTGCGTCCAAAACAAAACTGCAATTGATGGAATGATGCAATCCTGACTCTCCATAAAAGAAAAAATTCAAAGCACCTGCTTCTGCTGGCAAGGTCATCATCACTGTGTTTTGGGATTGTGATCGTGTCATAGTCATTGCTGTGATGCCGAGAGGCACCACCATTAATTCTGAGGCATATGTGAACAAATTAACCAAACTCAAGAAGTGCTTCCAGCAACTAGGACACTATAACAACTCAGGTGATTGTTTGCTTCAACATGATAACGCACACCCTCACACAAGTTTGAGGACATTGGAACACATCCCCAAAAAGGTCTAAACGTTGACTTAACCTAACCTAACCACCCCAATTTGAAGACAACATATCTCGAGAACTAAGCAAAATATCGAAAATATATATTCTTCACTTTCGAGTTATCTTGTCGTGTTACATAAGAATCTATCATCAAATTTAACCTGACGGAAATTTTTCTTCTGAAATTCAACCCGAAACTCCTCTCTCTTGAGACAGTATATCTCGAGAACCAAGCACGATATCAAAAAATTTTATTCTTCATTTTTGATCCGTCTCGTCGAGTTACATAATAATCCGTCATCACATTGCGGTGCCACGGTTGTCTTACGATTCCCTTGAGGTTTTTGTGTCTTTTTCCTCCCATGTTTCTACGGCCAAGCAATATGGCGGCCTCCCCACCCCACTTCTCTCTACCCGGTTCCACTCCAGTGCGTGGTGAAGGTCCCTTGCGTCGTCTCCATGGATTCCTTGCTCCATGGTCTAGACCTGTTTGTTCATCCCTTCCACATGCTTTGTCCCAGTTTCAACTCCGTTCAGCCAACACATTATTTTTGACAATACCAACAGTGAACTTGCGTTTTTATTGTGTGTTCCGAAAACAGATCATCGGAATTTAGAGTAACGTTGTGCAATAAAGATTTGTGTTAAACTTGGGTAAACTGTCTGTGTGACCTTTGAAAAGTTTAAACCGGCCTATGGGGAGCTTTGCTTTTCAAGAGCACAAGTTTTCCGCTAGCACAAATCGTTTTTGGAAGGCCGAGAACACTTCAAAAACTAACTAAAACATTGAGCTTGTGAGAATTTGTTCCTCCAGGACAAACTGTCAACCAATTGCTTTACAAAGGTGTCCTTGAGAGGCTCAGGAAAAGAGTGATTCGTGTGACACCAGACATTGCAGACAAGTGGATGCTTCATCATGACAATGCCCCGTGTCACACGGCTTTTTATATCAGTGAATTTTTTTACATCAAAACGCATTCCTGTTGTTACAGAACCCCCTATTCATCTGATTTCAGTACCGGATTAACCACGTAGCAGGAGTTAGCAAATGCTACGGGCCTCGCGCCTACTGGGGGGGGGGGGCCTCATCTAGGCTAGATGGGCGACCTTTTTTTTTTTAGCTCTACAATTTTATCCCGGACGGCAAAAATCAAGGGCCTCTTCTTCACATTAGTTACGGGCCCCGCACTGTCTTAATCCGGCCCTGTCTGATTTAAGTCCTTTTGGCTTTTTCCTTTTCCCGCAATTGAAACGTGTCTTGAAAGGACGTCATTTGGAACTCTGGAGAACATTCTAAAGACGGTGACCGACCAATTAACAGCCCTACAAGTTGAAGCCTTCCAGCGCTGCTACCAAGAGTGGAAACGACTCCGCCGGTGTATAGCTGCCCAAGGGAACTACTTTGAAAGGGATAATATTGTTGTTTGGAAAAAAAAACTTTTGTAATTAAAAAATCAGTCTCATTGCTTTTCGCACACACCTCGTATTAGCCTATCCTAAATCTAATAAAAATTGGATTTAAGAAATATTGTTGACTTAAAGCAATACAATGTGAAAACAAGATTATAAATATTAGATACTTAAGTATGGATGAAGAACTGATTAAAGGCCAAGTAGACTGAAATGGACAATGATTTCTTTTTTTAAATACTTTTTTACATTTTTATGTAATATACTCCAATAGGGTATATGAATGTATTTTTTATATTTTAAATCAATTATTTACGCTGTTATATAACCGCAAAAAATATAATATTGATGAAAATATTAAAATTTAATATTAAAAAATATTTTAAAGCTGCAAACCAGTTCCGACGATTTAGCGCGCTGCACCGTGACGTCATTGTACACGACTATATTGTCGTGTTGTGTATTGTGGAGTGTTATATCTCAAAAGTTGTATGTTTTATAACTAATTTCTATATCGAATACTGTATTGTACCTGTGTGCAAAAATATAAGTAATGCACCTGATAAAGTGTCACTTGACAACGGCGGCAGAGTTGTGACCGCCGAAACGCCGTGTTTGATCGACAGACTGACTCGGCGAGTTACCCGAGAAAATTTTATTTATTTACAGCGCCGAGAAAACCTCCACTCTTATATGTCCCGCGAGATGCGAATGTAAGAAAAATGTAGAGTGTAGCTATGAGAAGGCGATAATATCGATATTTTCTGACTTTTGTATATATTATATTAGAAAGAAGCATTTTTAATCAAAATGAAGTAATGAGGTAGTTTATTGAAAAAATTAGGTCTGCAAATGTTCAGTTTCAACAGATCCCGAAAACAGTAGTTTTCATGATTTTTTCCCATGAAGTCCATTCCTACTTTGAGCAATAGTGGCTTCTGCCTTTGAGAACATGTGTTCAGAAGATACCGACGATGCCGCTTTGAGCAAATGACTAATTGCAATTTTGAACATATCTTAATCCAACTCGTATACCAATCATCATTGATTTTGATTCATTTTGTAGCAAAAAATTTACTGTAATCTCCAAAGAGCTAGTGTTAATCTAACAGATATATGTAATAATAATAATAATGTTTGACAGTGTTCAAGTTCTCCTTCACAACTTCTTTTTTATCTTTTTTTTTTATCAATTTTTGTTTTGATAGTTCCACTAGAATGGACTTTGTACAACGGTGGTAAGTGCTTCATTACATACTTAAAACCTTTGACTTCAACTGCATTAAAAGGATTATTATCAACTCTGATTAAATAAGAAATTGCGTTAGTTATGAGGTCATATGTTTTACCATCGTTAGAATACTGTAATATGTCCTAGAGAGAAACAGGAACCAACGAACGGGAAGGTAACGCAATACATTAAATAATGAAACGGTGAACTCATTTAAGTTCACCGTTTCATTACGGGAGTGGAACCGCAGAGTAAGAAAGGACGTTATTGATTTTGTTACAGAGCTAAATCAGTGTTTGGTTTAGTCAAATCCGGTCCTTGCCACACATACATTTATTTTCACGATTTTTTTAGTGTTAATTTGTTTGTAGTTTTCGATATTTTACTGCAACATATCGATATTATTGAATCGACCATATAAAAATATTGATATAAATATCGATATTTTGGTCCGATATATCGTTGCAACCCTGTGCAGGACTCGATGGTGTCGCGGGCAGCTCACCGGTGGTGTTGTTGTTCTTTGTTATCTACCGTCATCCTTTTTGCCATATTAATGGGCATTCCATTCGTCTCGAGTGTTGAGATTTTGCACCAGCTCCCTCTTCTTCACCCCCCTGCAGTATCATGCTGCCTACGATCCGTATAATGTTCTACTCTTAAGGCCGGTCTAGACCAACGTCTTGAATGACGTTTTACTTGATCAGGCAAGACGTCAGATAAAACTGACCAAACACTTGTGTCTACACTCTTCCGTTTTTAACTTCCGTCTTTAGCTCAGTTTTATTAAAAGCACTAGCAGTTACCCGCGACTTCATCCCCGTGGAAGAGTGTTGTAATATAAGATTTTCTTGAGAGGTCTGGACTCTCAGTGGTTAGGGCGTCCAACTGGAGATGGAAAAGTTCCCAGATTGAATCCCAGTCTCAGCGAGAATTTGCATAGGTTCTTAGGTCGACCTTCACCTCTGGCACAGGTTGTTGTGTGATGTGAAGTACGCCAGAATGCTCATGTGATTCTGATTCCACGTTGAACTTTACGTCCCCTATGCCCGGTAGGAGTACTGCGATCTTGTAGCTCGTCGATGCGTTGTAACATCTCTCGTGTTGTCCTCGTGGCACACGGTCGGGGTGTATCACTCACTACCTTGCAGGTTACTTCGGGCAGGGCCAGCTCTAGGATTTTGGGGCCCGGGGTAACCAGTTGGGGGCTCTTGGCGAATTCATCAGTGAGGGCCCTCCCTCAGACCAAATGAGCGACGTTTTTTAGCTCTATAACTTGTCGGACGGGGGCCCCTACTGCCGGTGATCGGGTCCCCCATCAGCCGGGCGGGCTCGGATACATTTGACCCGCTTACCCCCCTAACTTCGGGCATGTTCTCCAAAGCCGCTTTGAAATCCCTAACCAAGCCATTGTTTTCGTGTAATACCCGTTGTATTTTTTGTATTGGTCTCTCTCTCAGTCCCTTCAATTTTTCTATAACGTCTATCAGTTTCTGCTTCTTCATTGCCAATGAAATATATCTGTAAAAACTGTGGTATTCGACGAAGGAAGCATAGATCCAATTCGGTCATATACTTGCCCCTGAATAGTAAATATCGGTGAAAATCCGTTCTTTTCAACAATTCTATCGGTTCCAAAAGACGTCATATGGAAGCAGGAATTATACTTTCTGATAAGATTTAAAAATCGCCGCGATTCATCTGTGTTGTTAGAAAACAGCTGTTCCAATGGTTCCATACCTGGCATGCTGATGTCGCCTAGCTCGCGATTGTTCCAAAGTTGTGGCAACTCGTGGTGATGTAAAATCTGCGGTGTTCTGTCGTTGCCGAATTTTGGTTTGCTCCGGTGTTTCAGTAGCACTTGATGGATAGGTTGTTCTTCTCGCCGAGCTCGCGTTTGTTCGGGTGTTTCGGCAACTCGCTGCAATGCCAAATATACGGCGTGTTGTTGTCTCGACCTTTTCATTTGCTGCGGTGTTTGAGCAGCTCTTGAGATCGATTTGCGTTCGGCTTGCTCTTTGCACTGAGCTCACATTTTTCCTGGTGTCTCGGCAGATCGTCCCGACACCAAGTGTTCAGTTTGCCGTCGTCGCCCAGCTTGCGACTGCTCCGGCAATTCAGCAGCCGCAGAAGCCCCAAGACGTGCCAACTGCTCTGCTTGAGGATTTGTCTCCTGGGTTTTGGCTATTTTCATAGCCCTAGTTTTCTAACATTTCTTTGAAAGATTTGCCTTTCGTTTACCCGAAATCTCTTACAATTACTAATTTCAAGTCTCGCGAATAAAAATGAATATAGATTTAACTAAGGGAAACTCAAATATTAGTAAAAAGTTGATGGAATCGACTAAATATATAAAAAAAATTATACTAACATTCATAGAGCAAATAAATACCTAAGTGGCCCATGTACATTCATTTCCCTTAAAAAATTGCGAAACTAAAAATGAATATTTTTATTTGCATTGGGTATCTGACAATTACTGATTTTTTTATTTATTTTTTAAAAAAGAGAATTTATTTTGCTCATTGAATATTGAATTTGTTTTGAGGATATATTGATTCCATCAATTAATTCTGCTTTAAAATAGAAATGTTAGTATCATAATAATAATTGATTCTTTCGTTCATAATGATCTGTTAATGTTGGTTTCTCTATCTGTAGAAACAGTTGAATACCTTTAGACCAGTTTACTATAGTTTGTTCGTTTCGAACCATTAATTCGGGCTAAAATATGTTCTGTTAAAGTAGTAATTGATTGTTTCTTCATTATTAGTTTCTCACTCTGCAAACAGAATTGAATGACTACCGGCGAATTACCACTCCGCTTGTCTGCCACTCCATTATCTGAATAAAACATTGATAAATTTCAAAAATTTACTTCGGGCAACGCCGCGTGGTTCTGTTAAATCGTCCAAGCTTACTTTGATACAATATCGGTACAAAGGGATACATGATGTCACTAAAATGGCGCTCATGAAAGAAGCTTACTAATAACCCGAATAATGACGCCGGCAATGTGGCGTTAGTGAAAGCGCAGTAAATTAAACAAGTGATCGCCCAGCGATCGAAATTCGACCGTAATTCATTAAGTTGTTTAGTTTCTTTCATGAAAGAGTAATAATGTAGTAATTCTTTGCATTACTTATAAAATTAAAACGATACACTCCACGCGTGACTGTATGCTAAATTTTAGCTTCTAATCTAACCATAGCAAATGATGAAATGTATTTATCGATGGTTCATTTGAACCCAAAATATTCATTTGACTTAAGGCCGGAAAACTGCTTTAGCTTTATGAAGCGCATTTAAATGTATCTATCAAAATAATTTCGTAATTTTGTGTGTTCGCTATTTTAATTTGGACTGTTATCGTTTTGAATTTCACGCAAATAAGTATTCCTTATTTCTTGTCTCTCTCTCTAATGAAATTACTGAAATTAAGAAATCAAAAGACACTTAACCAAAGATTAACATTTTAAATAATCAAATGACCATATAGTGTCTGGCAGAATCGCTACATTACTTTTCAAAGTATTCCTTTCGTAACTTTAAACCTTAATCTCTACTTTATCCGAGTCTTTCGTTTTACCAAAGACCACAGAGTGTCTCAATGCGGGGAATTCACATAAGAATGTTGGCTCCGATCCTATTTCACGCGCACACACACGTTCGCAAATTAATTTTTTATTTTAATAATCTATTTGTAACATGTATTAACTATGATTATTATATTTTTGGGTGGGGTGGGACATTCTCCACCAGTGAAAAACTGTTACTGACCTGTTGAAATTTGGATTAACTGTGTCCTCTTCGCGTTTAGCACTCTCCTTTTCCGGAAAGTCGCCACGAATTAAATTAAAAATGCCGAAATATGGGATGCTCCGCAACCGCGAAATGTTAGCAGCACTGTAAAAATGACACAAAAATTATCGGTACATGGATCATATCAACCTAAATAGGTTCGTTTAGTCATAGTGATCATGGTTAGGTTGAAATTCGGCCTGGACCAAGAGTAAAAAGTTTACGGGAAATTTGTTCTGCGCAGCCCATGTCACAATCCAGAGACAAAATGCGCATTTGTTTACAACTGAAGCAATCGATTATCTCTGACTGCTTATATCGATTCCAAGGTTTGTAAAATATATTATATATCATTTTAGCTTTCTGTATTTCTTTAAGTTCCTCCGTTCGCCCAATATTCTGGCCACTAGCTGCAATATCTACCAGCCCTCGAAATGTTGCTTCTTGCTTCTATATAAGTTCAGAGATTAATTTCGACTGTTTTGTTTGACCAAAGACCACAAAGTAAGGCTGCTACACTAGCTGCGCCATCTACCAGCCATCTGAGCGAACTACGTAGGCGAGCGAGTGTTTTATTTTACTTAATTTAATGTATTTGTAACGCATATTATATATAGATTTTAGCTTCCTTCACGTCTTCTCCATATAATCTTTAACTATGCCAAATCTCATACTTCTCCGTGCGCGCAATATTCTTAAAAATGTAACATAATTTTTCGCTTAGCGTATTAATATATAGATACTGCATATATCTGAAACTACATTTAGCCTCATCATCTATGTCGTCAGCATGACGACAGTTATTGAAGTAACGAAATTTAAAAATTTACACTAAAATGTTTGTAACTAAGTGTTCAATGGTAAGTCCATAATTCTGTACAACTCTAAGACAACTTTCGTTAATATTGCTGGTTAAGTTTACATCGCGATAAAGTGACTGTTACTGCTCGTAATTTAGTAACGTGTATAATGAAATTAATTGTGATATTAATTTATGCTACACTAATTAGGAATCTTGATATAGACAATTCTGTTACTACTCGAAATGTAGTTCCAATGCATTTAATATGTTTAGGTGTGTCCGTAGCGTTTGATTTTGTAGCGGTAACACAATCAGAGATAGTGATTTGGTAGAAATGCTACCTGGACCAGAATGTTTTTGTTACAGTATAAGGCTGAAGGAATTTAGTTTTTTCGTATCCATTTTTTATATCTCCAAGATACATTTCCTTACATTTATCAACCAAAGCATTTGCTTGATTTTCTTGTCTCAGGCGCTGTAGTCATTTGACTTTAACTAGCCGTATACAAGATCAACTAGGATACAACCAGTGGCCGATCCACGATTTTGGTTTAGGGGAGGGGCTTGAGCGGATTTCGTTTGGGTGGTTGCGGGGGGGGGGGGGGTAGGCTTTATAGTCATGCCACCCTTAAAAGATCAGTAGAGCTAAAAAAAAAATACAATGTCCGGGGTGGATCTAAATACTTTCTTGGGGAGGCGGGGAGTGCTTGATCGGTAGATCACAGGAAAGCCATTGTTCAAACTATTTTTTCTATTGTTAGGCGTGAATTCGTGGAAAATAAACATTTGTTCCGAGTAATATGGTTTATCTACTTTGAATATAAATAACTTTTTTACCTGCGTACACTATTATCAAAACTGACTTTTCTCCTTTTAGATTTAGAAAATATCACACTGTGTGGCGTCCTCCCGGATGCGAGGCCAGGGCGTTAACCGCTCACTCACCACGCTCGGAACAATTGGATGTTGTGTGCCATTTTTCTTAATTGCAGATTAAAGATTATAGAAAAATGATATTTTTTTGTCAATAAAACTGAATTTGTTTGTTTATTCATTTACCTACCTCGTTTCACTTCATCTCACACGAAGAAACTGTGAAGTGTTTACTATTAACATAAAGAGAAGCAATTAAGAAGTAGTGTCCGAATAGCTGCGTGGTTGAAGAGTGGTAATGGAATTCAGAACGTCCTACGTTCGAACCTTGGTTGGGATAATATTTTTTGCGTGCATTTTGTCCGTTTTTGTTTGCTGTTTTTTGCACTACCGTGTTCTTATTCGAAGAATTCATAATAGTTGCTAAGCGTCATGCAAGTGTTTGAAACAAATTGCTACCATACATGAAAATTTTAATTTTTAAACTTAGCAGAGAGAGAAAATCATGCAAAAAATACAGGTGCACGGCGATGAATAATGGAATTTATTTTAAAAGTGACATCACTTGTAGAAATTTCTTGCTAATCTCGCAGCAGTTCCGGAACGCGTTGTGTCGTTTTCGTTGGAATTTTTACCTGACATAACTGCGTCTATTAGGCGGTATTTACTTTTAATGTGCAATGAATTTTTTAAAAAAAACCTGTTTTTTGGTGCGCAAGTAACGTCCAATTTCCTTTTTGAAATATTCTTTGGTTGCTTCATATGGTTGTATTTCGCTTGTTATCCAAAAAGTTGTGAAACCTTAAGAAAAAAGAAAAATTAAATTGATGTTTTGGTGGATTTTCGGGAAAAAATGATTATGCAATGCGACCAACAGCAACTAGTATCCAAAAAAATGACAAAAGAAAACAAACTGAACATATTCCAAAGCGAGGATCGAACCTTAGGACCCTAACCCTAATAACTCTCACCTTAAACAACGTATTACATCTAACTCTACGAAATTGCGGTGTAAATGAGCTTCACAGAAAATCGTTAGTGATTTTGTCACAATATCAAATTGAAGTTGATTTTTAAGCTCCACAGAACAAAACTCAATGGTTGTTTCTATAGCTAGCCCTACAAATAAGTCGTGTACTTTCAATGTTTATCCGCTGTAGGCTTTTACAAATTGTTTTAGATTTTATATTCAAAACGAAATTTCATTAATAACAAGAAATAACCAGCAACATACAATAAAAATAGTTGAAAACTTGGGCAATAGGAAACATTCCATTTGCAGCGGCAGCGTTTACAGACGTGTGACGTCACGACTGTCGTTGCACGCGCCAGGCAGCGAAGGAACGTTTTGGCGGGCTTTTAAATTCTTTACATTTTAACTTCGGATTTTACGCAAAATAATGCACTTTCGTCAAAAAATCTCTTGGAATAAATAATCTAAAACCATTTTCAAGAAGTAGTCAAATGCCCAATTTCATAAACAAATCATGTGACTATTGTCATAGATTCGAAAATTCCACCGCGTAAAGTGTTTTCGAAAAGAAAAACAAAATAATGGTAATGTTAGCTCCGCACAAGCTGAGAGATGATTAAAGACAAGGGACAACGCCAGTCAACACCAAAGCAATGCTCCCGCCGTCCGTCTTCATTCTGTTCAGGTAAAACGTCCGTTTTGCTGTCCACAGACAATGTTTTGTCTGATACGTTTTACCTGATCAAGTAAAACGTCCGTCAAGACGTTACGTGTAGACTAGGGTTACCAGACGTCCCCGTTTGCCGGGGACAGTCCCCGTATTTAGCTCTCTGTCCCAGGACAGATTTCGTCCCCGACATGTCCCCGGATTTTTACTGTTTTCCCTATCTCTTTTTTTTTTTTTTTTTTGATAAGAATACAAAGAAATACCAGGTTACAGTAAAATTACGCGGCTTTCTCTTCTACCAGTTATCAGAAGAATATGCGAAATCTATCCTGCTCTCAAATCGTTCTTCCGATCTGAAGATAAATGCCTAGTAATGCTCAAGAAGTAATTTGTTGATCTCTGCACCTTCTTGTGGATGAATTTTGCAA
The DNA here is from genome assembly GCA_031002005.1 of Vandiemenella viatica. Classification (NCBI taxonomy): domain Eukaryota; kingdom Metazoa; phylum Arthropoda; class Insecta; order Orthoptera; family Morabidae; genus Vandiemenella; species Vandiemenella viatica. The sequence goes on from CM061918.1 coordinate 10,162,947, forward strand.
ACTCAGCTTTGCCCCTTTTTCAGAATGCAATAATACTGGCAGAAGGCACTGATGTCACAGCAAATTGAGTCTTCCATGATACTGAGTAGTTTAATGAAGAAGCTAACTTCAAGGAAAAAAGAAAAGTTTATTCCTTAGTTTATCGTTGACATTTGGTGGAAAATGAGGGCTGAGAATAGACGCCTTCGAAACGTCCCACAAGTGCGACATATTAACGAGTCCGGAAGCCCGAGAAGAATTTATTTATATACAACGCAGTGAAAACTTCGATCATAAATGATAAATATGTTTCCTTTAAGTTAACCCAACATTTAATGATATAACTTATAAGAGCTCAACGGGTCATTAGGGCAAATGCCGAAAGCATCCCCGGATTTTGGTGAAAAAGTTCTGAAGCGTCCCCGGATTTGGAGAAAAAATTCTGGTAACCCTAGTGTAGACTGGCCTTTAATTCTAATAATTGTGACGTCAGTGTGTCAGCTGATGTGTTTACCCCGTCGATGCGGTCTGCTTGCGGGCGCGGCCGCGTGGCGGCGCGCGCGTCGCTCGCCACTCCCCTCCCCTCAGTGTGTGTTGATGTTTCGCAGGGGTCGGATGCCAGGCGGCGTCATGGGCGAGCCCAGGTAACTCCGCGCTTGTTTACTTTTGCTCATTATCAACGGCAGTCGAGGGCTCCGCGAAATGGCGGTTCGTATTAGGTTACGGGTACAGGATTTTTTCCATTGTGTATCATTACTTTTAATTGTGATAGAACACATGTCCATTTAACAGTTTTCCTAAATATTTAATTTTTCCTCAAATTCTATCAGTGTTTGAGGTGTTAATTCCTGTCCATAACTGGCCTTGCATTAGACCACTAAAGCGAGACGGGAGTTATATATTACAAATTACAAACGACAAAACTAGATGAACTCATGAGGTGCAGCGTTCGTTAATTTCAAAGATGACAATGCCACTAATAACTCTTGCGCACCAATTGTTTGAGATAGAAATACATTCAAACTCGGAAAGAAAAAATGGAACGGAAATGCAGTTGCATGTTCTTACTGACTTCTGCGTAAATGTTATCATTCTAGTGAAAGAGTCAGTGGAGTGATATTTCAGCCAATGGTACCGCTCATACTGTTTTCTCCCGCCTCATCTGAATGATACTAAAGCAACAGTGAATTATTACATGCGAGACAAAACCACACATGAGAGCTTACTAGTAACGGTATTTATATTATCCTCAATAAGGGAGCGTCCATAAACCACGTAGCTCCATTTTGGCCTCCTGTGAACCCCCCTCCCCCTTACGTAGACCGAAGTGCACTTGCCTCCCCCCCCCCAGCTCCTTTCTTCCCTTTTGATTCCAGAAGACATTTTGTACTTTTTTCTTGTCAGACTATTGTGAATTACATACGGAGATAAATAAATTAAGGAAATAAATATTCACATGCTGTTGTGTAACCTGTAGCTCATTTCAACTAAATAATATGAATGGAAAGATACGTGGCCTGGCTCTGAACCTTCCCCCCCCCCCCCCTAGACAGAGTCACGTGGTTTATGGGCGCTCCCCACTTCTTGTATAACTATCGCTCCTGGGATTTCAATTTTTTCTCTGCTAGATAATATATTGCAACTTTTCACATCATATAACTTTTTATATTTACGCAACAAAATTTTATAGAAACTTGTGACATTATCCGAGACCTATCGTACCTCGATGTCCTATGGCAGCTCCATTGTTGTTGCAACTCTAATTGGAATCTAGATTACCGTTCAGTTCGAATATCGCGTGCAGTAAACAAAGTATTATATGCGTATGGCACATAGACGTAAAGGTACGGAAGAATAGCCTGAAATTGTCTATAGTATTTTGAGCTTGATTGTGTGTTGGTTAATACAACATTCACTATTGCAATCAGGTTTGCCTCGCATTCGGGAGGACGCCGGTTCGATTCCCCGTCCATGCATCCAGATTTGGGTCTTCCATGGTTTCCCCAAATCATTCCAGGCGAATGCCGAAATGCTTCCTTCAAAATGCCACGGCTGAATTCCTTCCCGTTCTTTTCCTCCAGACCCATCCCGCCTCTAATGACCTCGACGTCGACGAGGTGTAAAGCCAAAACAAAAAATCAATCAGACCTGTACTAAATTTACTCGTCGTTTCGCCTTTGCGAACTCCCACTCTCATTATCTTTTCATTTGACTTTCATTTGAATATATTTCGTTTAAAAGGCAAGCCTGAAATTTTCCATCGCAATCTGATCTCTTCAGGAATCTAATGAACTCTGGAATCGAGTGAAAACTTTAACGGAGTTCTGGAAGCTATTGTAAGCGTGCATGCATAATGTACACTCAACCTTTGTGAGCGAGCCGCGCATGGAACAGTGGCTCTGTTCGCATGAAGTTCTGCATTTAGCATTTTGTAATCGTTTTTAATCTCACTATCATCGCTTTCTGATTGGTAGATTCCCCGTGCTTCGAACTGTATTGTATCGAGTAGCGAATAAAGTAAATGGTGTATGTACAGCCTAGGACATGAATGTAGATATCGTAAGTAATGGCGGTTTTCGTATTAAGTTTTCAACCGCACTATTTCAGATTTACTTTTCCATCTCATTCGTTATTTATAATGGCATTGTTCCTTTTGCTGACAATTGATGTTGGTGAAATATATTCTGTATACTATCGTTAGCAGAATCAATTCCCCTTCATCGTTTGATCAAACTCTTTATCGTAAAATCAGGAAAAAATGGTGAAATTGCTGACCAGTGCAAACCGTATTTTGACATGAAATGTTCCGTTATATTTTTTTTATGGTATGTAAAATCGATTTCTGTTGTTTAATCAGTTCTTAAACTTGTGATATTGGATTTGGCTTTCATTATTTCTCACTTAATTCACCGGGTGCAATCCTTATGCCGTAGAAAGACGCAGGAACCACAATAACAGGATAACACTAGTCAAAATAAAAGATTCAGACTCACGGGTTTCGAAATTACCCAAGACTTGTAAGTAAATGTTTCAATCCCGAAACACTTTTACTCAATTCGAGAGTTGTTTTTACTTCAAACAGGTTCATTTACAGTATTCAGATGCCTAGGCTCCACGAAAGGTATTCGACAAATTTCAAAAGGTCACAGACAACAATGGGACAAAAAAAATTCCGGTAAAAACCAGCTAGACATTTCTTGCTAATTTTGAATTATAGGACCGAAATGTATATACCTTGTGTGCCCAAAATTCAGTTTCGTGAAATAAATTTATAAGAATAATTAAGCATAAGATTTGGAGATAAACAACTACGCCCTTTGCATCAAAAAAAGTATTTAATAGTTTGGTCAAGATAATCGTTTTCGCGCGATTACAATAATAATAATATGTAGGAGATGACAAAAATATACTGCAGTTGAGATTTTTCTCGGTAGTTGAACAATCCATAATGTGAACAGCATTTTACAGAAAGGTTTGCCGTCAATCGCGCACATTGTGCGGACGACCAGCAACATGGACCGATCTTTTAAACTTAAAAAAAAAAAACTGATGGTTAATATTACTATATTTGTTAAAGATAAAAAAAAAAAAAAATATTTTCAGGGTCGGCACGAAACTCATTTAACCAATCTTTGAGAAATTAGCATACAGAAGACAAGTTCAACTTCAAACAATGTTTGACTGATGTTCAGGAGTTCTTCTCTCCTATATTACCTGTAAATACAACGCAAAAACTATTCTAAAAACAGTGATAAAGAAACTTTGGCCTTAAATCAGACATTTATAATTTTAAAATTATTTCAAGCAGTTCAAAACGAGAAATGAAACGCCGGCAAGTGGCCCAAATTAAACAGAAAATTCAAAGCTTAATTGGTTTTGATGGTCTGAAGTCTTACCTGTTAATCAATTCTTGCTTAGTGCACTTCTACAGATTACATGCTCCGGCTTTTTAAAGTAATTACTTCAGCTTTTTTACTGTTAAATTCTTGTACATAGACTGTATCGCTAACGGAAACAAAAGCACAGTGGTCAACCGGAAGTTAACAATACCACACTTTTCGTGGTGGCGCTGCAGGTGACGAAAACACAAACTAATAGGTTACAGAGCTCTAGAACGTTCTTGTCTTACATTCGAATTTTCTTCTAACTGTGCTTAAGTGGTTTTTCTTATGTTGAGGTTGCGACATCCTTACTGTCGCTTCTAATTGATAGGCCTCTGTTTCGAGCGTACTAGCAGCCATAGGTGGGCACAGTTAATCGAAAAATTAACTTCGTGAATCCGCTGCTTAAAACGTTAACTTCGATAATCGTTAAAGCGTTACATTTTTGCAAATTTAACGCAAGTTACAGTTAACCGTTAAAAGTTAACCATTCAAGAGTGGAACTGATGTTTATGTATTTCAATAGGTATTACTGCAAGCAATACCAAGGTGCTATATACCATGATGTGAATCAATAATACATCTACCAAATGTCCTTCTGGAAACTGAGTTTTTACTGGAGTTCAACGTTTTCACCAGCTTCTCGAACGTATCAGATTCTTCAAAAAGTAATGGAATCTTGTTGGCAACGAAAAGGTTTGAAATACATTGGTTCACATCAGATTGGAATACAATGGTTCAGGTAGCTATATGCCAAATTTTTTATTGACGCAAAGTTTTATTAGGAGATGGCGATGAAAACAAATCAATTCTGCTGCTGTCAATATCAGAAGAAGCCAGGCACTTGAAGAAGGCTTTGAACTATTTTTATTTTTCCTATGAGTTGGATCTACTTTTGCTTTTTCTTCATACTGTTTATATTTGGATATGTGCATCCTCTTCGTATGTTGTTTAACATTATTAGGGCTAGACACGGGAGTCTTGTCTGTAGAAAGTTTAGAGAAACACAGTTTGAATTCATATCAACTGTTCTCCCAGTCTTGATTTAAGTGCAACATAACCGTATAAATGTGGCAAAGGATTTTTAATATTGTGGTTGCTATTGTTAGCATTGCTGCTTTCACTAACGGATAGGAGAGCTTCAGATTCCATGACGTAATCATGTAACGAATGTCAGATTAACTACTGCCCCTGTCCACTCGCATTACAGTAGCTCGACTCGGTCACACAAGTGCGAGCTGCTGGCGTGAAACTAGACAGCTACTGCACGTGTGTACTCGCATGACAGTAGCTATTCATAGGTCTCGCGCAATGTTGTCACAAAATACACGACTGATCACAGTTCATAACGTAATAAAAGCAGTTACAAAAATGCGGTGAAATACTGAAAGTGCTGTGCAAAAAAAGAAGAAAAATAGAACGATATGGATCAAGAATTGGATGCAAAGGAAAGAGGCAACGCAGCTAATATTTAAAGAACTATATAACGAAGATTCGCGTACTTACTAAAGCCTACAAGCATACACCAACTAACAGAGAAAAGATTTATAATTATAGATTGAGCAGAGCAACAAGAATCGTTGAGAATGGGTTTGGCATCCTAGCATCTCGTTGTCGCGTGTTGGGAAAACCAGTTCAAGTTAAAGAGCACACTGCGATAAAGATCTTCTTATGTGCATGTACGTTACACAACTTGTTACATGTCACTGCATCAAGAACCTATACACCACCAGGAATGACAGATTATGAAGACATCATGAACTTTCAAATCAATTTTTGGCAGTGGAGGTCAGAAATTCATCAATTATAAAGCATCCATTGCTCGCGGATGAATAATGATCGAAAGCAATAGCAGAGAAAATGCGAGAAAAATTACTTCATTGCCGAGGGAGCGGTTACTTGGCAAAATAATATGATTGTGTGATTATAATATAAATACATTATAATAATAAAATACTTACCAGATTACTTGTTTGTTTTTCTGTTAGATTAATTATTTTAATAATGTAATCTATAGCATCTAACGATTTGATGGATGGTTTATAGAGCTCATCAGTGCCACGTCCACTTTTTTGCTTTTCTCAATTTTCAGTAACTCCTGGTTATACGTATAACGTATTTTTTTTTATCATTTTTGTTACTTCATTCGTGTCTTGTGAACCGAATTCCACGCAAATGTGTTCAAGCGAGGGTTTACGCAAATTACTGTTCTTATAATTAGGATCGAAACAAATCCATAAGTTTGTTTGGTCCTTGTAATGCTCCACAAAATTTATATTTTCTTCGGAAGTCCATCTATCCACCATTTTTTTTTTTTTTTTTTTTTTTTTTTTTTTTGTATTTTAACCACTACTGGAAAAACAAAAATAACGAATAATGCGCCTGGCGTGGTCCCGGGCTTACGAGCTACTGTCATTTCGCAAAAACCGTGCAAGTTGACGTCCGAGTCGCACGCAAGCTACTGCTGCTGGCGTGGTGGGGGAAGGCGAGTGGCGAGTAAAATCAAAAAATGTTGTAGTAACTCGCATGCGAGCTACTGACCGACTCGCACGTGACAGTAACTCGTACGATGCGGTCACACGGTGCGAGTAGCTGCTCTGCAGTAACTGACTAGGCCAGCTCGCATGCTAGCTCGCACTGTGTAACCAGGCCTTAACTTATTTCACTAACGAACAACAATCCAATACAAACTAAAAAGTGAAATTTTCCTAGCAGCAAAAGAGATAATTATAAAAATATCAAAATCAATATCCCATCGAATTAGAAACGAGTAGTGAGCGCCGGTTTGATGACGTAAAATAGAAACGCTCCAAGACTCTAGCTTTCCCGCCCACACCCACGCCATGCCGGGCGCACATTGACGCGCCGCATCTCACTCGCACTTCGTATTACCTGTTATTCGTTCGCCATCCGCCTCGTCGAAAGTACGAGCGTGGCGTGGCGCGCTATTCAAACATACCAAATGACGTCAACTACCAATTTAACGGACTGAAGTTAACGGTAGTTCAATTTAACGGAAGTTAAGAAGACGTTAACGATTTTCAGGTTAACTTCAAAGTTAATTTTTTTGCAATTTTGTTAACTTCGTTAATTAAGGATTAACGATTTTCTGCCCAGCTGTGCTAGCAGGTTGTCTCTTCCTCCCACTTCTGTCAAATAAAACTCACTTTAATTACTTTCTTATTTTCTTAATTCAATTCTCTTTCTTAAATATTCAAATGAGAGCTGTTATTATTCTACAAATTGTACTCGTCGCAAAGCAAATCGAAATTATAAAAATCTTCACAAAATTTCTTTTACTATTAGTGTTCCGTACATACATCTCTGCAGAACATTCTCGCCACATTCATACATGTGGCGGCTGTCGCCTCACTACGCTATACGCCTATAACCACAACTATCTCCCGCTGACTACAATGAATGTATTATAGCTACGTGACGAGTGTATTGTACTGCGAGCCTTTCTTGCGCCGCGACAATAATGAAATTCTCTAACTCCAGAACAAGGCTTCATTATTACTATTGGAATTACTACAAGAAAACAAAAATTTAGAATTTATAACTTCAGCTACTTGAAACATTATGCATCGGGGAGCACTTGTTGAATGTGGCATGTATGCAAAGGCGTTTGACAGAGTAAGCCACAAAATGGTAGTAAATAAGGTAAAAACAGTTGGAGTAGATGAGAAAGTGATTTGCTGGGTAGAAGAATTTTTAAAAGGTAGAAAACAGAAAGTTAGGGTAGGAAATCCGATATCAAAGGAAGTGGAAGTAAAAATGGGAGTGCCGCAGGGTAGCGTATTGGGACCATTGCTATTCATTATTCTAATGAATAAGTATGTTGATTGTTTACTATCTGAAATTAGATTGTTTGAGATGACATAATGCTGTATAAAAGGATCAAACCGATAGAGGACTGTAAACAGTTGCAGGGTGATCTGGACAGGATATCTAGTTGGGTTGGTAAACATGGGAAGAAGATAAATGCAAAGAAGAGTCAGCTAATTAGATACATAAATAAAAAACAAAAGGTTAATTATGAATATAAGGTGGGGAAAGAATTCTTTCTGAAGACTTGAAATGTAACTATCTTGGCATTACATTTGATAACAAGCTTAACTGGGCAGGACACATGGTTTCAAAATTCTGCACTTGTTGGAGAGAGTGATAAGGGGATGCACGAGAGAAGTAAAGGAATTGGGTTACAAAACTTTGGTCAGACCATTGCTCGAATATGGTAGTGTAGTATGGGACCCACATTTTGAGTATCAAATACAGGAGTTGGAGAAGGTGCAAAGAAGGGCTGCTAGATTTGTTCTTGGAAATTATCGCAGAATGCAATCAGTGACAGATATGATAAAGGAGCTGGAATGGGATTCATTGCAATACAGGAGGAGGATGAGGAGGGTCATGGGAGTGTACAGGGCATATATTGGCGATGAGGCATGGAAAGAAATTGCAATAGGTATGAAAAGTAGTTAATGGAAGGGAAAAGATGACCATGACCACAAGCTGGCACTCGATTTCAGGCACAAGGGTGTGGGAAGATTTTCTGTTTTAGGTAAAGGTGTCAGGGATTGGAATGAGTTACCATGGGGAATGATGAATAAACTACCGAAAACGTTAAAAGAATTTAAATTTAAAATTTGTAGAGGGCAAATGTAGGTGAGTGAAGGATAGCGTGAAGTTGGGTGTGTAGGGAAATTGCCACCGGAGCGTGTGCTCCATTGCAATTAAATTAAATTAAATTATGTCACAAGGTGCACAGCTGCCCCGGGACCGCCGCATGTGACTGCAGCTCTGTTTCCCCCACATTCGACGCTGGTGCAGGTTCTCGTGTCGTGTGCGTCGGTGGTGCACAAGCCCTTCAGAACTGGCCGATGACGGATTCTTGTGAAACTTCAGCTTTTTTGTAGATCATACAGCAAGATTGGGAACGTTTGATTTTCAAGGTAACCCATCAACAAAATAAGACACCTAGAAGCACTGTTCCACGGATCCAATTATTTGGTCGGAAGCAGATGTCACTTTAATTTATCCTCTCGAGTATGTTGGTCGATTTGATCTGTCTTTGCCAGGTTTTGGAATGGCTTTAGCTGGCGAATTCACTGATGTCAGATACTGTAAGCTCCTATCCCGTGGTGTCCAGCTGCTTTATTTGGGTTAAAATGTTGTACGGTTCCACAGTGATCGGATCAATGATATCTTCTGGGGTGTTAGTGCTGAAGAACTATAGCCTCTCCCCAACGTGCTTCAAGGTTGTGAGCATGAAGATTAGTCAAATAAATCGTAATTTAATGTGAAATAAACTAATAGGACTTCCTGGACTTCTGTTTTGGGCGCGCTGTTGGTTACACAGGAGAAATGGCTTCTACATCTACATATATACTCTGCAATTCAGAAAACTGTGGGTGGCAGAGGGTGCTCAGCAGCAAACCTAATCTCTTTGTTGTGCATTCCAATCCCTAATGGTACGAGGGAAAAAAGAATTCATATAAGAATCAGTGCGGCACCTTATTTCTCTAATTTTACCTTTCCTGTCATTCCGACCAAAATTGGTTGTTGGACAAAGTATTTCACTACACTCAAAAGTGAAAGTGGGAGTACGCATGTTTACCAATAAGTTTATACGAAACGTGCGTCGTCTATCTACCAGAGACTCCCAACCTAGTCTACTAATCAGTTCTGTGACGCTTTCATAAGGACTGTAGCAAGCGGTCACGAATCGAGCGGCTCTTCTCTGTACTTTCTCTATTCTCTCAATCAACCCCTTACGAAACAGATCCCAGATGGCACAACAGTAGTCCAAATGTGGACGGACAAGAGATTTGTACGATATCTCCTTTGTTCATTACAATTTTTCAAGATTCGACCAAGGAACCGCAGCCTAGAATTAGCTCTACCTACCAATGTATTAATATGTAAGTCCCATTTCATGTTCCTTTGTACTGTTACTCCCAAATATTTCATAGAATCGACCATATCAATATCTGAACTGTTTACCTCGTATTTCTGAACAATCAGATTCTTTTTGTTAGTTATTCTCATTGTCTTACACTTTTTAATATTCCTGTGATGTTTTGTGGACTTTTTGGTCATTGCCACTGGTAGTCGATTATTCTGGTTGTGACAATGTATTTTTTCCCTCTGTTCTTGGACAAAGCAGCATCGGGATACAAAAAACACAATGCAAATGCTGGAGCGAAGAAAAAATCTGTTGTAATACAAAATTTCCTTACTTCATCAGAATGTCCAAGATCCTCTGTCAAGCAAAACCTTTCATACAGTAGTACGGCTGCGCAGTTAAATAAACTAATAAATATAGATTCCAAGACAGCCCTTAACATTCGGTTAGGGAGAACAAAAATGGAAGCCTTAGTAACTGAAGTATTAGAATTACGTGAGTAGGAAGAAGACCTGTTTTCTGTATAGAAACCGGGAAAACCCATGAGTCACGAGGTGGTGGGGGGCACCTCCCTCCCCTCCAATTGGCTCTGGCGGGCTTTTGAATAAGCCAATCAGCGGACCGTTAGTTCATTTGGTGGCCGCTAGGGAGGCAGCACCGGCCGGGTTTGCGCAAACGATAGTTCCTTGACCGACCGCCCAGATGGCAGCACAAACCTCAATCTGCGCAGACATTCCATGGCTCGCGTGACGTCACAGCCTTTCTACAGGAACTCTAGCGCATAAATGCCATTACACCAGCCAGCTCGCCTTCAGTTCCCGGTCGACGCTTATCAATTACAGTTCACTATGGCTAGTGAGGTTATCCTGTTTTCAACATGCTACAAGTTAAACAGCAGTGACACCAAGCGGATTACTGTTGGTTTGTCACCTAAATTGGAATTTAATCCAGTAGTTGTACTCGAAAAAGTTGGATACAATAAAGTCACTCTCACACATGAAGAGTGGGATGTATTTAGATAGCTGGTCTATACAATTAGTGGCTTTTTCATCAATACTGAGCATCTGCAAACTAGTGTCTCGCTCGGCAATCACACCATCTCTTCCCGAGCCGTGGCTGGAGCGAAAACTATATGGTTTTACAACAATGCTGCGCCTGCCTATGGTGTGTTTCTCGGCGAATCTACATGGGGCAACATGGTCGACGCCTTGCCTGCAGTCACCAGCGCCATCAACACCATGAAGCCCTGGAGTTATCAAGTTACCAAGTACTACAACGAGTTTGTGAATACATTATCAAAGTGATTCGTGACTTCCCCCGTTGTTCTGTGAATGGTCTGCTAGATTTGCATTTTGATAATGTACATGTCAATGAAGTGTCATACAGCCCCTGTTCAACACTAGTCTATGAACGTTTAAAGTTGGAAATTAAAGCATATAAAAAGCTGTTAGTATATGATGATGTTAAGCGCAAAGTTGAGCAAGATTTAAAAGGAACTGATGTATTTAGCAGAGGTGGTGATGACGTATGCGGTAATAATTAGTGTCCCCAGTCCATAGTTCTACAATTGACTTTGTGCAACTAAAAAATTAGATTTGTGCTTGAAT